>OX376696.1:74610912-74765912 GCA_947389925.1 Coelopa pilipes
TTTTTCTATGCGAGAATCAAGGACAAGACGGAGCAATCGAGAAATAGATATCTAGCCTGGGTGTGGCAGGACTCTAACTCGAAATAACTGGCAACGATGCTTTCAAGAATACAGTTGTGACCAAAGTGCTCGAAGGAGGGTGGAAGGCAAACGGAGATGCAGTCGGTGGGCTTCGGTTCCACTCCGATTACGATGCTTACGTAAAAGTTCGCTCATCCACAGGGGTCGAAGAGCCAGGGGGAGGATTTCGCGCCGCATCCGTTGATTCTCTGATGCAGTTTTGAGAAACACAACAAATTCCTCCTCCCTTCTCCTGGGGTTTTTATGCCAAACTGTTCTCGTGGCGACGGTCTCGGTTTCCGGCCCGACTCCAACCGAGCCACTGCCTTAGTTCTCGCAGGGTTCTCCCATGGAGAATTTTGCCGCCTCTAGTTAAAAAGAGAAGGCGTCCTGCCACGCCCCAAATTGAGAACCTCGCTGCGTGCAAGTTTTAACTTCATTAAATGCCGACGTTGGATGCCAACAAGGAGGTGTTCGCGTTGTTATTGTTATTGTTGTTGTTCGTCTGACGTTTGTTATTTTTGCATGTGGCAAGCGTAACCAATCCCGGGCAGCGGTAACGGAAGTGCGCTTCTGTCATCCTTGTCTTCCTCCCCTTCCTTTCACTCTGCATTTCTTTCGCCCCATAGTCACAGTTTTCGATTTCTTCCTCTTCGCTCGGCAGGCACTCGTGGTGGGAAGGAGCCACAGGATACCGTTGTTGTGTTTGAGGGTATTTAATTTCTCTATATTTTGCTTTTCTCCTCAACTTTGTAGTTGCTTTTACTACGAATTGTTGTAATATTTGTGAGGCAACTTTAATTAATTTGTTTGTTTAGCTTCCGTTTCCGTGTCGATCATCCGCATGTGTTTCTTACATTGATTCACTTCCAAGTAGTTTTCAAGGATTATTCAACCCCTCCATGCGTGTCTGCTCATCGGGTACTCCACTTATTTTGGCTTAATGCGACATCTTAGTCAGGAATCAGAAATCTCCTGCGGTTGTGTTTTCTCCTCTCTGGATTCGAAGGTCTTTTTCTGTCTTTCAGTCATTGCAGTCATTTGGGGACGGATCATGGTCGAGTTTAATTAGATTGCTCTGGGGTCGCGAGAGAAAAACTCGAAAAAACTTGGCCTTTTTTATCTTGCTATGAACAAATAAAAAATCATAGACCTGGTATAGACCTCTGGTTAGACCGGAAACTATGCAAACCCTGGAAACCTAATCAGGGAAAACAAATTAAAGATTAAGAGAAAAAAGGATTCCTAAACACATAATTGAGGTCGTATGGTTAATGTTAAATCATATTAGGATTATTATTTTCACTAGACGCACGCTCTCTCTCTGTCTCTCTACTTTGCACTCTTGCAGCACGACATTCGTTAGGACACATGAAACACGGGAGTTTTGTTCATAAGTGCATTATGTTCAGCAATCAGTGAATTATATATAACCACTGCGAAGGCCACACATACAGATATGTGAACAAATATAAAATCATAGACCTGGTATAGACCTCTGGTTAGACCGGAAACTATGCAAACCCTGGAAACCCAATCAGGGAAAACAAATTAAAGATTAAGAGAAAAAAGGATTCCTAAACACATAATTGAGGTCGTATGGTTAATGTTAAATCATATTAGGATTATTATTTTCACTAGACGCACGCTCTCTCTCTGTCTCTCTACTTTGCACTCTTGCAGCACGACATTCGTTAGGACACATGAAACACGGGAGTTTTGTTCATAAGTGCATTATGTTCAGCAATCAGTGAATTATATATAACCACTGCGAAGGCCACACATACAGATATGTAACCACACGTAAATGACCTATATGTATGCATGTATAACTGAAAATTTCGCATACGATCAATACCAGCTTAAACCATGGATCAAACAAAACTTCAGCATCTGCAAATCGATTCCGAGATTCGCTCAAGTTTGACGTGTTTTTATTCTGATAAAAAGCATATTCCACACATACATATAAAGTTGACCACACTCACAGATATGTAACCACACGTAAATGACCTATATATATACATGTATAACTGAGAATTTCGCATACGATCAATACCAGCTTAAACCATGGATCAAACAAAACTTCAGCATCTGCAAATCGATTCCGAGATTCGCTCAAGTTTGACGTGTTTTTATTCTGATAAAAAGCATATTCCTGGATTGATCTAACGTCCTTGAAACGGGCAGCTGGCGATGAGGATTAAAATTAGGATCGGATGATCTTTCGATGTGAGGTAGCCTAAAAAATGTTGTTGTAGTGGAGTTGGTTGGTAATTTTGTTATGAATATGCGAGATTTCCCAACGAAAAGTCTAGTCTAGAAATCTAGATGGAGAACAAATTGAACTTATAAGGACCTACATAAATCGAAATTACAGATACTTTCCCGTTGGCATCAAATGGCAGTCCGTTCAATGCGAGTTATAACAAAAGGCTTGAGTATAGAAACGCGATAGGCGGTGACTGCAAAATGTTTTTTCTATCTTACGCTATTTCTTACATCCTTCGTTATAAGGAGACTTTCATAATTCTCTTCCTCTCTTTCTCTCTCTCTCTCTCTCTCTCTCTGTGTGAAAGTCATAACCTTTACTGATTCGATTCTTCATCTTCCTACATTTGGTTTTCAGTATTCTTTCCTCTTCTTTGGGGGCTCGTCTTCTTCCCTTTTCTCTCCCGGTTGGATATCCGTCGCTTGATTCGCACTCGACGTTTGTCCTTCGAGTTTAAAAAACTTTGATTGTTAAGTTGGCTGCTCTTTTTGCCCACCTCGCCTTTTCGTTGTCCTTGTTGTTGTTTTTGTTGCCGCTATTCACTTGATCCTTTCCATTGCCATTTCCTTGTTTTGTCTCCACTCCTCTTCTATCTGTCTGTGGCTGCTTTACCTCCCAACGCCCGCCGTTATATACCGCGAACTTGTTATTGAAGTGTTGACATTGTTGTTGTTGTCAGAGTTTTTTTTCCTCTTGCGACGGATATTCAAATAAGTTTAATTTATTCTCTATCTTCTCTTCTCTAAAAGAGCGAGAATTCACTTACCAGTTTTCCATTTCTCTATACTAGTTTCGTTTTTTTCACCGAATTCTCAATCGCTTGCCTTGGTCAGGCTGTGACTATGAACTAGAAGATTTCAGGAATACAGAACCTGGTCAGAAATTTGTACAAGACGAACAGAAATGAGGGATGAGGGGTGAGCAAATCGATAAAATGGCATTTCCAACCATCGAAAGGGTAATGAGCATGAGAAATGAATTCATTAAGAAGCCAAGTCGAAAAAAAGTATACTGAGAATAATCGCTCGCTAATCCTTATTAATTTGTCGCAAACTTAGGTGCAGATTTATGATTGAAAGCATGAATTCTCCTGAGAGAACGGTGGAATGTTTTGGGAGAGGGAGCGAATTGAAACTAGAAAAGAATATTGCGGTGAGTGGAATTGCAAATCGAAGAACTTTTCTCATTTCTACGTGCGGATTAAAATATGACTTTCAGGATTCAAAGAAGTTGATAGTTTAGAGTTCCGGATAAGGGGAGACATGATTCAGTAGAAAGAAATAGCTTTTTTTTTCTATTTAATTTGATCGTTGATGTTATTTAGAAAATGGCATATAGTTTCCTAATTTGATTTCTATTTTTGTACTACCTCACTTAGGTTTTTTCATTCGGATTCAATGTACCGCCTCTGTTTCTCTCCTTCTAAGGCCACTCAAGTGTCACCCTCGGACGCTCATAAATATACTCTCAACGCTTTTTCGTTCTGTCGTAAATTATGAAAATTAATCCAAGTTAATTTGAACTATTTTTGATTTACGATCGCAGAACCGCGTTTTTCTTCTTCTCTACTCTTTTTTCCCACATTTGTACAATATTCCCTGAACCTGATGGACGCATTTCTCATGATTTATGTTGTGACAATTTCCAAGCTCTCGCAGTTAAAGAAAGATATAGGCAAAGTTTTAGTGAAATAACAGCTGTGTTTCTGCATAAGGGGATTGCAAAATACGAGAGCTTATTACTAGAATAAGTAGTTAAATGATACCAGATGCTTCTTTAAGAAAGAGAACAAAAAGTACATGACAAAACTCTGTCATTGAATGCTAAAAGTTTAAAGCTAATTTCCATTCTCCGAGAGAGAGAGAGGGAGGGAGAGTAAGGGAGATAAGGCACAGGAGCAAAGGAGATGGACAGAATGAGAAAGAGTTTGAAACCACCGCGTAGGAACGAGAGATGCACGGAATGCAAGAGTTTAAAAACAGGTCATACAATTTGAACTTATTTACTCAATGAAGTTGAATGGAATGGCCAAAAATTAGATAAATGTTAACTGACTTGTCGGGTTTTGGCTATTCGCTTATGACAAACACGCTCAAAAGTAGGCTTTTAAATTTTATTTCACACAACACACAGATTACTTTAATTCCCCCTACGCGTTCCGAACGAAATGCATTTCTTTCATTTCCACCATACTCTAACTCCGCACTACTCTCCGTCCCATTCCAGGATCTTCATCATTTGTAGTTAACATTTCATTCGCATTTCCGTCCGACGTTAACCTGGGTCAGTTTTTCAGTGCTTGCCATTGGCCTGCAGTTGCTCCTGTCGCAGGCGCCGTCGCCCCTGTGCTCCTGGGCCAATGCGTGGTCTACATATGCTACGACTTCACTGTGTGTTGAGAGTGTTGTCACTGGTGTGTTGTTGCTTTCGGCGAGGTTTAGTCGTTCTTGTTTTCCTTCTTGTTGTTGCTGCTGATGTTATTCCAGCAGGGTTGGTGGCTCAAGAAAATTACCGAAGAGCATGAAAAGCGTCAAGCATGATTTTAGGCGCCGTAGACAACAACGAGAACAGCTGCTTTTCTCACTGTTCTAGATTTCCTTATTTTGTTGTTGTACTTTTAATTGTTGGCTGCACGACAAGTGAAAGAATTGTTTGGCGCATATGCACCAGCAACAGCCCCAGAATCAACAGCGAGAGCAGCATGCACGCAAGGCAAAACAACCAACAATGGCAAAAACTATAACAACAACCGGCATGAACTGAAAGAATAACAATAACAAGTATAGCATCAACAACAACAAGAAGACTGAACAAGTCGTATATGTTTATAGCTCGCAATTTGGGTTAAGGCTGCGGTCCTTTCATTTGCCGAAGTGTACGAGTGGCGATACACACTTCTGCAAGGATACAACAGCACATACACGCACACATGCATGAGTAGATGCAGCACACTCAGACAGACACAAAGTCACACCCGACGATGACTCGAGTCCAGTTTTCGTTAGAATATCTTACATATTTTCTTTCAGCGTGTCGCGCTGGCGTAATTCACATGTTGTTGTTGTATTTCTCGCTTTGTTGCTGTAATCTTCTCCCCTTTTCAACATCGTATTAGCCTCGTTTGTGCCAGGAGCACCTGAGGCTGCGGATTGACCAGGAAATTATTGTTGCATATATTTGTTAGTGCTCCTTTCTTCGGTCGTACTGGCTGATGTTGGTGATTTTTTATTCACGCCTCGCCTGCATTTGGGTCATTTGAGCTGGAAAGCGTTTTCACGGCCTCTCCACCGGCCCCGCCGCGTCTTCGCCAAGGTGTCTTTTGACAAGTGAAGTTTACTGTAAAATGCTTTTTGCCTCATAACATCTGCGGGGCAACAACATGAAGGACCTGCAACAGAACCGCCAAGCCGGTTGAAAAGTTCGCAAATCTTACTTATATTTGTGTTCAAGGGATGAAAAATTAAACAAAATTTAAGGAAGTACTTCCACTTTCGGAGAAAGAAACGAGTATAAAAACAGAAAGTGGAGAAGCAGGACAAAATGCACAACCCGCATGCGAGCTTCAAATAAATTCTTTAAAATCTTTAAGCTACTGAATGAAAGCTTTTGTATGAAATTCCATGGCAGCTCTTCCATGCCATTCATTGTGGGGATATAAATGTGAACATAGAGATCCAATCTCCCTTGGCGTTCCATCTTGGTCTCCACCCCTGCTTAAATTGAGTCTGCCAGAGATGGCACGTGTTCATAACATCCGGCAATGTTTTTCATAGCTACGCTATATTTATATTTTATATTTTGTACTCGAACATGTATTCTTCACATTCTTTATGCGCTTACTTCTACCTTAAAACATTTGACTTCAGGTTAGCTTCAGCATTTGAAAATAAAGCCTTCTTCTTTCAACAACTTCGTTCATCAAACATTCTTCCTTTGTTGGGTTATTTTCATGAATCTATATAATCGACAAACATACACATACTCTAAAGATTAGCATGGCAAATAATATAATCATCACACTAATCATCGTCCTTCTCACTTCGGGACTAACTTTTAAGAGTAGTGGATAAACCTCTGCGAGTTTACCTTACCGTAGGCAAATGGATGTGTTGAGTATGATATTTATGGTTGTTTACTGCAGCTTGTAAGATAAAATTTGTTATCTCGGTTGGAAAATTGTTATAAATTGTAAAATTAATTAATTTACATGTTGATAGTATTTATATATTCCTTATCTTCATAGTAATATGATTTATGTCTCGTCAAAGTATTCTGATTTTCTGGTGGCGCCCGCAAATATGGCCAAAATATTAAATCATGTCACGACCAAAGCATAAAAGATATGTATCTGCAAATGCAATAAATACCCGAATATTTATTAAAACTCCCGGGAAACTGTTATGACATTCAAGTGTAAGTAAGAAAGGAAAGTGGGGATGAAAAATTATAGGTAATCTAAACGTTCACACATACCAACAGAAGAACAGAAGCATAAACATAGGGTGGGGTTGACAGGGATGCGAGAAGGAACTAATTAAAAAGTAGCTTTAATAAAAGCAACAGTAACCATAACAGAGCAAAAGCGGTCACACCAAATATGAGAAAGTAACCACAACAACGAAATAATAGTGACCGAAACAACTTCATCATGAAGTCATATTTTATTACTTCTTTCATTTTATATGTTTGGCCACAAGGTATAAAAAACAACAAAAACAATATCTACAGCACTGACAACAAAAACGGATTGAGCCATTCCACGGATCGTGGTTCGTGTAATATTTGCTACTGCTACAGTGCCATTGTTATCGTTCAGTTTCCATTGCAAGCGTTTGGCATTTTCTGGTAGCAACGGCAACTACTTCGGCAAGGGCGTTGACGGCGTCGGAGTGAGTCCCTGGCATTTGACAAAAAGTTGAGTACATTAGAAGAACTCTGTCCGGAAAGAATGTTACTAGAAGGGGTAGAGGTACCGGTGGGTCTGGGCGGATCGATGTAAGCAGGCATCATAAATCATGGTGCATTAACATCTGTTTAAGCGCTCAAATGGCAGTTGAAGTTCTGATTAACACCAAGCAAGGGGGCAGTGTAAGACGAGGATGAAATCGGAAACGGGTGTGGCAATAAATGCACATGGCTGCATAAGCTAAGGAGAATAGGAAACGATAGAGAACAGAAGCCAATGTCAAAGTGAGGAAAATATCAAATGAAGGGTGGTGGAATCAAAGATGAGGATTGGAAGGAAACTAAGCTATAGACAGAATGAGAGAAGTTGGGAGAAATAAGCTTTTCTTGATTTTCTTCATCGTCGTAATCGCTCTGACGCCAGGACACGTGGTTCTTGTGGCGCAGCATGGGCGGGTGGTCGAGGCTCGGTTCAGAATTTTCAACTTCTTGTGGTAGCTCCGAAGGAGGAAACGAGTGTGGCGGGGAAGAGTCAGAGGGCGGTCGGAGAACGGAGCAGGTCACGGCGGTGCTGGCCAACATGTGCGCGTGCAAATAATGCGCGTTTAATAATGTGGCAATAATTTACGATCCGGACCCCGGCGGGATCCTTCGCGACCAGGTTCGACCCGCGAGTCACTGCGAGAAGGAGAAATAACCGATTGCGGAAAGGAGAAAGAGCCACCGGGGAGCGGGGCCCATGGCGCGTGAACGACGGCCAGCAGCAGACCGGCGCAGATTCCATAGCGAATGATTTAAGGATCCTAAACCTCCCGGAGCCCCCGTCCCCAGTCGACATTTTGCACAGAATTTGGCAGAGTGAAGGAGACTGAGATGGGGAGCCTCGGGGCATCGTTGGAAGTCTTTAAAAATTCAAATGAACCACAAGGAAAAGAGGACAAAGAGCGGCGAATGACGAACAAATTCCCAGATTGCAGAAAATATGCCAAACAACGATATGGTCCAACTAAAGCAGACACTGCCACATATTAAGAACATTTGCCACCTGGGAGAAATTAATTGCAGAGTCGAATCGAGTTCGGTCATGGTGTTGTGAGTCGAAGCGAGCGACGACAAAAATGTTGATGTAAAACATGAAATATTAAAAAGTTTATGGAAGTGCCGTGGAGAGGACTCTAGGGAGATTAAGGAGGAGGGAGTGTAGAGGACAAACATGTAGAGGCAAAGATAGGGAAGAGAACAATATGAAATGCATGGAAAAGGCAGAGAAATATTTTGGTAATGGTTGATGGAATCAGAAAAAAACAAAGAGGAAGGAGAAGGAAAGGAAGAGGAAGAGGAAGGACACGCCCAGATGGTGAATAAAAAGAAGGAATAAGAACGGTAAATTAAAGGGAAATCGAGGAGGAACCCTATCGGCAGGAGATTCATAGTTATTGAGTTAAAAATAATAGTGATTTTGTTGAATTCACTAAATATCTTCGGAATAACTTTATTTTAGAATCTTTACTAATTTCAATTAAATACATAAGCTTTATAAAAACCAAAACTTAGCCGAGGAAACTAAAGCTATCATAAAATTGAGCACAACAGAAGGTGTACGAATTTCTAAAAGGAAATGAAGTGCATTCATCGTAATGTTGAAAATTTTTGTGAGGAAAATGAAAAAACTTTAAAAATTGAATCCCAAAAACCAACGCCAATTATAGCAACAATAACAGCAACGACAATCGCAATTACATACCCCGCCACAATATTCACATCTCTAAAGGATACGCGCTGCAGTAAAGCAATGCCGTGAAAAAGTGCGCATCCTGGAGAGAATTGGGTTTAACACAAAGGGACGAAAGTAGATGAAACCAAGTGATGGCAGGAGAGGAAAGGAATTCACCGAAGGAGCAGAGAGACAGACCGAGAGTTAATTAATTATACAGACGCATGAAAGCAAACAAAGCGAAAAACAAACGGAAGACTCAAAGAGACAATGAAGAGAGAAAAGTTATACTTATCAGCTGACAATGGGATAGAAGAAGTAACAAATAGGAAATTTTCAATATCCGATTTCGAAAATTTAGAAATGAAATTTTCATTGAAAGGTTGTGATTTTTCTATCTGCGAATCCCCTGTTACTGGACGAGTTCCTGCTTGTCATTGGTTTTGACATCGTGTTAAGTCGGCAAGCTTCCGTCCCTGCTTTTACGAAATTTCTCCATCGGAAAACTGGCTAACTGTCTCTGTTGCCCATTCTCTCTAAGGACGTGTTTTCCTTGCTCTCGGCGAATCAATCGCCTGTCGCGCTTCTTCTCGTAGTAGGGAACCATGGTCTCCCTTTCTCTTCTTCTTCGTGCCTTGCTCTCTGCAAGATACTGTTGGTGTGTTTTTCCCAAAGTCAGAAGTTTCGTTCAGTTCTGATTGATCAGTCTGTGAATCCAATTCATTGTTGTTGTGTGGGGCTATGCGTT
This sequence comes from Coelopa pilipes, assembly GCA_947389925.1. Lineage (NCBI taxonomy): Eukaryota > Metazoa > Arthropoda > Insecta > Diptera > Coelopidae > Coelopa > Coelopa pilipes. The sequence continues at coordinate 74,620,612 of OX376696.1, forward strand.
CTATGCGTCTGCTTCACTATACGATTAATATCTCATGAATGCATATCTGCTTGTCTAATTATCTACTGTCGGCCTGTGTGGGCGAACGATCCTAACTTTTATTGAAACCTGAAAGGATCCGCATTATGCTCTTTCACCTCATATCCTTTCTCCACATCTTCTCTTCGATTAGCAAGGACCTTATTTGCAAAAACTAGTTTTCATCGGCCAGAACTCGACTACAATCTCATACTCTATCAACGGAGACGGGTCACATTATTGGGTTCTGTGTCCAACTCAACTGCAAACAATGTAACAGAAGTGTAAAAGTGAGTGAGATAAGTCACATCGAATCGACCTTCCCTCCCTCCGCAAACATGTTTTCGAAGATATCTTAGAGGAAATCCAGAGGGAATGATATGAAGAAATGCAAGGGTACGTTAAATAGATGAAATATAAGTTCTTAAAGTTATATCATCTCACCATTGAAACTTCCTTGTCTTCCTTCCTGGGAGTCGACAGCAACCCCTCTCAACTACGGTTTCAAGTTCCCTAACTCGAACCTCCGACGACCCCTTAATGTATTTCCCTTTTAGTAGTACCCGAATACTCCCCGATGCCCTAATATTGTCATCCGTAAATTAAATTATCCTTTTGATGTTTTCATGTCATACACTCGTATTCTTTTCCCATTTCTGAAGGTCAGATCCGCCTTCTGTGGGTGGCCCCCGATCAAAATTGTTGGACCATCATCCTGTTATGGCCGAACTGTCAACCGCAAACGTGGTTGTGTCTCCAGCAACGCTTGCTTTGCGAATGTGGAGTCACAACCATTGTCCTCGCAGGTTGAACCATGATGTTTTAGTTTAGTTAGTTTTCTTAAATAAGGCTTCCTAAATTAGTAAAAGTGTTATGTTCGACATGGAAAACTTTTATACGAAACATTCAAAATACCGGAAAAGTATACAATATTTATATGTACAAGTGAGTGTTTAATAATATATTGCAGTTATCATTTGGCATGAAGTATGCTATTGATATACAAGACCATATTCAAACAAATATGAAACATTCCAAACACAATGAAAACATTCGATTTTATTCGATATTTATTAATCTTATTGCCCATGCTTTACTATTGCTTTACCACATTAAATTTTTGGTGTATTTGAGAAGGAGGCGTGTTTATTGACCGATTTCGCTTACTTTTATATACGAGCTGCTTATGTGTATGAAAATAATAATAAGTACATATCCATAGATGTACGAACATTGCTATACCGTCTAGGGAAATCACGCTGATTAAGAATATAATAATTCGAAATTATTATGGGAATCTACCTGCGTCAATTTGCATAACGGGTGTGGAGAAGAAATGAGCGGAATGGATTGAAATGAAATGTTGAGGATGCCCTCACTTACCATTTCAGTGTGACGAGGCGACCGTGTGTTAGTACGCTCATGTGTGTGTGTGCCCGAAGGCAATTTCGCCCTAAGAGCCGACCAAGTTCTCAGCACTTCGCTGCACAGAAGTTCCCTAATAAGGGTACTGATTTACGATGACGTCTGAACGCCCTAACTTGTTTATTTAGTTTCATTTAGAAAATTAAAACTAAAACCAAAAAAAACAAAGATATCTAAGTAAAGAGAGAGAGAGAATGTAGGAGTGAGAGAAATAAAAAGTTTTAATAGTTAAAAATAGTTTGAAGAATAGTTTAAAATTCAAGGAAAATATCGATCCACAAAATATTAATTCTCCTCGCGCCACAGAGTTCCCTTCGTTAGTCAACAGAGAGAGCGAGCCAAGAAAATAGAGTGAAAAGCAAGCAAAGGCGAAAAATTAACAAGTGGTTCGGAAGATAGCAAAACCCAAAGTTACAAAAGGAACGAGAGGGAGAGAGAACGAAAGTAGGTTTGCTGTGAGAGCGAAAATGATATTGTGCAGTTTACGAGCGAGCTAAATGCAAAAATTCGCATGGAACGGATCTCAAGTTAGATTAATTACTTAGACCAATTGCCAAGGGAAAAGCAATTCGAAGACAGTAAGGGTATAGAGAGGGGAAAGATAATGAAGCTCATTCGCTATTCATTGAGTTTTTGTGTGCGCTGAAGGATATTCACAACATAAAACTTGCCCACCATCGCGATTCACCCTGGGTCATCTGCCCATTCGTCCTTGGCGACCTGTTCATCATCGTAATTATCGTAATATTAATAATTTCTCGTTATCGTTGTATTTATCGTTGGAGAAGCTCGTGATGCTTGCCTTCATTCCTCCCGGCTTCGTCCTGATTGAGGTACTCCCATGGCTTAGTAGTTAGCAAACTACTTCCTGCGCATACGCCTCCCAAGATAAAAACTACAATCCGTCCGTAACCCATCCACTACACCGCCATACAACGCCTCCTATAAAACTATTTACGGATATAGTCGTCTTCAACTTCTTCGTTTTTCGTCCCATGAATGCTTCGTGCTCTGCGTATTTTTTTTTTTTTTCATCTGTTCTTCAGCCCCTTGCATTCAAGATTCTTCTCCAGCTTTCCGTCCTACAACATCTGCCTTTCTCGATCCAGCATCCACGCCTATTTCGAACCTACTTTATTTGCTCTATTGTTCTCTGCTGTCGAACCACCCCCCCGTTATTGGCGACGTCTTAAACTGTTGACCTGCTTCGCGTAGCCACTTCCCACCCTTTTGATCTCCTAACCTTTCAACTAGTTTTTTTCCTTTGGCTCGTCGACCAACCGTACGTTCGTTCCTCTGGCTGTCTGGCGGTTTGTCCGTCTATCAAGTGCCTCGTAATCAGTCAAAATCTCAAAAAGTACGACGAGGAGGAGATCCAGGGTTCCATTGGGAGGAGAGGAAACTGGAGGAAGAATGGACGATAGAGTAGACTGAGTTAAGCGATGTTAATCAAAAATTAATTCACGAAAAAACTTAAATCTGGACGGATTTTTTCTTACTCAGAGAGAACGAGGGAGATAGAGACAATGGAGATAGGACCATGTGCTCGAGATGTGCTCCGAGCGAGTGAGGCTGCTCGGATGTGTTTCCTTGAGGTTGGAGGAATTCTCTGAAAGCCGTAGTTTTTGCAGACAAATACCGTCTCCGAGCCACGCCTCCGTCTCTGCTAAAAGTGGCTCGATGCCAGCCTCGATTGGCCTCATTATTCATGGTCAACATTGTCAACGCGCTCCAAGTGGCTAATTATGAACGAGGATGACCAACATCGCCTAAACCACGCCCGCTCCCACCAACACTCATCTCATGGACGAAAATAAGTTGATGATGTTATGTTAAAAGCAGTTAACTCCGATTGAAGGGCTGATGAACGTGTGGATCTTTACAGGAATAGTGGGACGGTCGTACGATTATTGGGAGCGTTACCTGATGTACCTTCCGAGGACATCGCTCCCATCAATCTGACGACCAAACGGGCTTTTATTAGTTGACAGCAAAATGAGCAGATTATTATTTTTTATGATTCGGAGTGCGAATCATATAAAATATTTCCAAATTCACTCATGCATTCCATGCAGATTCAAGCGCATCATCCTTCAACGGATCCAGTGTGTGCGTCCTGCTTTCCCTGGCGTTCGTCAATCGCGCTCAGACTTCCTGCCGGAAGGGCGCCATTCATTTCTGCTGCCCTACTACTGTCGGTTCCATGGCCCGTGATCCCATTGCTCGGAATAAACCAAAATTACATTCCAAGGGTAATGAAAAATTTAGCGTGGCTTTCATGAAGTAACAACAACGATAAAAACAAAAACAATAGCGCAACGAAACATACTCTTTTACTCTTTACTTTTACTCTTTCTCACTTTCGATGCCGACAGTATGTACCCTCTCTCTCTCTCTATGTTTGTGTTTTGGTAGCGAAGTTTGTTATTGTTGTTTGGGGTTGGCAAATGCCGACTACTCGCGAATCCCTTTAGTGCACTTTGGGTTCCACCATGTGGTGGTGTGCATTCAATTACTGCCCGTGCTAGTCTACCTTCTTTTGGTAGTATTGAATTGTATTTGTGATGCTTTGTACTAAAGAGATGAAAATAACAAAAAAATACAACAAATGAAGCCAACAACATACTACGCTTGGATATTAATATATTTATAGAGATTTCTCTCTCCCCCACCCTATTTCTTTCACTCGCAGTATCTCCCTTGTTCTAAACATATGTCTGCTATATTCTCACTGTTTCTGTTTCTCTCGCGTCCTCCCTAGGTATTATGTATGTGAATCTTTAGTAAAGTTATTGTGTCTGTTTAATGTATTTAGATTGCCAAAACACAAACACCAAACAAACTGTAATAACAAGTTCTCAACACCTAAGTACGTTTTAATTTCTAAGCTATATACATTTCCAATGAAACTTTAGGCGCAATTTTGTGGGAACGTACAAATCGTATACGGGCCAACATAGAACTTTAAAGCGAAGAGATCCGATTCTCGACAATTTGTACCAACATTTTATTTCACAGAATATCGCCAACCCGAGTGTGCTTCTACTACACCAGGGATTGAATATATATCAGTGTTTAATTGCGTATGAGTTCTACCTCTGTTCTGACTATCGCGATGTAATTTAAATATGAAATGAGCTCCATTGGAGATGTGTGGAAAGGCGACATGGGCCAGATGGTCTGGAGAAAGGGTAGAATTTCATTTGACTGACGCGTAAATTTGTTCACCGGATGGGGAACCATATCCGTATCAGCATCAGGTTGGCCTAGGGCGAAGGACACAAGGAGTTAACGAAATGCCATTCGTGTGTACCTTGCATACGAATTGAAAATACCATAAAAGAACGTCGTTGTCCTCTCCACCTCGTGCATTTTTTATGAATTACATTTTTATTTCGCGCCTTTTCTAGAGGCGACATGGTTCCAGTTGTTTTTATTTTTTACCTTAACAGTATATAAAAAATGCATTTCACCAGCGTTGCCTAGAGGCACGTTGAGAAAAAAAGAAGAGAAGGAAGATGGCGTCCGAAGTGGGGGGAGATGGAAAGAGAGGAACCAAAAAAATCAATTGCAAAATACTGAAATAATTAACAAGTAGACCTTCAATTTTTGTTGTTGTTCGAAACAATCGCGGCTATGGAAGCAAAAGAAACTCCGAAAGACGTCAAGTTGCAGTCCTTCGAGCGCCCACCCGTTGATAAGGCAGAGAGAGCGATGTGAAAAGCATGAAAACTAACTGGAGTGACAGGGTGCGGGACGAGCCATGAAGAATTTACAAGGACGTGGCACGTGAAAATGAAACGTTTTGATTTAAACGTGACACACCGCAGGGTACGACACGAAACCGATGCAAAATAGATAGAAGGAAAGGACTAGAAGGAAAGGTACAAAGTAGAAGGTAAAACAAACTAGTTCGGCATGGCCGAAGCGTGTATACTCTTCGCCCTTACAATATTATTATTATTAATATTACAGAAATATATGCATATTCATTCAAGTCAGTCTCACTAACAGCCAGACAGACGGACATTGCTTTTACTTTGTACCCCTTCTCAACACGTTACAAACGGAAGCATAAAAGAAATGTGCTTTACCTACGGGATGTAGGGTGTAACAAGCGAACAAGAATGCCAAACAAATGTGAGACAACGAAAGACAAAGCTTGAGACGGCGATAGGGAGAGAGATTGAGCTGATTTGTCCCCTCGCTTAAGCTCAAAAGGATACGCAAGGACATATTTTTCGCTGTGTTTAGCAAACATTTCCATCGCAGTAGATGTCGCTGAATTTTTTTTTCATCACCATTTTTTTCATGAACCATGCTTAGGAAAGGCTCAGTGTTGTCTGATTCGCCTCCCCTTTCACCTTTATATTTGTTCTGTATCTCCAATATCCTCTCCAATATTTTTATTCTATTTCGAATGTTTCTTTTTTTCGGCTTAGTCTATATTTCATTACACTGAATATAGTCCAACAAAGACAAAAAGAGTTACAATAATGCAATAAAATGTTAAGAATAATGAAATGTTTTGCTAGGAATCTGGGTACCAGCGAAATAAAAACGCCAATAAACTTATTGTTGTTTCACTGACAGAATTGTATTATTGATTGTATTTTTTATATTTGCATCAGCGAACCGAGGAAAAACAGCCAATGCAGTCATTCCTCTGACGGGAAGTTGGTACAAAGTAGAAACAAAAACTATGCTAGAAATGAGTTATCTTTAAATAAGTTACATTCATTTTCTAAAAGTTAACTAAAAGTTTTTTTTATATATATATTTTTTGTTTGGTTAAAATTAGTTTTCGAAGAATATAAAGAGGTTTGATCTCTTGTTCCACCATTTAACTATTTGTGAAACTGTCTTCTTCGTGGATAAAATACTGTTAATGTATCTTTGAGCTTTCTTACTCGACCATCAGCAACCTCGCCTTCGAATTAATTGATGAATGAAGTATCATAAGACTGACTGAAGGGAGGAGTCAATAAATGAATCATAGTTAGATCAAAAAGAGAAAGATACAGAGTGAAAACATTCTGGAGAAAGAGAGAATAAGGAGGGGAGAGACTGGAAGTTTTTAAGAAAACAAATTGACCTCAATTCCCGTAGAGAACAACATTCAACTTATGCAGCCGATCGACTGATGAGGGAGCAGAACTAAGAAAGTTTATGTTAGTTTGGGTGTATAGTGCAAAATAAAAGTTTTTCTTGTGGGTTTGGGTTATACTATTGAGAACCAAGTATAGCTAGGTTGAAAATTTATTGAACTACCAATATTCATGAGTTGTCAACTATCATTGACTAGATCATCAAATCATCGTCAATGCAGAATGAAGAAAAAAACTTATCATGAGTTACGCAAACTAAATTAAGACAAAGTGACTCTATCTCTAGAGTTTGTGTGGCCTGACTGGATAAAGTTGGACTGTATTCAATACTTTGTTTTTAATTTTCGCAACAGTTCAGCATTTAATATTGTTGCATCAAACATAACTTTTTCAATGTATACCTTCATCCATGTATCCACTGAATTGTTAAGCAAAATCGGCTTGAACTCCCGGCGGAGTCGAAAGCATCGAATTGGCGAGGTGACGGGGTTGAATGAAATCGAGATCATAATGCTGCCCTTAATTTTGAAATCCTTTTTGTTTCAAAATAGCTTCGTCGTCCAAATGAAAATATTGAGCCAAGTGATATTGACTTTTCCATTGTTGTTGTTTTTGTTTCTGTTGCCCTCTGCGTTCCTGTGGTTGCCACAAATATTTATTTGGGATCATTGGGTAATTTTGAAAGCATTTCGAACAATTGCCATTGTCGACGCTGTTGGTATTACATAGATTTTCTCCGGCTAATACGTTGCTTTTTGGCATCCTTCGTGCCAACTATTGCAAGCGAGGCTTTTGGTCATGCAACTCGCGCAATGTTGGCAGAATCAAATATTGCAAACACGAAATATGCATTTAAATTTTAACCCTTAGTGCGTTGGAAGCAGGGTGACGAACTCACGGGAAAGGGTTTAAGCGGAGTTTGGACAAGAAAAACAAACAGCAAAATGTGTATTTTCCCATACCGCGCATTTTTAATTCCATCGATAGCTGGCACCTCTATTGCTGGTAGGTGTGAAAATTTGGAAATAACTGAATAAGCAACGCCTGTAACTACATACTAAAACACGCGTTATTAGCAAGAACAAGGCGATAGAAAGATAAAGAGAAGGCAGAGTGAGACAGAGAGAGAGAGAGCGAGAAAAAAAAAACTGCGAGTGCCAGACAGAGGAGAATGTGAGGAAAAAATGAATGAGTAAGAAATTACCCATGATAACAAAAACTTCAAAATCAGCAGCAGGAACGCCAATATTTTCGGAATCAACAACAAAATGTGAAGCACATGCAACACTGAGCGCAGTGGTCACCGAAGTAGAAAAAGAAGCAGAACAAGGGCAGGAGTTCAGAAGGAACCGCAGATTTAGATGCATTCGACGCCGAGCGCAGAGTGATGTTGCTGTTGCTGTTGCTGTAGCTGCAGTTTGGGTTGTTGCAGCTGCTGCTGTTGCTGCTCTGGTAGAGCCGCTATCTGAGTTATGGCCGGAGCGATAAGTCAAAAGCAGATGAGAGAAACTTTTTGTTACTCTCCGCGCCCTCGGAGACATACAGACGAGCACACATCCACACACATGTGTGTGTTGGAGGAGAGACATGCGTTCTCTTTGTTCCACCTTCTTCCGTTTCTCTCTCTTCTCCACAGAGATAAAGTGTGTCGAATGGTCCGACAGGAGGACCAGAGGACATACCGTGGGATGAGAGGGCAGAGGGAGGAACGATTTTCATGCAGACAGCGTTCTCCATCTAGTTACATTCGTTGGTTTGACATCCGACCGCCTCCCCGAATGGCTGGCTGTCCGCGTGGCCAACGCTACGCCAGTGAAGCAGACAATATATTGCAGCGTATGTCCCTGATCCTAGATCCCGGGCTACTTTGCGGTTGCAGTCAACTACAGAATAGGGGAGAGCAGTCAGGGAGTGGTGGAGATGAAGCAAGAGAAAGTAGCGGAAATTATGTTCAGAAATTATAACTTTTTGCAGACAATGATGCGAAGGAAAAGGTGTATTAAGTATCAGCCAAAGAATTTGGCAAAAGTAAAACAAAACAAACGAACAAAAAATGAGCAATATAGAGAGTGAGACAAAGAGAGAGAGAGTTGTGGTTGTCCCTCGCGGCAGCGACTACCACTTTATAACTGGAGCGGAAAGCTTCATCACTTTGGTGAAAGACAACAACAACATCACCAAGTGAAATAAAACAATTTGAACAGATTTGACATTCCTTTAAAAAATGTGAAAAAATTACACCAAAGGTTTATTCTTGCTGTGATATTGATTGGGTTGTAGTTCTCCGCCTGCCAACTTGTCTTTATGAAAGTTTGTCTGTCAGTCAGTTTGTCTGTCATTTCAACTGTCAAATGGTAGCCACCACTGGATGGAGCCACCGCATGTCAAAGTGAAATATTGAAAATATTTTTGGAGTTGATTATGTGGGGTACGGCGCAGAACGCGTAGAGAGCCACAGACTGAAACGAATAGCAATAACGACGAAAAATAATAACAACATCCAAATCAATATGAAGAGATGTGGTCAAAAGCAACAGGAACTACAACAGCGCAAACACAGCTGTGAAGAAACTCTTAAACTCTTATTTTGTCCTTCCTCAGACTATATCGGAGGAGGGGTTGGGCTCACTGACACATATGCACTTACACGCATAACTTTATTTGCATCCAGTCGCTTGTATATCAGTATCAGCCAAAACCACAGCAACAGACAGAAAACATCGGCGGACAGCAACCTCGAAAGCAGTAGCAACAAAAAGAAATGGCTCCATGAGCTCAAATTATGCGCACGATATTCCAAATATTTTATTGCTTACATTCCCAGTAGCCCTGAGGCAGGAAGGACTGCAGGGCGAATGGCGAGGCGGAGAGTGTAAAGTGTAAGATATGGGGACTAAAAAGGCTGCTGACGGGGTGCAGGAACAACGACAGACAATGTTTCCTTCAATTTGTTTTTGCAACAAAACAAAGGACAGTGAAAAATTTAAAGCAAGTGAAAAATGTTTCAGCGCAGAGAAAAGTAATAATTGATCAAATGGTAAATGGATGAACGGAATAGGAAATATACAAAAAAGATGCGCATTAAAGTTTGGGAAATATAGGTAATATAATAAATAGACAAACATAAAGCAGCGAGAAAACAATTAATAAAGTATTAAAATAACATATATAGTGATAATGAAATAAAAAAATAAATAATAGGAGAACAATACAAGGAAAATTAAGTGCTAATGAAAGTGTTATATGAGTCGAATGTAGGGCATTTTGAAAAAAATTACAGAGTTGCAAAATGAATAAATAGAGGAATGAACGAATACAATCATTAACTGAACTGATTTTACGAACGAATGAAATGCTACAAAATGAAATATTATTCGAAAGCAATGTTATGAAAGGTTATGAAATACTGTTCTTCTTTTGTTGTTATTATAGTAATAACGTACACCTTTATTGCTATTGAATAAGTCGTTGGGATTTTTAGATTATTTGCAGCCATGGATGACTAACAAACTAGGAACGTCAAATCTGTCTCTTTCACTCTCCCTCTCCTTCTCCCCTTTCGGTCATTCAGTTAACTTTTTTATTATCTTCATTAACATTGTCATTCTGTTAATTTTGGCCGAAAGTCTAGTGATGTTATTAAAATATTGTTTAATTTGTCTTTTCAACAATATTGTTGTTATGGCCGATATTAATAATATTGATGCTGTTTTGTTGTTGTTAATGAACTGCCCATATTATGTTGCCGCAAAATAAATCTCATAGATATTTATAGATTTCACTCCATGTCGACGACGTCAGCTGCAACACTTGGCAGATGCATCTGTATCTTCTTTGTACATGTGTCTGTTAGTGATGTTAACGTGCGCATGTATCTGCGCTGGGCCATTGTTTGTGCCATGGCCCTTGAGTTGATGTACGCAACTTCTACTTCGTTTGTTTTCGATGATTAATTATTCTACCGCTGCTGTTGTTGTTTCCCCTTTGTTGTTGCCCTTTGTTTGTGCATATTATTCTGATTGTATGGGAATGAATGGATCTCGAGCTCACACACATATATAGACGTGCCTGCATGCAGACAACATTCAAAATTCGATACATTCTAATTTTATGAGACATAACTTATGCGTCTAAGTGTGTGTGATTTCGCTCGGTGCGAAAGTGTGTGTGTTCGTGTGGATGCCCTTGTGAGCGGATGATTGATGTCAACTCCTGCAATTGTTACTGTTGCACTTTGGCGTGATATTTGGGTCAAAGCGGTGACAAAGTAGAGGGTGATGGCCAATTGGAGGAAGAGAGAGGGGAAGAGAATACTTTAATTTGGAATTGACTTATTCTATCCAACTCGTACGAGCATTCAGCTATGATTTATCAAACAATGCCTCTTTTTTCAGCTTGGAGATAAATTTAGATTCACCCTTGGGAACCTCGCGGACCCGCAACAGCACTTGATACTTCTACCAAATGCAAATTATACCATCTATCCATCAATCGTTCTCCTATTCGATCACACTCACTCATATCTTCATCAATTGGTTTATGTCTGATAATTGAATCATTCAGTTGGTCAGTCTCTGCTTTTCCTGCTCTATCCTCCATGTCTATTCTGTGCGGCTTCAGCAGTCGCATTTACAGATACCTTCGCTCACTCCCCAATCACTCAATTCGGCAGTTTAGTCAATTGCAGGCCAGTCAATCAACGTCCACATCTCGGTCAGGCTCTTCCTTCCTTATCGGGGCATCCTTGCGAATCACATGAGGGTGGCGAAATCCTAATTTTGTGTTTTGTCCAAACAGGCCGCCGCTATTTTGATTTGTCATCCGGAGCTGTCAGATGTCAATGTGAAAATAATTTACTAACAGTAGGGAGATCACATTCTGTATTGCAGCTTGTTGGCCCAGCCCTGGAGGTTGTTGCTATTGATCTTGTTCTGCCAATTGTTGTTTTTTTTGTTATTACTGATTTTGTTGGCGTCGCGTTGATTTGATTTTATTACTGACTGACAGTTGTGAATCTGCGCGCCAGGATATCGATATGTATGTAGCAATGATACGTAATATAAGTAATGTGTAATGTAATGTAATATATGGAAGTGAGACATAAGCAAATTAAGTACACCGCCTCAAAGTGTCAGAACGTTCAAAGCAGTGGCGGCAGCAACTACAACTACTTTTCCCTTCGCAACAGTCTCTTCAAGTCTCCTTTTCATGTTCTATGTACAAGAGATCCAAGTTTAATTTCTCTCTTACTCTTTCTGGTTCAGTCTCCTCTCCTATTCGCACATATAGTAACATTGCCGATGCCTTGCCACGCTACACTTCTCCAGTGATGCCTTGCCAGAGGGGAGGGAGTGGCACGTATTTGATGGCGCGATCTCGTGAAGGTGTAGTGGTAGTTGTTGAATTTTAAATGCAAAATAATTGGCTGCACTTTTGACTCCTGTCTTCTCCCTTCTTCTGCCTCTTTCTTCCAACGCTTCTGCCGACGAGTGCTCGGTGTTGGGAAATCATATTCGTTAAAGAAACTTTTCTCCTTCTCCAATCCGTTTATTCCTTCGCTAATAAGAACTATTTATTATTTGTTTGTCCATATCGGTTTTTCTTCCGAACTTCTGGAGTGGACGACGACATGCTGTGAATTTGGCATGGGACATAGGATGGTGGACAGTGATAGAAAAAACGACGGAGACAGAAGACACCGAGACCGCAGCAAAGACTGCAGCAACATTTAAGTGTATAAACAAAAAATTGTTTGCCATTTACAATTTCTGAAATGTCTGCCTCTCCCTTACAGTCCTCTGCCAGTCGATTCGTTGGCCTGCCATGCCTCTTTGTGCTGGAACTCCGCTGCTTTCTCTTGAATTGCAAAATGTCGCGTTCTAGGATATTCGAGGAAAATATATAATTTTCAGAGAGAAAGAGTAAAATAGAGAGAGAGTGAACATGGTGAAAATAAGGAAAATAAGTGAAAGGTTTGAAGATGGTGGGAAATATGATGGCGGAATACAGAATACATAAATTCTTTTCTCATGAATTTTGCATGCTTTATTCTGATCAGGACTTTGGCTAGATGACCCTTCTCCGTGCATCTCAACCTCCGAAGGTTTCGCGGCCGAAGCATATTTAATACATTCGTTTGTTCTACAGCTCAGTGTGTCTCAAAGCCAACAACAAAAACTGATGCAAACGAGAGGACCGCGAGAGTAGGAAGACAAAGAAGATGCAGAGTAGGATTTTGCGATTGTCTCCCAGTCAGCAAACTATTTAAAAATTTCGAAACCATCCAAACCGCAAAAGTCACTTTTAAACTTCACAATTAAACTTCTATCGATAACTGGGTCCGGAGACTTGGTAGTCCACCCCATAGTCTGATCTCTTAAAGCAGAAGTTCTACGCACATCCCAATGCTATTACATACATATTTATGTACATATACTCAATATATATGTACATATACGTACTCTATATATATGTATATATATTTGCGCATGCATGTGTATGTCTATGAGCGATGAAATATTCAGAGCGATTTGCAGCATTTGCCATAAATCCTACATGTGTTGCCTGGACAATAAATCCACGAAAACGATTCACGATTTCAAAACAGCGCCGAAAAGCGGATTACATATAAACACACACCAACACACACACACATAACTCAGTTTGGCTCGTAGCTGAAACGTGCAAAGGTTTGCGACGTGTGCGTGGAAATATTTTCCAATATTTGCTATATAAAACGTTATATGTTTTTTCTTTTGGAATCCACTCTCACAGTCTCGTGTTCCCATTCCCTTCTGCTTCCCTCTCTCGATCTGATCCCATGCGCACGGCGGGGAACCTCTATTATCCTTTTAAGTAGATTTTTTATGCCAACGCGTCAGTTTCTTCGGGCCACACTCGTACCCGGCCCTACCGTTTCACCTGTTTAATGCCAGTTCTGCATTCGAATCCATTGGCCCGGAGGAGTATACCGTCCGCGGGTCTTATTGATTGATGCGATCAATTAATGGGGGATCCCTAGTCTCCAAAAACCGCTAGCCTCGTCCTCACCTCCAAGCTGTATCCTATAAGCTCCTTAAATACGTTATGATTTCGAGTCGTGCATTTAGGTAAACAAATACTTGCCTCGTTTTTGAAATCAATTTTCTCGATATGGTCTTCTGACGAATTCTATTCCACCAGTCGGCAATTCCTCATCCTCCACTCTCAAGCTCGGCCCACCTTCGTCCTGGACTCCTCTCTGATTTGATGTGTGTATTTGTCAACGACATGCCGCCCGACTGTAGCAAATATTTGTCAGTTCTCTACGTCGCCCCCTTGAACTCGTCGCTTGCTCGTTTCCCTCATGTCCTTGGGAACGCCTCTCTTTCCATGAGTTTTATTGTTTATACCGTCTCTTTTTGTTCTTGGATCCATTTTTTTTTTTTTCATGGGTTTCATGTTTTATTCAATTTTAATCAGGAAAAATGGTTGTTTTCCTTTCTCCTTACAGCGATCTCGCCCTGTTTCGACTCTACTACATTGTCCTCCGGCAGTTTCTGTCGCCGTAATGTCACATTTGAATTTCGTTTCGTCTCGTCGGAAGGTTTAGAATGTTTCGAGAAATCATTGTATTTACCTGGCACAAGTGTTATTTGCCCACTCGTTTCAAATAAATTCATGAAGGGAGTTCAAACCAGTTTTACATTTGTTTATTTATACATAGATTCTTACTTTTGTATAAGAAAATAAGTGATCTTAGCAAATATTTCTTGATTATCTGCAATAGCAAATTTTTTAAGATCGATATTTTGATGCCAATTGTTGTCACATGAATTTTAATTTGCTAATATTAAAGCATTTTCGGAAGCATAAATATATAAATGTTTATTTGTATCTATTTATTTTAAACCTTTTTTTAAATATTCTACCTAAGACGATAGAAGGAAAATGTTGGCGATCCCTGAAGCCATTCAACATTTCCGACGACGATGATATTTGTACCTCTTTCCACGAAGCTGAGTGACTGAAAAACAGCCGAATTCATTTATATAATATAAGTAATCAAACACACAGATACAATTCCGCGAAATATAAATGCACACAAAATAACAGATGTACATATATATGACAATATATATAGGGAGATATATATATAGTTCATGTGTGGTACTTATTAACAAAACACGTATGATTTTTAAGGAACAATAACCAAGTAAAACAACAAAATATTCAGAAGAATAACAAAACAAACCAATATTAATACAAACAACATCAACAACAATGTCAACAATAAGAATATCAAAAACAACGCGTTCAAACCGAACCAAGCGAAAAAAGAAACAAAACACAAGTTGGTTACGACGAAATGTCCCTATACAACGACCGGTCGTCGGGTGATTGTACGGACTGATGATATAACAAACAGACAGTCGGACCTACGTTCAGACGTGCAGATGCAAGGCACACTCGCACTCATCCTGACCTCGTTGCATACTACCGCTCACACGCACACCAGCCTCGACGGAGTAGGCCAATCGACTTTCTTCCTTCTTTTCATCTACACAGCCATACTCCCTCACACACACACATACAAGGACATCCGAGGAAACTACTAATGTTTATTCGGCTGCTGACATACAGCGAATCCAGCATTTCGAACAATCAGGGAAGAGGAGTAGTTGGGTCGAGAGGTAGCGGAGAGAGTGGTTTCCGCAATGCATACAAAACTCTTTCTGAATGAATGTCAAATTTAATTTCGGCCTTGTGGCGGACGGTGGGAACCAAATAGGAGCGAGTAAGGCAGAGAATAAACAGGCGAGGGTATCAGGTGAAAATCGTATATGCTAGAAAATCGTCGCATAAGTTCTTTAGACTTGTAGAAGTAGAAGAGGGAAGTAGATATTGCCAAAAAAAAAAAAGAGAAACAATGTTTAAAGTTAAAAGAAATCATATAATTACGAGAAGCTGAAAGTAGC
The DNA here is from genome assembly GCA_947389925.1 of Coelopa pilipes. Taxonomy (NCBI): domain Eukaryota; kingdom Metazoa; phylum Arthropoda; class Insecta; order Diptera; family Coelopidae; genus Coelopa; species Coelopa pilipes. The sequence goes on from OX376696.1 coordinate 74,636,120, forward strand.
AGAACGATAGTCTGTGAGAGAACAAAAGGAGATGAAGAAACAGATAGAGAAAATAAATTCAGTCAAACCAATAACGAAGATACGATTTATAACCAACATCATAATCCCTAAGAATTTGAAAGTGTCCTCTATTAAATCTGTCATATATCGCACTTTCAATGCTTTCAATGATCTAAAAAATGCATAATCTTTCTGCTTGGACAGGAAATGTCGGATAGACGATAAGAATATGCTCCATTCAAAACGAAGGAAAGCTAATTTCGGCTCAGATACACCCTCTTACGAACTTAATAAGTTACTGATGGGCAAAAGAAGGTGATGAACAGGATATGGGATAGAATGAAGGAGGAAGGAAGGATATAGAGAGAAGGATCGATGGAAATCCGCGAAACTCATTTAAACTTTAAAGACCAAAATTCAACATTCTACTTCTTAAACTCCAACTCTTTCCTCAGACTATTCAATTCACTTACAACACCGCCCGCCGCACATGCCTTAAAGAATTGCCTATATAAATAGCTCCGTTCGCAACACATTATCTAAGTTCACCCACCCCATCCATATCCTTCTTCACGATGTTTTAACAAATTGAGTTATCATTATTTCACCTCCAGTTATAATGAGTTCTCTCTTTCCCTCGTTGTCGTTGTGCCTCTTCCGCCTTCACGGCTACGAGGAATACACTACCTCATTTCTTGTGGTTGCTTTAGTCTCATTAACATATTTTACCTCTTGGTTTACACTTTTATCTTCTATGTCACTCTCTCTCTCACATCTTCTTTGCTTCCGCCATCTCTTTCTATTCCTAATCATCATCATAGTTGACGCAGTCGTCGTGCTCTTGTCGTACCTATCGTGTTCTCTTCTCTACTTGTTTCCTGACGTCCCTCACTTGTTGTCCTCCTCATTATTTATTATTTTTGCTTTCCTCTGATGTTGTATAATTTGTTGTTGTCACCGTGAAGAATGTTGTGTTCCTAGGTTTGTTCTTGAGTCTTCTTTTGTCACCATTTGTTTGGTCCTAGCCAGTTCCCCTCGTCCTGCAAATAGCGCTAATGAAACCACATTAATTACTTGCAATGCATGCAACATGAAAATGTTGTCATAGTTTATGTTGTTTCTTTCTGATGCTAGTATTTCTCTTGCTCTCTCTCTCTCCCTCAGTTTCTATACAATCACCATTGTTGATGATTCTGGAAGCATTGTTCCATTCGAGTTAATTATGATTAATCCCCAGATCGCGTTCATATTATTTGTCATCATTACAAGTTGTTCCAGTCACCAACATTTTCAAGGATGACCAGCAGAAATATTTTCGGAAATTACCGCCGGCATCGAGATTGCAATGTCTTTATGATATGGTTGGAATATTTTGTATCGAATTTTTCCTAGAAATATTCCTGATTTATCAACTCTATTATTTTTCCGATTTTCTTTTCCACTAGTGTTCTCTCTAAATTCTTTGGCTTTGGATAACTCAAGCTAATCCTTCGAGAATTTGACTTTATTACATAAATCAATTCTTCTTCTTAACGAGCAATCTCAATCTCTAACCAAAGCCTTCTACTTCGTTGTTCTTCACTTCACAAAATCTTTTCCTGTTCGTTTCTTTAAATCTGATGTGATACCTATAAAATAGTGGAAAGGACTCGTTGGTGCTACTGCAGACAACGATACAACAGCAAGCAGACAAAACGAGAACGAGAGATACATACAATGTAGAGAGGGAGAACAAATGAGTTAACGACCCGGAAGCTCTTAACAATTCACTTTTCTATTTAAAGCACGAGCACAAAATCTTTTTCTTTCCCAACCGACATGATTTTCCAATTTCAGCATTGTTTCCTTTTCCGCAACTGGGAGACAACCAAGGTGAGTCCTTGGTACCGGGTTCAGGATCTTCGGAACCTGAGTGAAAGGGAGGGTCGTGAGACGTGGACGTACTGATATTGCAGCTCACCATTTCATTCACTCTTCTGATGTTTGGAGATATGATTGCAGTCATTTTATTTGTTTGCATATTGTATTTATAGTGAGTTTGATGTCTTTTAGTTATTGTGGATACAGTGTTCTTTTGTTGGAAACATCCCTTCTCGTCATTCGAGACTGGGTTTTAATGGACACAAATGGAATTTTCTTTATTTGCACCACAGAAACTTTGGCATTTCAAATTTTTTCTACCGTCAGCCACCAGTCTCATCTGATTCTCATCTGAAGGACGAACATAGAGGAATTGGCCGGGACGAGGATTCCAGCGATGCAATGAACGAAAACATTAAACATAATTGTCAAAGATCAATCCAAAAACTAAATCCACTACAAATGCTTCATTGACTCTCTTACACGTTTTCTCTCTTCCGCGTGGAAATGTGTTCCCATGTGTTTATGGGTTATAAGGGTTTGTTCGAGCGAATGTGATAAAATGCCAATGTGCAAGTGTGCGTGCCGTTTTGCAAAAGTGGAAATGTTTCTGACACTTTGGCACATTTGCCGCGAATCCGCTGCTTGCAAAGCTTCTTAGGAGCTCAACTTCTAAAGTTTTCTCCCTTTCTATATATAAAGCGCAAGAGAGCAACAAAAATTATAAGATCAATAATAACAACAACATTAATATGCATGTTACTAACAACAAAAACAATAACAACATCTTGAAGACGAGCGAACTCCTAGTTCAAGTTTGTTGTAAAACCCTATCAGCGCCCTACTCACTTAGACACTCTTCTCCTCTCATCCTTTCATTCACTCGCTTACTCAGGTGTTGTCATTTTTCACCGAAACTTTTGTTCGAAACTTTTCAAACATACTCGAGATAGCTGGAAGAGCGAATATAAGCACAGGAATGAGGAATATCAAGTATTAAAGAAGAACGCAATGAAAGGAGAAGAATAACTCAAGGAGTTACAGACCGAGAAACTGGTTTGGGATCCATAGAGGTAATATAGGAAAATGAAGAGAAATGAAAGCAGCACCAATAGCCGTATGACCGAAAAAGGATATACTTTCGATTAATATTTATGTGTGTTTTGCACTACAGCAATGCTTGCTAGCGTCCAAGAGAGAGGTGGGTTGGTGTCCGCAGAAGTGTAGAACTTGGGAAGCATTAAAGATATCGCACACAAGGCGACCTTGCTTTGAATTTGTATATTTTAATTTTTTTTTTTTTTTTGAACGGATTTGAACAACTTCTTAGTTCGATCGATAGTTTTAATGACCACAAACCAAACATGTTTCATGCTCGTTCATGTTCACGTATCTGTTTCACACCATCACATCAGAGTTAGATGAAAGTATATTTGTATAAAGAAAAGGAAAGTTTTGTCCACAAATCTTCGGCTGATTGTGTAGAACGAAAGGACGACAACTACGAATGATGAAGAGGCATTATTCATCGATAACACCTCGCCTAATTTGTTGAACACCTCGCACAAAGAGCACAAATCCTCCAAGTTCACGTCGTCCTTCGTTCCCGTCCACAGTTATCCTTAAATCTGGCCAACAGACCTTTAACAAACACGCCTCAATTATTTGGTCGGCTATTTGGCACGCCCAATGCCAGACGAGCGGCTAATGGAAAGACGACCGAACAAGGATTCGCCAACAATGCAATCCACTTTATTATCCCTGCGCCGGTCGTTCTATTTATTTACATTGCGCTGGATCCCAGGTTATTTTGACAAATGACTTTGATTCCTCTGATGTATCGAAGTAATTTAGTAAAATTAATGCCCTAATTAATCAGTGGACTCTAAATACATACCATCATCATCCTAGGCAGCCATCGACATCCTGCATCTCCTTCTCACCATTCATTTCGCACCAATGCCAACGCCATCGCCTTTAACTACACTTGACCGAGCTCATCGATATTGAAAATTGCTTTTCCGCCTCATGCGCGTACCGTTACTCTGCGGATCAACTTGTCCCATTTAATCCTCATCTTGCCACGTTCTGCTATACAGAAGCTCCCCATGTCTTTCCCCCATGACCATGGGTTCCCCGAGTAACCCTCACGCTATTCATAGTCTGCCGATGAATCGAGAGGCCTAGGATTTGTAGAATATGGATTCGGCCAACAGATGCCTACCGCAGGTAGAATAATAAAGTAGGCGGTCGGATAATGAGCGCTCGTGGAAGGACGCGTGTACGGAAGGGGGCAGCGAAAGTCATCACAGAGCAGGACGAGGTGTCATGAAGAAATGCAGACGAAAAACGATGAGTAGTGAATAGATTAACAGTAGGAGAACACAATGAGGCAATCAGCATAAAAGTATATTATTTGAAGTATACGTCGTGAACAAGGATGAAAAAGCTGCCAGAAATTGATTGATTTTACGTGACTTGATGATAAGTTAATGTGCGTGAGCATTGCAGAAAGGGAGAGTAAGTGAAGGAGAATCGTCGAATAAAAATAAATTCGAGAGATACCAACGGTAGTCATAACAACAAAATCAGTACAACAATTTGCAATAATTTTGCAAAATCATATCAAATATACGGGATAATAAAATTGTACATAAATTTCAATTTCCTAACTGACAGCGCGATCTTATCGGATTTCGTCGCACGCCCTTCCCTCCAATTTCCACTTGGTCCTGGTACCAGGCTACACCACAATCACTATGTGCCTCGTTTTCGGTCTGAATGGAAAGGAGGTGCTATGGTGGTTGTGACTGTATTGGTATATTCTATTTGCCGCCAGAATATCGCGAATTTTATTGCTTAATTATGCCATTAATTCTGTGAAAATCAAATGCATAACTCACGCAGCGTCCGTGTTCGCGATGGCGGAATTGTGTCTATCGCCAGCCTCATTCCAGAAGCAGTATTGGCAATGGCATTCGCAGAGCTATAATTTAATTTCACACCACTTGCTGGCACACCGACATTTCCTTCGATGGTTGGGTAGGCGTCGCTCGTTCGCGCTGCCACAAAATTGGCATAAATGTTACAATGAGAAAATGACGGCAAACATGAAGTGCCATATCGACATCCTTGATCTAAATTGCTCACAACCGCAACCAATCAAAGTTCGTCCTTTTTCTTGTCCTTCCCCTCACCACACACTGCTTTTTGCGTATCTTAGGTCCCCCGTCGTTTGAAGTACGTTGTTATTCAAGTGTTTGTTGTAGATAACTTTGTTTTTTTTTTGTTTTTGTTTTTTTTTTTTTGTTTTTCTTCTTGTTGTTGCACATCACTAGATACCTACAAAGCCTTTTTATGGCGCGCGTATCCACTACAAAAGGCGCGAAAAAGCAAACAGTACATATATAGTCAAGCATCCTTCAAAATAAGGAGGTGGCAGTGGTGAGGGGAAGTCGTGCCACCAACATCACCGGTAGCAGCAGTCGTCAACTGTAGCCTTAAGCGCCGACGAAGCTTTCATTGCCGATATTTTACTAAAGTTGTGGGTGTTGTTGCTAAGAATTCAAGTTGCTAAGTAATTTTCGACAAACTAAATAATAATTACAATAACAACTTCACCACCATCAACAATAAACTAAATAACAACATTGATCTCATCATCTTCGCCAACAAAAGACACAACAATATAAAGGGATAATAGAAACTTTGGAATGTCAAAAATTAGTTGACAAATTTAAAATAAAAATTGAACGGCTAATCGGAATTACTAAGTATAACTACGATAATACAGACTTACCATAAAATTCAAAACTATTTTTGGAATCAATAAAACCAACTAGAAAATACACGGAATTCGGAGAGAGTATCCAGTATTTGGAACTATTCGTGGAATTCCAAATAATTCCATTAAAAAAGAGATAACGATGAAGTACGTTTCGTCTGAGTATAAGGATGCCATGTATTGGAAGTAAATGCAAATAGTAGAAGGCTAACCTCGGTTAGCCTTTAAAACTCTACGTCTGTCCTCTCATTAAACGCTTCCCATACACGGCGGAAGAGAAAAAGAGATAGGCAACGGTGGAACCATAATTTTTTGAAGGCGCAGGACATGACAGCTGCTACATTGGCAGAAGCAAGTAAGCATTTTTTAATGAGATATGAAATAAAACTGTGTACGGGATAATTGCACCACAGCATGAAATAATGAGAACTCAGTAACAACAAAAACGACACTTCAGCAGAAGTGCAACGACGGAAGCCAGTGTACAAAGTACATTGGAGTGGATATACTGAAACAACAGAGACTAAAGGGACAAATAGCGAAAGATGCAAATATCTAACATGAGCAGGAACACAAAAACAATTTTAATTCATTGCTAAGTTCTCTCAGTATAGATAGTGAGATAGTCCCAGAAATCGAAATGACACCAAAATGAGAAAATTTATTTGATTAAAATATTGTTATTCTTTATATATTTTATATATTTATATTATTGTTCAACAAACCAAAATTGGTAATAATAGTGGCAGAGTTGCTACTCCTACAACTACTACTGATATTGCAACATCGTAAATAGCATCGTCAATACTACCATTATTCAAAGGGAGATGAAATAATTTTTTTTTCTGTTTTTATTTAAAATCTAAAGTAATATACTTCATGTTTTAATGGATTTTTGTTTGTTCTTTTTTTTGGACATTTAAAAGAATAACTAAATTTTAAATAATTAACATATGGACCTTAACTTCATATTATTATTTTTGTCTCAGTGTGTGGCGAGCAAATTTACATTAAAGTCAGCGTTCGATTTCGAAGGGCGATGGTGGTGGCTGGGCAGGTCATGTCTTCCGCGTTGCATTGGGCGCAAGGACCATCGAATGGACGTAAAGGAGAGAATTAATTAGATTTGCATAACAACAAATTTTAAACATTTGTGAATGCAAAAGCGCACAACACCTGCTCTTTGAAAGGTGTTTAATTGTTACAACGGGTGTGTCTTGTCTTTTGAGTTTGTTGTATTTAAATTGTCTGCGGTATTAGCTTACCTGTAATTCAAATTACAATGCTTGAGTGTTTACTCATGTGTTTATTACATTTGTATATGTATATCCGTCTTAGTCTCGAGCGTATATAAATCAAGAATAACAATATCACGATGTAACACAAACAGTATATTAATCAAATAGCAACCACATAAATATTTTAAAAAACGGAACAATTACTGAAATTCTCTGAATTTATATTCTTATTGCATTTTTCAACAAGAATCTGTGCCCGGAATCGGAGAGCCTACGTGTCCTTTTGCATAGTATTTAAAGGAAACATTACTTCCTATATTTTTCTGCAGAAGAGGCAGGTCCTTAAACTCCCCTTCATCCTTTTTCATTTGTCTCTCTCTCTCTCTCTCTCTCTCTCTCTCTCTCTCTCTGTCTGTCTATGAATCCTTTAAGTTGCATGCTAATTGTACTTGTGCAGAGTTTCCTTTGTTTTAATATCGATTCGTATATTTATGGCATTGTGGGCTGGCGTAATCCTTCGTTATGACTTCTCTGCCACACACTTTACCATTCGCGACTTTTGTCGCACAGTTTATTCTTCCTCTACTTCCACTTAGATTCTTCTCGCAAACGCTCTATACCTGCTGCAAGATTCTTGGCTCACATCGTGATAATAAGGGAAGAGGAAATAAAACTAGTCGAGACTTCTCTAATAACCTTTGAGAGTTTCACTTTTATTAAAAGAAATAATATCCCCCATTCTCTCTATCTCTCATGATTCTCTATGATTCTGGCTCTGTTTCTCTATCTCCTTTTACTCCTCTCGCTTTATATGTTCTGTCAAATGCTACATGAATAAGCGCCTCAGAGCATCTCGAAGAAATTGTGCAAGATTGCCGCATTTCGTTTTTCTTCGATTTTAATTCCGCTGGAAATATAAAACACTTCCAAGATCCGAAATACTGTCCTTCTTCCTGATCGTTTTCCACTATTATTATTAACAGGCAAGCTGAGGAACTCCGGCAATAACTGCGACAAACAAGGCAGCGAATTCACGTCCCCTTTTCTTCATCAAATCTCATTCGTCAAGCATCAGGGCATGGCATGTCCTGAAAATTGACTTAATTGGTTCTATGTAATTGTATCCTAACGATAAATCTATATCACGAATTCACGCACACATACCGTGTATATCCTTCTCACTCTCTCTCCTCAATCCAATTCGTATTTACTACATCTTGAGGAGACGTCCATATGTTTGTTTGAGGTTTCTTCGTAGCATGATAATTATAATCGTTTTGTGGTTTCGCATGAAATTAAATGTATAATTTGCATTCGAAAGCAAGTCCTCCAGCTCTTTAACCTCAACTCCTCTCTAGGTTACTATCTCATGTTTGGTGACCCTGTCTTTCGCCCGTCTCTGCATGCGACAATAATTGAGTACGTGTGTTTGTTTTTTCATCCTTTCACCCTTTGGTCCTTCTCTTAGTCGTAATTGCGGTTTCAGAAAGTTCATTTAGTTACCTTGCTATGAGGTCAGGCGGAACATTGTTTTCGAATGGATTAAAGGTGACCACTGCACAAAGTAAATATTTGCATTTATCACATTCCTCTGCAACACCAAATACTTGATAATCTAGATCTATTTTATAAAGTTATCCATGAATGAAATAAAATATAATGAAAATAATAAATTAGTTCCTAACATTCCGTGTGGTTCACCCATGCAGTTAATGTGGAGTATAATTCGTTCATAAGAGTTATTATTATAATTACTAATACTGCTTCTGAAATATAAAAGGGGTCGCAGGAGAAAATGAGTGTGTAGGATTATGTAAAGAAGTTATAAGGATAATGCTAGATGATATCGGAATGAGTTTGGTAGTAGATTAGAAGGCATGGCATTTATATACAATACTTTTCCATCTAACAAATGCAGAAATTAGAGCTCATAAATTAATAACAAAGACATACGCACAAAAACAACGAACGCGAAATACCACACAATCTCATTCACACAATTACAACCTCTACAGACGTACAAATAGACATACGAATAAAGAAAGTCAACTTGAAGTGTCGCACCCTTCAAACGTTCAGCTGAATATACGGGCAAAGGAAAAACGAATGAAACTGGGTTATTGGTTCGACTACATGTCATGTCCCATTTTGGTTTCCCCTGTCTTGTACTGCGTTATTTTGTTCTGACCATCTCTGTTGAGCTTTGTCCTGTCTTACCAATTCCAGGAACGTAGGTTTTTTTGGTTTCCCCTGTCTTGTACTGCGTTATTTTGTTCTGACCATCTCTGTTGAGCTTTGTCCTGTCTTACCAATTCCAGGAACGTAGGTTTTTTTGGTTTCCCCTGTCTTGTACTGCGTTATTTTGTTCTGACCATCTCTGTTGAGCTTTGTCCTGTCTTACCAATTCCAGGAACGTAGGTTTTATAGAATGTTTATATGACTACTTTATATTTGTATGTGTAAGATGTGGGAGGAGGCGAAAACGAAAGAGTGATTTCTGGAGGGTGCGATTGAAGATAGTGTTGAGATTATGTGGGAATGCGAACATGTGAAGGTAGATTTGTGCATCCGGCTGATGAAGCAGTGCCTCCATATTTGTTTCATCCACAGTGGGAGCGAATTAACCAACCTAACCAACGACTGACGTTTAACTTCAGTAAAGTTATAATAATTATATATAATTTTCCTCCTTCCTTCCTTCCTTTTATTCTCTTCTTTTCGCACTGTCGGAAATGATTAGGTTTCGATATTATGTTCACCCGTTGGAGACAACATTGTCTTTGGAAGTTGTTTCTAATTGACCCCAACTCATTTCTGAGAACAAAATGAAGCATATAAAAACATATTTCATGAGATATTTTCTCTAAATCCATTTTTGAGTGTTCCTTGAAACACGCATTGAAATCCTTAAAAATACAACAACTCTAACATGAAGAAATACTAAAACTGCTCATACATAAAATACTTCCTTCTCATTTGTTGTATTGAAATAAAACACAGAAAGGAAAAATCACAAGTAACTGAAAACGGATTTAACACTCTGCTCTCGCCCTCAGATATTCATTCTTTTGTCTCAATTGGAGTCATTAACGTAGAGAGTGAGAGAAAAACACAAAGCTCCACTCCATCTACTCTCCCGCCCATACAGTTAGACCAAGGCAGTGGGATGGACAGATAAAGTGGGACCCCCTTTTTGGGAGACGGCAAATGCAAGAAGATAATAGGAAATAAAAATAAACACATATATATGTTTTTTAAATATATAAAAAGAAATAAAGTAAAAAGAAAATATATGTTTAAAGAGAATGCGTATTGAAGAGAGACAGATCGTCTGGAGCAGACATCGTTAGGAAAAATGTCTCCAGATAACGAGGAGGTAGGTACAAAGTGAATAAGGAAAAAATTGTAAACATAAAAAAGAGTAGTACGAAGAAGAAAATAAATAAATAACTCAAACAAACCAGACGATAACAAAACACGTTTGCAGTACTTAGTGCGGTCTTTAAAATTAAAAGCTTCAAATCTGAACACTGTGGCTTGACTACCGCGGATGACGTAGATATAACACAAAGATATAGGAGACATAGGTATAGAAAAGGTTTGGTACAAACGGACACAGAGCAGTACGATAAAAAGATCAAAAACCGAATCGTTTTCCAATCTGGGAAAGAAACCACAAAAGACAAAGAGGAGCGAAAATCCCATAAACCGCAACGAAAGCGAGAATCGTAGATATAAGAAGTCGAGAAAAAATGGTTGCTATAAAAGATGTAGCGTACCTTATGATGAAGGGTACAGGCAAAAAGCGAATGGTTTTAAAGATTGCAGACGGATGTAAGGCGATTGCCGGAGAATCCTGAATAGAACAAGGTCACAGGCTGACGTAATTTGGGGCTAAGGTAATTCTAAAGTCTAAAGCAATTCAATTATTAAGCATAAAAGGACATAGCACCAAGGCTATGTCAGAACATACTTCTAAACCTAATGAAGATAACTCTCTGGAACCAAAAATGAGATTGAGGACGAAAGATATCGAACTGAAGAGAGACAAATAAACAATATGACAGGCTGCTCAGAGCTGAGAGCAGCAGAACCGGAATGGGAAAACCCATATGGCATTCGATTGGTTAAATAGAAGAAACACACGAAATAAACCTTAACGTTACTGTACATGTAAACAACAACAGTTGTCACTGGTTTCATTCTTTTTGGCATCTCGAGGAATGTCCTCGCCATTCAATCATTCGGAGTAAATGCAATTTTCTTTGAGTTATATATAAGTCAATTTAAGAGGGAGATAGAGCAAAGCAAAGCAGCAGGAAAGAGGGCAAAAGGTCGGCATATCACATCCGTAGTGCAGGCTGCAATGCACCTTCCTTGGACTATAACCTAAATATTAAGCGGTTTCGGAGATGAAAAGGAGGGTGGGAAGAAGTACAACAGCCACAGCAGCTTCGCTTTGTAAAGGTCGAACGTGTACGGATTTCAACTTTGAACTCCTCGTTTACTGTTGGACGTGCTCTTATTATAGTTACTGCTGTTTGTCCTTGTGGCTTCTCTCTCAACATTCAACCGCCAGTTTCATCTTCTCTACTGACATCGTCCTGGATTCGCTCTTCACTGTTTATCCTTCTTTATCTCTCTCTCTCTCATTCCCGCTTTTACAATGTTCTTCTTTCGGTGAATGTTATTGAACTTATCACTGTTGTTTTGATTGTTGCTGTTACCATGGAATTGTTATTGTTCTACTGCATCTGGTTGCCCATGTTTGTGAATGTTCATCTCAACTACTTCGTGTGGAAATATTTCGTTGTCTTCTCTGCCAAACAAGCCAAAACTATTACAACAATCATGCCCATGGTGCCCATGTTTATTGCCTATTTCCCTTTATTCAATATCTATATCCTGCCTGGCTTCTCCACCTACAGATTAATGTTGCTGACTATGTTGTTTTTGAAGTGTGTTCTTTTGGCTTATACTGTCATTGTGGTAATGATTTTATTGTTGTTGCTATGCTGAAAATATTATATCACATTGAAATTTGCCTTATCTTTGATGTCGGCATCAAGCTTAATTTGGGCAATAATAACAAACAACTACTGCTCTCAGTTACAACTTTCAACAACAACTTCAATGAGACTTCGTCTTTCTCATTAGTTAAAAGCATGACGAGTGCTGGAAAGGCACAACTGACGAGATTCAGAAACCAAATGCAAACAATTGACAAATACTAATTCAAATACAAGATGAATTTGCAAACGGACAATCAGAGTGAGCCACTATCTCTTTCGTTTCCTCTCTCTGTCTCTCTCTTCCGTTTATCCTCCCCGTTTTGTAATTCACACATCCATTGAAAGTGTTAATCATATAGTGAAAACGCTTGTAACCGTTTCACAATGCCAGGGCTTCCTAGGAGGTTCACTGACTAATTCCCTCCCTCTGTCATTGACATTCTGTTTTCTGTCTTCTGCTCGCCGTATCTATCTAGCATACTTCCGTCTTTGTAGCAACATATGAAAAATGCATGAGAGAACTTCTCATCTTTTGACATTTGCAGCTTCATTCAGTGCAGTACCTTCGATTCCTCGCCGCTCTCACCCCGCTACAGTCGTTCAATTCCCTTTGGCTTCTGAAGTAGTGTCAAGCTGCAGGAGCATAATGTGAGAAAAACAAATACAAATGTTTTCCTACAGGGAAATCAAGAAAATTTCAAAAATAACTATAATGACCTCTCTAGAAGGAAAATTATTGAGGACTCCTTATTCGGAATTATTCGAAGCATGTCGAATCTTCTGTTTTCATCCCTGATATCCACTTCTGCGTCGACGCGTTTTCAAAAATTAATTAATCAAACTACATCTAGTACATCAAGTGTAATTATATCCTGTAACTCCTTTTATTTATAGCCGGTTTTTACAAAGATACCGGATATCCCACTCTGAAATTTAGTTCTGTATGGAAAGTTGATATATCCATGTGCACATCATTATCAAATTGGTCACAATATAAAAATATTTGTACCTACCTTTCGACTCCCAATAGGCTATTGAGGTTTGTTCAACCATTTGAAAAGACAAAAGCAAAACCATTAAATAAAAATATAACGTAAAAATGGCATAGGCCTAGAACTATTCAACGAATAAGTATTGTTAAATTTTTACTTCATGATTTTATTATATCATATTATTAGTTAGAAAACTTCAAAAAATTTACCTTATAAACTATTTGTGAAATCAACAAACCTCAAAAGAATAGCAAATATATATATAAAGAGAGGGAGAGGTTAAGGGAGTGAGTTGGTCGAGTAACCGAACCGTTAACTGAGCAGCCAGAAGAAGTTTCCAACTTAAAGAAAGAAAGTTGTACATGATGGATGCAAATAGCAAGAGAAAAGGTACAAAACTTTCAAATACAAATACTTTCCTTACTAATAGTTTTCATCGTTTAGTAAAACTATAAAGATTTGTATTTTTCTTAAACCACTTAGATTTTGAAGGAAAGTAAAAATAAAAACAAAAAAAAAACAAAAATATATAAAAAAAAGTCATTTAAAAGATAAAATTTGGTCCAAATTGTTTCGTAGTAATTTCATAGTAATCGAAGTTTTAGTGTAAACATTTGTTTTTTCTTAAACTATATAGATGATGAAGGAAAATATGAATAAAAAGATTAAAAATAATAAAAATAAATAAACATTTGTTTCATTCTTAAACCATATAGATTCTGAAATGTTTGTTGCCAAAGGATTTTATTTCTAACTGCAGCGAAATACGATTTGCGTTTACGAAATTTTCAAGGTTTTAATTATTTATCCACTTCTTGTTGTTGGTCAAGAATTTTCTATAGCTGAAGTAGGATTTTGTTTTTAAGGTACTTTTTTTCTTTCCCTTACTTAGGTTAGCTTTCCGCTTAAGGCAATCTGCGTACGTTGATTCTCAGCTCTTACTATTGACAGAGTGAATCCTATGGTATTAACTTGGACGTGTACTCCAATGCGATGGAAGCAGGTAGGAAATGTATTCTACCCAACTTATTGTATTAAGCTTCAACGGCACAAATGAGATGGGGTGAATCACAATAATCACCCAGAATCACCCAGACAGAAGATGCATACTTCTTTCTGCAAAAATGTAAAATTGAAATAGGCCGACGAACAGAACCGAGCGGGAAAACGGTTTTTCCTCGAGTCATTCAGAGAAATATTGGACTACATATAAACGTATGGAGAGCACTTCGAAAATAACGTGGACTAATTCGTCACTTATTCGCCTGTTTTATGACCCGGAAGCCTGAAACTGAAAAGAGTACAAAGTTCTATCCCGAAGCGTTAAAGGTAGGCACTGGATAAGAAACGAAAGAAGAGCATTCCGAAAATTATACGAACGCCTTCTTCAAGTGAGTCAACGTAAAATCAGAACGAAAATCGGTAACGCAGACGTATGTAATAGAGAAAAACAATGTACCGAAAAGGCATTTACAAGGACAAAACCTGCATGAAGTAAAGTTAAATAAATTGCGTGTGAAATTAGGATTTTTCTAGTTTCACTTCGCAGGGTACACACTGAGGGACAAAGTAAATAGGACTCCAAAGCTTCTTTAAGGGCCCAAACTCGGGTATGTAAGTAAATACGTGACTGTATTGATGTGAAAGTTGATGTTGGCTGAGAGGAAGTGCGAAAAAGAACTGTTTGAATTTTAATTCAAATTTGGCTGAACGAAAGTGAGTTTCAGTGAAGCGAAAGTAAAGGAAATTGTGTGTTTTAGAGGGACCTATAGAGAGAGGTGAGAGTCGTAAAATAAAGAACAGACTGGATGTACTAGTGGAATACTAGGATAATCTCGAAAGGAAGGAACATGTAATGAGAAAGCAAATTGCGACAAATTTGCAATAACAGAGAAAGGTGCATCAGTACGTCAGAAAATCAGCAGTTTTCGAAACGAAAACGAAACGAATTATATATATAAAAAAAGATATTTAAACAAGAGAGAATAGAAAAAATGAATATTATATCATATCCAGTAACAAATTTATTAACATTATTTTAACATTTACTTGGATGCCAAAGATGGGATACACGATAACAATAATTAGTTGTTTTCTTTATTTTTGGCCTTAATTTTTCAATTTCCTCTCAAAAATTAAAACTGTTGTCAAATTGGCAAATGGCATATTATGTTTTCCATTATTATCATATCTCAAAAGCGGGAGGCGAAATGAGATATTTTACTCGTCGGAAACGGACAACGGACACGCTTCACGCTTTCAAGGACATGAATTCGCCAGAGGGGAATCGTGCTTTCTGGCGAATTCATGTAGAAAAGTTTCCCACCGACAGTTGAAATTTTGAAGGGATAGGGCAGAGAATCGATGCGGGGTATGAGTGGAAGACAAAAATTAACTGAAGCATAGCAACGCATGAATTTCAATTGCTACAAATTAGCAGAGAAATGCCTCAGAACGAGCGAAGGACTTGCGGGAGGAAAATCGACTAAAGCAGAGTGGAAATAGAAGAGAAAGCAAACAGGGAAGCAAAGATAGCGGAATAATGGCATTCCTGCCTACTATTCCCGCGTTTGCTTTACAGCCGAATAACAGTAACAGCAACGACAACGTCACTGTACATACGCATGCATAGAAAAAGACAGCAACAATACCAAGAACAACAACATTTTGATGGTTCTCTCATTTTGTATTCAAAATGCCTCGAGGATAAGAAACCGAGTCAAACTTCGGAGCTCAAAGTTTATGCTGCTAATGGGTGGAGCTGCTAAAATGTTGCTAAATTTTCTTAGACCCCATTGCTTGAATGAGAGTTTGTGTGTATGTGCGTTGATATATATTTTCCGAGGAGACAAAAGTTTACCATGTCACAAGGACATTGACAGCAATGCCGAGGACGAGGATGTTATTGCGTTTTGGTCGTTGTTGTTGTTGTGATTGTCATTGTGTCGTGTGCTGTTGATGTTGTAACTACGTTGTTGTCATTATTCAGTCGTAATTCCGTTCAGTCGTCATGATATCCAAATAATAACGAATTGAATTCGAATTATGTAAATGTTTCAAGAAATAAAGAGAGAGTAATAAATAGATAATTGTAATGTTAATAAAATCTACCGAGATATACCAATATGGATCTTCATAAGAACAGATCGATATGACGGATAAAAGGAAGCAAAGGCCGTAGTTAACTAACCTCCAGATTATAGAAGTACATCGAAATTCATTACATTTCGTAGTTCATTACATTTGTTCACGGAACTAAATCAAATGAAAATTTAATTTATGACCGATGAACAATAATGCCGATATGACCGATATGAACTCAAGAAATATGACCGAAAGGGAGTTGTTCGAGAAGAAACTAAGGTATGGGTTCGAATGGAAGAAGTCTTAGACAGGTAAGGAAAGGAGAGATAGCAAAGAAATTGACGAATCGAAAGCAATGCCAACAATAATTGGGATATGAGAAGATAAAAGGAAACCAAAAAGTAAGAAACAGATGAGTGTCGTGAACGAGATTTCCAATGGAAATGATCAATCAATCGATAAACAAACGAATAAAATAATGCCGAAAGCATTTTCAATTGCATTATTATTTATTTCAATTATAATTTCGTTTCTAACCTCAGCTTAGTTCGTCTTCTAGTTTTCGCATCATGCTCTCCCTCTCCATCTGCCTCTCTCACATTCTTCATCTCCTTACGAACACCACAAATTTCTCTATTACCGACCCCTACCCCCTATTCTTCTTCTCATCTTTCTCCGTTATTCGTCATGGTCGCCCTATTCTCGCTTATCGCTCTTTCCCAGCACTCAGTGGTTTTAACTCAAGAAAAATGTCAGCTACGAAGCACCATCCATTTCTTGACACCGTGCTCACCCAATCCTCTCTCATCTTTGCCCTTGGAGATCTGCCTAATGAGATTATTAGAGGTTTGCTCATGGAACCTAATTTTGAGTAGAAACAAACGCAACTCTGCATCTCTGCATGACATTAAAACGCCTTTTGATTTGAAGAAGGAAAAGAGGGGGATGGATAATAAATAAAGTAAACTAATAAGAGGAACAACTTGAGAGAACTAGTGAACGAATTTAAAATGAAAACCAAGAAAACTCCTTGTTTGTGAAAGAAACATATATTGAACATATATGAATATGACTGGGGAATGTTTTATGTTCGGAAATTAATTTTAATTTGTATTTTCTTCGCTTTAATCCAATCATCATTCGACACCTATGCAACGGTGCTTTGAAACTCCCTTACAAACACTCAGAATTGAGCTTTGGTCACGAGATATTTTCGATTCTCTCATGTTCAATGTAGACATACTCACAAATTCTGACTAGCACACAAATATACTTGCTAAAAAGCACAAAGGACACAAGAAATACCGCAGCCAATTAAAACAGATAAAAGAATGGAGACAATGTTAGTGTGTCAGGTACCACGTGCAGAAACTGATGTACTTAGAATATAACGAGACGGGAAGTGGAGAAGACAGGGTGTCTGTCATTGTGTTGACGGTCGATGAGAGTATTTCATTTTCAAGGCGAGCAGTATTTAAATCTGTGAATTTTAATTGCATTATTCTAATTAAGCGCTTCCCCGATGCCAATTGAACCATGAGACTGCGAGAATGTGCGTTTTAGACACAACTCGTTCGGGTCACTGAAGCCTTTCTCATCGTAATTCAATTGCGAAGATCCTTCGTATAGTTGTTCACATTTGTCTTCCTCATGTTGTCAGATCTCAACTCTTTGGGGCTTTCGCGTGCACATTTAACGAAACGGAAGTAAGGAGTTACTTCCGGTTCCTGAACTTCAAACACACTTTTTATTCGAACGAAACTGAACTCTTCACTCCCAACGAGTCAAATACAACAACGCAACAATTCGAGTCTTTGTCCTCCGCGTGTGTTGTTTTTTTCTTATTATCATTAAACCCGACCAATGTTCTGATATTCGGCGGACACCCTCAGGAGGGTCCTTGTTTGTTCATGGAAGTGAACAAATGTCAAACTTGTCTTGGTTCTACGTTCTCTGCTATACATTCTGTCCATTTGTTATATCGTTTTTTTAGTAACGTGTGTTCTGTTGTTACTCTGTTTCCTTTAAGAACTGAGGTACTCTAGTCCTTGTCGTTTCCACTTCCATCCTCACCCCACACACGCATGGTCCTATGCACGTGTCCTGAAGGCTCATTTTCCACCATCCTAAGTCCTCCCTTTACATGTTATCGTTAGTCATCATATTATGAGATGAATCTCCTACAATTATTTTTAAACGATAATATAAGTCGAGATTTATCAGGGTGTTCTGTAGTCTCCGACATTGTCCTTCGTCGCTGATAACGTGTGAGTTCAATCAAGGCTTTTTTCAGGCGAAAGTCTCTAGTAATGATGGCTACCTAAAAACGTTTTTAAGGGACCTCGGGGAAGGGTGTTTTAAGGTCGATTTGAATAATGTCAGTTTTTTCGTTCTACAGTTCCCCTGTATCTATGGATGAACGTTAAACTAACGTTAGAGTATAAATCAAATCCAGTGGCAAAATTTGTTCCAGGTCGCCGTTAAAGTTTTCGAAATCAGTTTCTGTACAAATACTAGTGATCGTTAACCATTTTCTGCATGTCTTCATGTGTGTGTTGCAAGTATATATGTATCGTATATATCGTGTATATTAATCTTCGTTAGTGTGGAAAACAACACATCATATTGATCTGTCAAATCTCTTGAGACGATTTAGTGATATCCCCACTTCTGTCTGTCTCATGACGATAAAAACTGACAACGCCGATGCTTAACCAAACGCCCAAACAAAGATATTATTGTTTTGTACTGCTACTGAAAGACGATTAATCTTTTTTCTTCAAATTGAACTCTCAAACTTTTCTTCAACTTGCTCTCAAAAACTAATAGTTATAAAAGTACAGGAATTGTGCAAAAAGTTCGTGGAATCAATGACAAAAATCACAAACTATCATCACCAGCTTCATTTACCAATCAAAAGACTGAAAGTACAAGAACATTTATGAAATTTCAGCAGGGTAACAAACAGAAACTTATTAAAAAAAAACCGAGAATTAGGGTAAGCGGCATGAAAAGAAGGGAACAGGTCGTGGAGTCGTGGTGCGTGTGCCCCCCAGAACTTTATTCAAGGTCGTTGTATCGCAGCTCCTTGGAGAAGTCATTACCATTGTAAAAGGAGAGAGAAGAAACCGGCAAAGAGATAGAACGTATGGCACGGTTCATTAAAATAAAACGAAGAGATACAACATGTAAACAATAATTGTGAGACAAAGGATAAGAATTTGTAAAATGGGAGTTGACTAAAAAAGAATATTGCAAAATCTGTCGCGCAAAGTGCAGCATGAGACTTCAAATGTTGCGATAGAAGTAGAAAACCGCAAGCGCGAAAAAAATAAGAAATTTTATGGAATGAGATTTTTTAAATTGACAATTAAGAAATAATAAAATGCATGCAGAGCAAGAGAAAGATTGATGTGAGAAGCAAACAGGATGAAGAATGGTATAATATTTGTAGCTGTGGTCGAAAGAGACTGAAACAAGCTCAAAGTTCAGTATAAATTCTTCTCCATCCATCCATGCTGTAGTTATATATGATATAATTTATGGTTTTAATATATGTTTAATTTTTTCTCATTCCTCCACATTTATTCAGCACTGTGCGTCGTTACCTTCTCTTTCTAGTATTTCTTTCTCTCATTTACTCTCGTCTCGTTACTGTCGTCATACCCGGCACTGTCGTCTTTCACTGCATTTAATTAATATTTAAAAATCCATTTTCCCCGTCTGCTCGACAGTGTCATTCTTCTCTACCTACCATCGTCGCCATCGCCGCCTTCATCGTTCACTCTCATCGTCATCGCCGAGCGCGTCGCATCGAGAGTTGAATTTCAATTATAGTTTAAATGAAAATGTTTAAAGGGGACCGTGTGGTATTCCACGATATATACTTTCTCTTTCTCTCTCGGAAAAATCCGTTCTGAGGATTTCCATTTTAAAAATCATTCATTACATAGAGAAATTCTTGAACATTTATTGCAATCATTTCCTTGTATATATATATACATATATATATATATATATATATATATATACATATATATATTATTTATATATTTGGCGTCATTTCTCAAATTTGTATAGAAAAACATTTACGACAAATTTCATAGTTTCATTTGAATTAACTTTAAGAGATACTAATAGAAGTTTGGTCTTTTGCAAAATAATTTCTGTAAGTCAAAACTTACAGAAGCATTAAGATAAACTGAAATAGGCAAAAACAAAAAAAGGCACGCAGCCATTTGGAAGGAATCTGCATTTTTGCCAATTTCGCATTTGGCTTGCTACGACAAACAAACTCACACTTGATACATCAACACATTCCGAGAAGATTCACAAAACAGTGTGACATATGGTGTGCGGAACAAGAAAAGATAATAAACACAATAACAAAGTCAAATGCAAAAAACGAGTCCTTGGATGAATAAAATAGGGGCAGCTGGAATTCAAGACCTACAACAACAGAAACTGACTTTTAGAAATTCACAACATATATAAACGAATTTATACTCAAATATACACACACCCAGACCAAATAAGAGCAAAACCTTAACTGAACTTGTAAACAACGACCAAACGATGGTTGGATTTCCCAAAAATATACCCCACAGCGGAACTAGTTGGTAAACTATATGCTCGTTTGATATGTAATCTACAGACACACTTTTAGATTAATCTATCATCCCACCGTAATTTAGCTTTTCTCCATAAGTTCCGATCCAGGATCAGTGGACAACTCTGACAACGTTTCTCTCCGGCTTCACTGACTTATACGATGGGATCACATGTTGGGTAAGGACGCCCGAGGATTAGAAAAAGAGGGTTGATAGGCTAGAAATACTCAGGGAGCTACACATTAGAAAATGTCGAATCGGTGCGTCCTTTGGTTCCTCATAATTTGTGCGGAAAATTCAGCTGCCTATTTCTTTCGACGCACCGCCTTTTGTCCCATGCGTCAATCCATCGCAAACCTCCGTATTTTCTCTTATTCATAGTACGTCATAGTACATAAACTGCCCGCATTAACGATTGGCAATTCCAGTTCACCGAGTCGTTAAGCAAATAGGTGCTAAAACAAGAATAACAAATGCAATAGCAACATGTGAAACTATTCTCTATTGGAGCTTTCTCAACTACGAAGGCGAAACGAAGTCATCATCCATGAGAGATCTCTCGTGAGTGAGAGAAAAACTGAACGACTCGGACATCGGCTGTAGAATGTAATCCACAACAAGCTTCACGGATAACGAGGACATCTGTGGCAGTGTTCTTGAGTGAAGGTCCTTGTTTCGCTGGTTGTGTATTATTTTCGAAGCTTTGTTTAAGTTGCTCCGATCATTGTTGTTTGTTTTTATTTTTTTCACTCTTTTCAAGGGGCAAAGTGAGAAGAAAGATTCTGGTGTATAATCCTTATTTTTATACGTGAGTGTGCGTTTGCAAAGACATGTCACGACATGACACAGACAAATTGAAAGCTTTGAAATATTATGTTGTTAGGGTCCCACTCAATCTCTTCCTTCTCCAACACATTCCGTTTACTCCTCCTGCTAATCCTCTCCCTTGTATTATTTCATATTATTGCACACCACTATATCCTGCTATTCTCCAGCAGCATTTGCTGGTTCTCATTCTTCTTGCATCATTTCATCCTCTGTTTTCTGTTTCTGTCCTTCCAGACTAAATAAATAGGGACTAATAAAGTCGCGGAAGGAGTTAAAAAGTTTACTTATATATTTTTACTCAAACCAGCAGTTGGACAATTTTAAAAATAATTCATGAATAATATTTCGAACCAATGAATATCTTCATCAGCTCAGATCAGAGAGTAAAAATGAAAACAATATACTTAGAGAATATGCGTGGTAATGCCAGAGACGTTCTAACAGGGTTCACACTCTATTGCGATATACTACTCAAAAATGATTTTACTACTCTATAATATTATATACATATATATATATATTTATATTCATATAGTTTCTTATATATAGTTTCTTAACTTAAAGTAAACCAGATGAATTGAAGATTTCAAAACTAAAATAGACATAAATATTTGAATTAATAATTAATATATACTAAATATTTTTATTAAATATTACTAAAAGAATATAACAAATTAAACATATAACAAATAATTACTAAATATATATAATTAAATTAAAATAATATAAAATAATTACTGTTCAATGAAGGATATTGCAGTTCAGATTATACATTGAAAACCAGCATTTATTGAGTAACTCTAATGCACCTGAATATAATTCGAAAATCAAGACATATCTTAATACATGCATATATATATATAAAATGTATAATATTAAATAATTTAAATAATTATTTAAATATATCGAAGAAGGAAATACTTGCAAGAAATAAATCCAAGATGTTGATCAGAATAAATTTATGATTTTCCGAAGTAAATTTACAAGTTTACAAGACTGTTTTGAATTTCGGAATTTACTTGTCAGATGTCTGAAGCTATTAAAACTATATGTAGTAGCTCACGATTTTCTGAAATCAGTTTATTTTCTAAAGATATACACACTCACAAAAATTCCGAAATAGCGTAACGTAATGGTACGTAATTCAAAATTTTCGACTTTTTCAGCAGACGAATTTCGTTTAATGTTGCAGTAAAAAGTGTTATGGTCCGCATATTTGTTGTGCTTTTATTTCTTGTAAAATGGACGTCATTAGACCTATTTTATGTGGCCGTACGATGGCACGATCGAGGAGAGCAAGGAGGGACAAATACTCTTGCTTTAACGCCGAGAAACTCTTTTACCCAACCTCTTTTGGAACCGCCACCATGCGTCGAAACTAGTGAGAAAATTTCATTTATAGGATTTTCGAGGACGAGGTTCATTACGGCCACGGCGCTGTAGATGTGGGCAGAATGGATGTCGTTGACCACATGTTAATTATGTCAAACTATATATTTGTTGCGGATTCTAATAATTTAACAGCTAAATTTATTATATCTTTTAAAATACATGTATGTTACACATTAAAATTGATCAGTTATTTTACAATTTTCGTCAAACTATTCTAAACAAATCGTTCACAAGTGACAAGAGATTTTAACTAAGAAAATAAATAAAATAAACTAATGTCAATATACGAAAAGTTCCAATTTAATTAAATTCCATAAACTCTTCCGCCGTCAATACATTTCACATAACCCCCTTACCATGCCATTTTCTTTTTACGTTACCCCACTACATCCATGTTAAAAGCCTGAACGGTCTCCAACCATTTTAAAATAAAAATGTTGCCCTTTATTCAGTTCTCTCAAGTCGACCCTCCGTCATTGCCATCTTTAGAAGAGCGAGATAAAGTGAAAGAGAGTCGATAAGGATTCGGTCTCGTCACAGAAAGCCGCAGACATTTTCTTCTTGTTGGTTTGTAATTTCGAGTTGAAAATTACTTTTCCTCTCTCCATTACACATCTTCTTTCTTTCTCTCATTCTTTCGTTCCAGTTATTTGCTGTGGTTTTTCTATTTTACACTCGCTGCTTTTTCAAAGGGACTCTTCCGGTTCTTTCTATTTTAGAAAAGAGGACTCTTGTTTAATTCAATCAAATATACGAAATATCTGTAAATTATTCAACCTCAGCGACGTCACTTTCGAAGACACATGTCGAAGAAAGGAAAGGTAGAGACGGTAAAATTTAAAACTGCAAGTGTAATCCTCTTTAGTATAAAGTGACGAATGACGAATCTCCCTTCTTCTACTTTTAGTGTTGTTAGTCTGATTTTCTAGCTATATAAAAGGTTGTCTGTTAAATTTTCTGTGTATGTGTGTAGGTTTAAGGATATTTATACATTTTGTACAGTTAAATGAAATTGAATGAAAGAAGTCAGTTTTTGCTCATTATACTATGGCTAAATGTATTTTCCTACTAAAGAGCAAAAAAATAGTCTAGAAAATAACTAAATGTGGCTTAAATGAATTTCGAGTTTTTGTTTCAAATATTTGATTTATTTTAGTGCACAGAGTTTAAAACAGGAACTGTTTTGCCTTTCCCCTTTAATTTTTAATTGTGACCTCTCCCATTCTTTGGTATTTGTATTTGTGGTAAAGTAGAACTTCTGGGTATGACACTGTATTTGGAGGTGTGGTAGAGAAAGATTTAAGGAAAAGTAAATCCTTTAGATCAGATTTTTTTTTTTCTACGAATGCATGGTTTTTTTTTAATATTTATAATTGGAAAACTTTACTTAATCCATGTGGAAATGACAAAATACCTACGAGCGCACAATCCAATGTTGATGTTTTCTCAGATTTATTAAAATTTTATGCACTTTCTAACTCAATGCACTTTCTGATCCAGCATCGTCAGTGGCCATGAACCGCAAGAACGTCGACGTTTCGTGGCTTAAACGTCTATAATGAACCAACAGTGGGTTCAAGAAGTGGTTTGAGTCCCAAACATAGAAAACACGTTTAGCGTGGTTTTCTATTGTTCTACAAAATATATCTGTTCACTTTTTTTTTAATTGATCCGTTCATAAAATATTATTTTTATAATTAAAACAATTTAGACCATAGTCGGAACATACTTTTTAAAGAACTTTAGAAACCATAAATTTTTGGATAAGTGTAATCCCAATCAAATATTTTAGTTTTTGCCACCTTAATCAACGACATCATCTATGTAGCCTGGCTTCAATTTAATAGGTTTTGTGCCTACTTTGCGGTGAAACAGAACACAGAATTTTTCTAAAGTGAAATTTGACAGAAAAATAAGAATTAATATTACTTTGAATAAATTCTGATGCTGATTTAACTCAGTTTTATGCGAAATATTTCTTTAATTTTTTCCCATTATTGAATATTGTTCTGAAAGTTGGTATAAAATTTTCTTTGAGTATAAATAAACATCGAGTTTCGTAATTTATTCCTCTGTTACTGTTAAAGGAAAATCGAAATTTTCTTTCTTTGATCCAAGGTTTGCTCTTACATACAATAATTTCCTAACAAACCACAAACAAAAGACGATGGAGATAAAGAAGTACAAACAGCTACAACCTGATTCGAAGCCCAAGAATTTAAACCTTGCTCAGAAGTTCTGAACATCTGCACATCGAATGCATGAATTCATAATGGAGAACTTACTCAAAATAAAGCTAAACTAAGAAAGAAAAAATGGAAGTAAAACCAGTTTAATTTTTTACTCGCAGACTTTCACTCGAATTGTAGTTATGATTCTTTCTGTTCTTCTCTAACTGAATATGAAGTCTACGAAAAGACTCTTATACGTGGGCCGAATTACGTTTGTTCTCTCGATCACATTTTATTGCACACTCTTCGACACTCTTCTCTTCGAGAGAGTTTGTTTTCTTAGAAAGAGAAGCTTTCCTTAAAAAGAAAATTAGACGTACAATCGACATGAAACCGTCATCAATAAATAGATATACCATTTCATATGTGGTATTATCCATTGGGATATGGGATATTATCCATTATATGAAATGGAGGAGGAAATGGAATTTTTGTTAAAAAAAAAATCTTTATAGTAAAAGGAATCTCCAAATATGGCAGATAACGCGCAATGGATAAAACCACGGGACTCAATCAAAGCTCCTATCATTCTAGATTATACTATGCCAAACTAGTATAACAGATTAATGTTATTCACTTACAATATAGAACGTGGTTGGATTTTCAAACAGCTCACTTTGGATAGGTAGTTAGAGGGAACGTGATACATTGATATGAGACCACGTTACCACGTGGATAGGATAGGATTGAATGAAACGTAATTATCCCACCTTTCAGGGATCACACAATATAATGTTATATCTTCCATGATGAGTTATATTTTATTGTCACCCTTTTCCCATTTTTGTTCTCAATTCAGAAGAGAAATGTTACCAATAATTTAGCAATACCGATGGTTCAGCAATAATCAAATCCATCGTAGTCAATGTAAAAATATTAATGCACTTTCGAATTAGTAAATATAGCAATTGATACTAAATGGATCTGCTTAATGCAGGGCCGCAACAATTCATGGAAAGAGTGCGCATTCTGAAATTATTGTGGCAACAACAATATAAACTCTGCCAAAGTACTGCTAATGTGACCTGCAATAAAATGAATTGGAAAAAAACATTAATCGAAGGCGACGGTACATAACGAAACGAAGAACTATGAAGAGGAAACAAATATTAAATTACTGTCATTCTATAGGAATGTGTGACACACATACAAGTAATTTACTCGCAAAGACAGAAAGAGAAACAGAGCAGCAAAAAGGCAGTGCGTTAGACTGACATTGAGACAGGAAAGCAATTTGTGCTTGAAAGAACATCTTTATAATATCGCACACGCTCACATTTGCGTGTAAATATTCAGCCCTTGTAGAAGAAATAAGAAAGATGTAGACTGGAGAGCGTAAAGAAGAGAAATGTTAGGATATGAAATGCATGTGGTGTGCGTTGCCAATCATTGGAAATGAACTTAATTTTAGTTGTATTGTATCGAATTGAATTGCCTTAATTTGAAATGAAATATCTTGCTCCCCATTCGAACACATACCACCATACTTCTCTCCTTTCTCTATTCATCCATTGCTTTCATGTCGCAGGCCCATCTATTTAGCACAAATGGATAGCAATTTATTAGAATGGTTCCATCGCAATTGACGAGCATTTTGCACAACATGTAGTAAATATCTAACAATCGCTATGAAATGAATTCATGTTATAATTTAAGAGCCTTAATGAATCCATAATTGCTACATCTTTAAAACATATTCATTAATATTTTAACCGAGGTCTCTTGAATACTGACTTGTCATGACTCTCTATTTTGGCGCAGACAGAATCTTTCGACGTACTTCATTACATGTGTTCAAAAGGGAATTACATGGACTCGAATCATTTTTTCTCTTAGCTTATTTTTTTTTTTTTTTTTTAATGAATCTTTTTGTTTTATAGTGTTTTGTTGATTTTTCTACGAATCTTTTCATTTAGTATTTTCGGATTATCATTTTATGGCTCCATGAATTTTTGCATTTCAATTTTCGAATACGCCCAGAGATGGAAACTATAATGGGGCGACCAAAAATATGAACGGTACACGGACTGTAACATTGTTAAAATCTGTGGCGACGTCGTAAATTATCGGGACCTATGGCGGTCCAGACTACTGAACACATTTTCTCATTTTGTTTAAGCACGTGTAATACTATGAAATTGGTCAGCGATATGAATGAACATTGCATATAATTTAGCTACAAAAAATAATTTCACTTTGGGAGTAGTAAATTATTAGATAAGATAATTTGTGAACTGTATTATTAACCATGAATTTTAAAAATGAGACTTAATATACTTTATAAAAAATACGGCCAGGTTTGTTTGCTTATCTTCTACATTTAGAAGAAGTTTTGCATAAATATTGCTGCATTTATTCTCTCTACGCGAATACGAGATAGTGCTTGAAATAATGACTATCCCTTAAGAACTACTATTTATTTTCTATAGCAGTTTTCCATGTATTCAACATCCTTTCCAAGAGTATACAGCTGACTCATCACTTTTCGAGAGAGGCTACATTACATCCAACAACAATATACCTCTGTGCTTCTCCTGGGGAAATAAATCTGGTGAGTTGTCTGAAATGAAAAAAGGTAAAAAAAACCTGTTGCTGTATAGTAAGCGGCATTTAAGCATGCCCTGAACCAAAATAGCTTCTGCGAGAGATTTAAAGCATATGAAAGCTTATAAGCTTATGAAAGTTAAGTTTAATTAAAGATAGAGCTCTCAACCAGATCGCAGAGAATTGACAACATCAGGAAGAGAATTTTCATTAAGATCACAATCATCCCTAGTTCATTCAATTAAGTTTATTAAAGGGCATTAACATAAGAATCCTTACTATAAAGTTATAAGCGACAACAATAAGTTCTCACTAAAGACGATTGATAAAAAAAACAAGAACACTGGACGAAAACAAATGGTAAAACCCTCATTTAGGTCTCCGAGGTCGCATTAAAAAAACACTAAAGCAAAAAGGCGAACGATTAAACAAAGGATGAAACAAACGTATTCTTTCAGGAGTACTAGAGAGGTAGTTAAATTATTTTCAATTGTTGATTAGAAAATTTTGCGAAACGTTAAGCAAATATTGTACAAAAAAATAAATGTAGAAATAACCTCGCGGAACGCATAAAAATATTCCAACCTGTATCTACCACCCTCCCTACTTCTGAACTCAACATAATAGCAATAGCCACTTGAATGAATTTTAAGAGGTTGCTGAAAACAACGAAACTTATATTTAAGAGCCACGCGAATTCTGCGATCAAAAGTGGAACTGTAAGATGAAAAAGTGGGAGAGGAAAATAAAACAGGGAAAATATTGTGGGCTTTGTATGTTTGCGCCTTTTGGATGCTCGACATTGGGGTCAACATTTTGTTGGCCAACATTTCGTTAGCAATTCAAAAATTGTGCAGACACACGATTTGTATGCGAGTAGCGAATGTTCTCAACGCTAAGCGTGGATATGTGAGAGTCGTCAAAATATCGGGACGGCACTTCCGCTTGTCATGAACGAGCACTGGAGGAGGCACTGTCCAGGGCGTCTTAGTTTACATAACAGACGTGACTGGAATAATTAACGAAAGTGACCCAAATACTTAGAACAACGAAACCAAAACAAAAAAGACTAAATTTCACCCCTCTGTGAAATAAAGCGAGTAGGAAAGCTGAAAAGGGTCAGAATTAGCAGTGAAGATGTTGTGAACTTGATGGGGAAAGGGACAATAGCAAAGGCACGGGATGTGAATAAATATTGATATTGAATATTTAATTTCAACACTCTACACTTTCGTAATTTTCTGGTAGCCTTTAAGAGGTCTTAAGAGGTTGCCAAATATGTATGTTAAGCCCTTTTCAACTTTCAAAACTACCCTCTTAAACGGGTCATGAAGTATATTTTTTAAGGAAAAAGATTAAAATATTCTTTGTGATTCACGCTAGTTGTATAAGCATTTAGAAACTTCTAATAAAGTATATAAAAAAAGGTAGTCCTAATATTAAAATACGATAAAGTCGTGATTAAAAATAAGTTATTATTATTATTTTTATTATTATTATTATTAATATTATAATTATTATTATTATTAATATTAGTATTGTTATTATTATTATTATTATTATGATTATTATTATGATTATTATTATTATTATTATTATTATTATTATTATTATTATTATTATTATTATTATTATTATTATTATTATTATTATTATTATTATTATTATTATTATTATTATTATTATTATTATTATTATTATTATTATTATTATTATTGTTATTATTATTATTCTTTAATAAAAAATTGTCTTTAATGGACACACAAGCATAAATACATAAATAAAATAAATAAATAGCATCCATATCTAGATTCATTCAAAAACTAGATGCATTCAAAAATGCTATAAAACATATGCGTATTTCCTTAGTTAACTTAAATAAAACAGAAATACATTTTTCTCACCATGATACTCCATAACGTCAGCGAATATTGAGCTTTTTATAGCAGGTATTGGTCAAATTTAAAGATAAATACACGAATCACGAGTACACTATCAATGCATACGAACACGCAAACGCGCACAACGAAACTCACACGCACTACTATACGATATGCACAATTCGAATTTCTCCACATATAAGTCCACGTGATATACACTTGTTGAATGGATGCATTAGGTTTCCCTTCTCGTACCCTTTACCTTTAATAAATTCAATTTTCAATACGTATCTTTCGACAAATGGAACACTTCAAGACGTTGCTATGTTGTGAATCTCTCGGAGCGTCCATAGTAGTAAAGAATATCGAGTGTGGAATGAATAAGAGAAGAACAGGATATGGTGTGGGGTTTCCTGAGAGATGAAGAGTCGTCGATAACTAATGACATGAACACTCCATCAGCAACACTTTATTCTTTGCACCATTTCTCGAATTTCTCTTTCCTATATCTGTATATTTCCTGAAACTATTTCGCACGTCTGCCTTCGGTACTTATTTCAGTTTGTTACTTTTCTCTTACTTATTTTTTGCCTTTTCAATTACTTAATGAGTGCATTAAAATAATTACATTGCACATTCTCCTCGCTTTATCTTTCAATCTATCTATCCACTCTCTATCTGTCTTACACTCCCTCCCTCACTTTTCTGCTCACCAGCTACAACTAGTGCGCATTTCCACCAGTTTACTCCAAGTTTTTGTGGATTGTGTTTTTCCTATAGTTGTTATTTTGTATAAACCCTTCTTTTATTCTCTTCTGTCAGTCTTTCTTTGCTCTTGGACTCCGTTATTAATTAATTTTGCGTCGGTGTTGGGACATTTTTTTCTTTCTTTTATTTATGGTTGCTGCATTAATCAGCGAAAAAAGGGATTTATTACCTCGGCCACCACTTTTTGTCCCATGTGCGAGGATCTTCAATCCATGTATCT
The DNA here is from genome assembly GCA_947389925.1 of Coelopa pilipes. Taxonomy (NCBI): domain Eukaryota; kingdom Metazoa; phylum Arthropoda; class Insecta; order Diptera; family Coelopidae; genus Coelopa; species Coelopa pilipes. The sequence continues at coordinate 74,666,563 of OX376696.1, forward strand.
GCAAAATGTATAAATGAAAAAAAAATTACACAATATAATAAATATATATATAATAAATAAATATATATATAAATATAATGCTCTAATATAGGATACACAATTTATCTACATCATTATATCTAATTTTCATTTTCTGCTTATTTCATAATTTAATGAATACAATTTAGAACTAGGAAAAATTGCTTAGTCAAAGATAGAAATATTTTTTAACTATTAAGGCTAGAGCAAAAAGTGTGAATCAGAACAATGTATTTGTATATACACAATTCCCTAAAAATTAAAAACTTTTTATTTTTGAAAAGATTGATTCTGAGAATATTATTTTCTGTTATTTGTTATTTTATTTATCTGGTTCGTTGAAGCACCTAGTGTAGTTATATCTGTTTACTTTGATTGTATCTTCAGTCCACATATGTGTTGGTAACGTTATCTTCTACAACTTGCTTTTCCTTCCTTGCACGTTTCGTTTTGGCTGAAATTGGAGCTAATCTCCATTTGTTACAATTCTTCTTATTTTTATATTGATTAAATAAATTTACATTTTAAACTCTAAGTTAGGAAGTGAATGAGACGTCCAGAACAGAAGGAAATATAATATAATAGATCACAATAAGCATTCGGTAACAGGTTTTCAATTCCTTCCGGACCACAACAACAAGAGAAACCATAAAAGTGTGCTTGGGTCAGTAATCTGAGGATGTCTTTGGCCTCAAGACCAAATAACGATCGGATAGTTAACGGCAGCATTCGCCCAATCCCTCTCTCCTTTCTTTTTGTATACTCTCTACGAGGAAAGAGAACTCGTTTTGTAGAGAACATATCTACAAAATTCTCTCTCTTTCGAGTCGGGCTGCAATAAACCTAATCAAGCTTTGAGATCAAGCTCTCTGAGATAATTTTATTTCTCTTATACTCGAACCCTTCACATTGATCCACGTTAGGGACCATTATTTTGGTGCTAAAATTGCATTGTTGTTGAAATGCACAGACAGTTCAAATTAAATGTTAATGATTCTACGTATTCAATAAAAATAGCTTTCCATTTACATATCTCCAGTTTACATAAATCTGTTTGTTAAAATGTATATGAAAGTGTACACAAATTTGATAAGAAACTCGGATTTGAAATTATACATTGTCTTTCATTGGTGTGTAACAATTCGAACAAAAATGGAATTATAGCCTTCACTCTAAATTAAATTGAACATTCTTCCCTAAATTTCGATGCAATCGGACACAAAAAATAATAAAACCTATAACAAGCAGTGGCAATCAGCAAACAAAAAAAAAACATTGCAAAGGTAATGGATTGGAGTGTAATGATCATGAAGAAACTGAAACTTCAAAATAGCTTCGTAAATGATTGCTTAGAGTCTATCTCAAATTATAATCGATTAAAGGAATATATGCGTTTGTTTCATTTTACTACGTGTTGTCGACTAGACTAGACTTTGTACGTATACGGTGACGATTCTGAATAATATCTGCAAACCTTCTTAAGGATTAAAAAAAAAATCACAAAATCTAAATGAAAACAAAATTGACAATCCAGAAATATGAGCAATTTGAAAAAACAATAATAATTTTGATTGAAAACTAATAATAATTGGTGTCATAGGAAAGTGTGCGTGCTGCTCCGACAAATCAGTAAGATGAAGTAAATGTTACGAACTGGTTTTCTCCACACACAAAGTAATTGTTGCGGGATAGCGAAGGTCTACAATTATGGAATACGATGGATAATTAGAGCTGCATCCTAATGTTGAATCCATGAACAGCAGCTTCTGCAGAAAAAAGTGGGGGCAACATCAACATGTCAAAGTTTGAGCCGCCCTTCAGACCTGGCTCGCACAGTTAAGAGCACCACATTATGAAAATCTCGCAAACGATTTAAAAAGAAACTAATTCTTTAATAGGGACCAGTCATCTTAATTGAGAAGATATTATTTTATATTTTACCTTCGAAACTGATCAGTAGCAATTATTTCATTTAGCTTTTGAAACCATTTTCGTGCAATTTTGTTATATCACATTCTTGTTGTTTTTAAAAATATTTTTTGTTTTATTAAGTTATTAGATTAAAACTAAACTTTGAACTGAAATATTTTACTATTTATGTGGATCTTATCGTGTTGAAACGCATCTAATTTAATCGTTCAAATCCTTCTGGATGAATTGGATGGAAACTGTTTGAATTTTTGTAAAGGAAGATCGTAGAACAATCAGGGTTGACAAAGCACGTCGGAAATTGAAATAGTAGTTTATTCTTTGGCCCGTCTTCTCTTTCAACTTTCACCAACTATATATATGTCAATATATTTTGTGCATAATACATTTTTCGTTTAAAATATGAAATAAAAAATTATATAGCACAATAGGAGAAATATGTGTGAGTGGAATTGGGAAAGAAAAACCGTTAATAATAGGATTCGACGATAGCAAGGACGACAACCAGATTTATCTCTAATCTCGTCGGCAGTTGTTCGAGTCATAAACACAAACCAGAAAACACAACCTGCCTTTCGTGCGTAATTATTTTACTTCAGTGTTGCATTTAAAAATTCACTTCGGTATTTTTTTAAAAGTTACAATTTATTCCTGCACTATAATTTCATATATACAAAACTCGGAGGAGGCAATTTCTCGGAATAAGTAGACTGATTCCGATAAATAGATATAGAATAAAATATACTTCCTCGGTGTACTAATATTAAATTTTTTCGAACTACTTCGCTAAGCAACACTGCCTTCAACTGTCTGACAACTTCATTTCGGTTTATAGAAAGATTATAATCGTAGATTTTTTCACAGTGACTTTACGTTACAATGTAATCTATATTTTACTTATTTCAATAACATATGTTACTGAAACAAATAAATAAAATTTCGACTGGAACGCTATCGCTATGCAACAGCAGAATAAAATGATATACAGCGTCTCCGGTTGAGTAGAGCTATGTTCACATCGTACTAGATCACATCGCATATGTTCCAATGAATTGTAACAAATTTTTTCCATAGGTAAGTAACGGAGCAAATAAGATACTGAACTACCATCATGAATGCATTTCCAAATTTTTCGCATCTACCTTTTATTTTCAGTTATCTCAATTTTCGTAATAGAATTAAATATGGTAATAATAATAAACATAATGCATTAAATGAATAAAATGTAGTAGACAAAAATTGGGTCTAAGAATTTGCGCGAATTTCGCGGCTAACATTGAGCTACTTAAACGTATAAAAACAATTTCGAAAACTACAATATGTACAGAGAGAAACAGCGTCCGATATGAGCGAAGATGACGCACACCGTTTAATGTATATTCTTCAACGTCTTCTCCACATTGCGATAGGTTCGTGGGGGTATTACTTCCAGGAGTAGCCGGTTGTAGTTATGGTGGTCGGAGAGCTGACGAAACATGGACTTTGCGTAACTGCGCGTTTCCAAGCTCCCCTCCAGAAGAAGATTTGCTCCAGTTACAAAGAATTTGTCGCGGTTCTCACGAGGCATCATGAAGACCCTGTCACAGCCCAGGCGTTCCACCAGTCGATTTAACAGCTTGGCTGTAGTCGTCCTAACTACTGCGTTTTGATGTTGGGCGCCCTTCGTCGACAGGATGTTGAGGATCTTCTGAGGTGTCAGGTTGTCGCACATGGACTCTAAGCCCCGAGTGGCATCTGCACGCAGAAAGCGATTCGTGTCTGCCGTGCGATGAAGTAGAGCACAGACCAAATCATCACACTCCTGTTCTAGGCATTTGCTTTTGATGCTAAAGAGTTCGGTGGCGGCCTGGCACGCAGCACGAGCCACCTGGGAGCGTAGATTACGTACGGCTTTCGTAAGCTGAATGCAAGTCATATGCATGTAGTTTTCTAGAGTTTCTGGATGGTAGCGTGTTAAACGCACCATCGACTTGAGGCCAACGATCATGACCTCCCAGTTACTCGAGTCCAGCTGATCGAAGCTCTTAATTAGGGCTTCGCGGGGTCGCTCAAAGCGCGTCAACGTGTTCGGGAACAGCTCGGCTTGTGTCATCTTGATGGAACGCTTGACAGGCGAAATACGACGATTGCTTTTCAGAAAATGCGATGTTTTTGATTTCTGCTTGAGCGGTGTGTGCTGCGGCTTTATCGGAATATAGCTGTCGTTTTGAACGATCGGATTTAATTGACTGCCAGTGGACTGTGAACTGGTATCGGTGGTGGCCGTATCTAGAGAGCCCTGCTTCGAGGGTGGACGTTCATAGAGTGATTCCATGGATTTTATCATGGAGTTACGACGCGACAGCGATTTCAGCTCTGCGATTGTTGGCGATCGCTGACGCTCTGGTGACGATAAGTCAGAGGCATTAAAAGTCTTTGGAGTGAGATGTGTTATGGAAAGATGCGTCTGTGGCGAGCCAAATACTTCGTTTCTTATTATGTCCTTTTCTCCCGTTTGGTTTTCAGTCTTATTTTCCGAGAATTTAATTGGTTTCTCTGAAGAATTCACTGATTCACTGTTGTTGCAAATATCTATAGTATGTCCACTAATAGAAGCTCTTTCCGGCGGCTGCTCTTCCTCATTATTGATGGATACTTCTTTACCCTCAATCTCTTCGTTGAGCAGCACGAAGTTGCTGCCTTCGATCTGTTCCTCAATAATAAGCGACTTCACGGACTGCGACCGGGAGAGAACGGGAGGCGTCCCTTCTAGCTGCGTCCTAATGCTCTCCGTCTTGCTTTGGACACTGGCCAGACTGGCGTCTCTCCTGAGTTCCGAAATGCCAATTCTTTTCCCATCATCAGTTTCTTCTTCCTCTTCGACGGCTAGAATAGCTTCTTCGGTTACGGCGTCCACGATGTCTTCGATCTGCAGGATCTCCTCACCCGTTGACCACTTTGATGGTGACTCGCTTTCCACCTCGTTGTCCGTTCCCTCGCTGTGGAGGCTCCCCACCAAGGTGGTGGTCGGAGTGCTGCACATGTGTTCGTTACCATCATCCAACTCATTAATTTCATTGGTGGCATCCGCTATGGTTAATAGGTTTCTAGATTTCGCCGATGCGGTGGATTTTTGGGAATTGTTCTCAGAATTGACGGAGGTGGGTGTGACTAAAGTTCCTCCTTGTGCGGTTTCTGTCGGTGTTGGAGGAGCCGTGACTGTGTTCGTCGATTGATCACTTGCCATAGTCGGTGTTGATCCACCTCTATTCGTCTGTGAATATTTATTACTGAAAAGGCAATAAGAATCAGGATTATATACATTTTTATAACGAATTTCATGATTTATTATTTATAGGTAAAAGGAGAATCGATAGTAGAGAAACGAAAGAAATGTTATTATTGGAACACTAGAACATTGATAAAGGTCTTGACACATAGATTGTGTGTAGGGTTACTACTCCTAGGACTTTGAAAACATAACGTTTCACTTGTAAGTAGATTTTCACAGCAAACCTTAAGTTAAATAAGCACGTTGCGTGACCATTTTATGCGCTCCTTATATATGCATATCAGTCCAAGTCATGATTTGAATAGATATGTCTATATGACAAAATATCTGTTATAATTTGATCGTAATCCCTTCCGTCATGTTGAGGTTTTATATTTTAAGTAATTATTCCCATCAACGTAATTAGAATTACAGTTCAACGAACTTTGGAATATAGACAGAAATAAAACTATGAACAGAAAGATCGTTAATTGACTATAACTACAAAGCCATTCATGATGATTGGATCGGAACCAGAGAAAGACGAAGCGGCGGATATGAATCGTTGTTCCCCGAATGAAGAGAGAGTGCTATTATTTTTAAATGTAAATGCTCCTAGTTCAAGAGAAATGGGTACTGTTGTGGTCATTTGTGACGTTGATGGGGGATACACAGTTTTTACCAGTTTTACTCTATAGGAAAGCATGCAAAGTTTCGTTTATTGCTGGGATTAGAATAACGAAACAGAACCAAAACTATGGTTGCTTTGAAATCTAAACGAATATACAAGTGACACTTTTCAACGCATTCAAAGTTTATTGTGCAGTTAATAGAGTGTAGTTCTGGCCATTAAAGTGGTGAACTACAATTAAGCCCGTGTTATCCTCATTCGTTATAGCGGCCAGCGTCGATGGTCGTTATTAATTTCGTTTTCATTCCATTTCATTCTACGTGCTTAAGAAGAATACGAGATGTTCTCCAACTTTTTTTCATGACGCACTCATAGTTGTGGGAAATTTTATGGAGTCATGATTAAACTGAATTTCTGTTATTAGGCAACGTTTGTTTTTTTGCTTGAAATGGAGTGAAATAGAAATAAGGGGCATGGAAAATATTTCTAAGAAATCTTCAGTTCTATGAGGATGATATATTCCACTTGCCAACACGAAACAGTAACAGATTTTCGATTTTCTGAAGTCTGTTTTCTGAAAACTGTTTTTTGAAATCTACTTGAAAATGGTGATGTACCCAATTTGATCCAAAACTCAATCTTCGATTTTATTGACATCAACAAAATATTATATTTGTAATTGATTTTTTTGTATACACTGATTTATATATATTTTTTTTACAGGGTGGAAACTCATAAAGAGTACCTCCAATCTATTAACCCGGATATATGAGTTGAGGAGGAAGCAGTTGTTGATATCGCATATTCAATCACCTGACCCTCTTGAACAACAAAAACTATTACAACATCCGATGCTACAGCAACATCAAAAACCTCATTATTTGATGTCGTAATTTTAAGCAATTGATTACAAAGAGACTTCTTTATGTTTGTCGAACGCATTTACTCACATACCTTAATAGACCGTGGACACTCAAACTACAATACATGCACGCGTGAATATCGAAGCGCAAAAAATCGGGCGTGAAAAGGTAGGAGCAAAGGAATGGGAGGTTTATGGTTTGAAGGAAAATGTGTCATATTTGCATTTCACAACAAAAACTGCAAATAAAATCCTTGTCGCACTCAAACGGGCAGCGAATGAATTGCCTTGGATTCTACCCTTAAACGCGGTGCTGTACAGAACCGTCGATTGTTGTTGGTGCGGCAACGAAGGAAGAAAATAACTTTAGGAGATACTAAACTAAACACTGTGGCATGCAGAAAAATATATACCCACTATACCCACAAACTTAAATATGGATTATGAAAAAGCAATTCTGAAGAAGTAATATATAGCATTTTTAAATATATGTACATAATTAGTTCCATATATTCTCTAATTTTAACATACATCTCTCGAGCAATGGCAACTGTAATTACTGGCGTTCCGGCGATCGAGTGGGATATCAACTTCGGCATGCATAGACTATGATTATTTGTTATTCTTGGATTCTCGCCATCGATAACACCAATCGATTTTCGATGGCGATATCGGCGACAGCAGAAGCAACAATAAAAACTTAAAAATCGCGGCACTTGTTCAACTGCCGGCCGCGTTGATTCCCACAAACATTCCCTCTTAGGCCACGACGAGCTGGCGTATCCACCTTCCGTTGCACACCCGGAACACCAGTTATTAGACATTTTTATCCTCCGATCAAGTGTTGTGAGCCTACATCAACAGTTTTTCACTTTCGATTTATTACGGATTTTTAAAATATTTTAACTTTTGGAATTCTGCTTTACTATTCTTTCTTGCCATTGCTCAGTAAATTCTAGTTAATTTATATATATTAGATATTTATTTAAATTAAGTTCTATTCAGTTTTTATCCTTAATTATATATATTGAACTTCTGCTTCTGGTAGCAAATCGTAATATCGAAGGATCATTGCTATTCTTTCCGTGAAATGATTATCGTGTTCTAATACTGTTTGTGTTTTGTCTCTTCGAGTTAAAATCTCTTCAACCCCTCGGTCACCGTGAACGGACACGTCCAGTCGCCACCGTCAAACTTCGCAGACTGAGGTTTCCTGTTCTTGACCACCATTTGCAGCTGCCTTCGGTTCGTCCGTCCTCTCACTGTTGCTCACCATTCGACACCGAGAACCCTCTCTTGCTCCACACGACACGCTGCCACAACACAAACGTACAAAGGACGACGCCGATGGGACGCGAAGGAAGTCAAGAGCTGCCGTGTTTACCTGTTCTTTGGTGGACGTGGCACGAAGAGAACAGAGTGAGGGAAATGACCAACCACATGTACTGCCGACTGGCCAAGGAACAAACAATTGAGGATAAGAAGGTAACCCGCGACTTTCCTTGTGCATGTAAGTTTGTTATATAGTGTTATGTAAATCGAATTGGGGGACGATAGTGGTTTCCAGTATACTTCTCCAAAAGTTCTCTTATTTACCTCCACAATACAGGGTGAATGACTTCGGTTCTATTATATAAATAAAACGTTAAAAAATCGCTAGGATGAGTCTGAGACCATCCAAAACACCTCAAGACAAAGATGGATCAATAGGAAAAAGTCAATCGGAAACATTAGTCACTTAATTTGTCTGGTGAGCTACAACTTCTTCCTCATGCATATTTCGGTCTTGGCCACCACCCTTTTGTCCAGTTGTTTAACTCCATTCCTATTTCTACACCTAAGTCCTTTGCTAACCTCAGTGGACTTAACGTGTAAATTGATCTGTGAAACTTCGTCACGAACTCTACACGATGGGTGAAATGGTGTCGTTCCGACTTCTCAAATTGGAGACTTTCCACAGCACTCTCCCAACTCCTCACCCAACGTAGCGTCTTAAGAAATTTTCCTTTTTTGTTTTTTATTGGGTCAATTTTTACATTTTTCTAAGTGAACCCAATTTTCTGACATTCGTAATGAGTTAACTTCTGACCCTCTGGTGCTACCATGCCCTGCCTAATAGTCCGTTCTTGAGGTTTCTCCCTCTAACCTATTCGTAGGTCACACGCACGTCGTTTAGGCTGAAAACGCAACAATGAGCATTTATAACACTCGCTACAGCCTAGTCATCGTCTATTGACTAATAGTCACTTAAGGCGCAGGTAACCATCGTCAATGTGGGTCAAGTCAGAATCACTTGCACCGCATGGGTCTTGAATAATTTCTTCCATTCTGGGATTTATTTTCATTGGGATCTCATTTCATATGAATGTGATTTTGACTTCATTAGGTCGACGTGTACTGACACTCGGTTAACTTCATTTACTGCATACAACTAGTACACACGACTTTCGAAGATATAGTTATTATGAGGCAGCTTCGTGACCTTTTTTATTTTTTATTACTTTTGTTATATTAATACATATGATACATATTCTGTAACTATGACAAGACTGAATGGTGTTCCTAATAGTTTTCATTACAATCACATAATCTAGTAATTTCACAGAAAGAGACTTTTAATACTCCCTTGGCTAAATTTTTGATATTGAGAATGATAATTTTCTAAAAGCTAATTTTCTAATGTTCTAATCTGCGATAATATCTTTTTAGTTTTATCCATATTCAATTACGAACATTAATCCTAGTTTCATGATGGTCCATAAAATTTCAAAATTCACTTAACTACAGCCCAAACTTTCGTTTAAATCAACTAATGCAGTGGGTTCCCTTAACCTGTCTGGTTCATCAGGTCAAATGTCTGGCAATTCAACAAGTCGGTACAGTGAACCCGGGGAGAATTAGCAACTAAACCCGGAAGCCTTAACAACTGACTCCTCGAGCAATGAGGAAAGCATTGAAAGCATAAACTTTTACTGTTGAAAACTTTTTAATTAGTCTGTAGATAGTGTACGACGGGAGGAACTATGGTAGAGGGGGACCTTTCGCGTAGTGCACTCACCTCTGTCGCATGAACTTCTCCACGTTAACGAAGCGGCGGCTATTGTTGCCGCTATTTGCAAATTGTGTATGATTGAGATCATTGCCGGTGTCGTCAATACTGTAAATAGTATAGGTCCCATCAAGGTTGCCGACATGTTTGTTGCTATTGCTGTGATTGTTGTTATTGTTATGATTGCAATTATTATTGTTATTGAAATTCCAGTTGTTGTTGTTGATGTGATTGTTGTTGTTCTTCTCATTGTTGAGATTTTCTTGATGCTTGAAATTCTCTACGAATAAAAGGACAGTTCTGAGTAACAATATTTATTCAAGAAAGAGAGACAACTTCTGACAACCTTGAGAAGTTGCTCGAACGTGTGGCTGATGGTAGGGCTGGTGGTATTGATGTTGCTGCCGTTGATAATGTTGCTTTTGTTGATGAGGATGTTGTTGTTGTTGCGATTGGGATTGTTGTTGATGTTGTTGCTGCTGCCTTCCTCTTTTCCCATGTACCATCGTGTAGTTGACTTTTGGATATGTCGAGTTCATCGAGTACTGTTGCTGCTGAAGTTGCGCGTACGCTCCCATGCCTGGGTAGCATGTAGGCGGCTTGTGGATGCGAACGTATGTGGCATTCAAATCCATGCGATCCATCGCTGGGAATCTGCAAAAATGAAATCAAGAAGGAGAACTTCAGTACGATTCATTTGGATCCCCTCACAAGTTACGAACCTCGAATTCACCGCCTGTCGCGTGAACCGTCCGCTGATGTCACCATTTGCCGCTACACAGCTGGCTGCTGCAACTGCTGCTGCAACACTTCTACCACTACCACCGCTTACGCCACTCGTGCTGCTCGTGTAGGTGCTGTCGGAACTTCTGCCGTCCATAGAGGAGTCCGAGCAAGATTTGGCAACCATGTGGTGGCGATGATTGGTGTAGTTACCGAAGTCAACTAAATTGTTCGAGAATAAAAGTAGCCATTAATGTTAAATAAAATTAAAAATCCAGAAATAACTTTGAAAGCGCCCAATAATACTAATTCTCTCGAAAAGAAAATGTAAACACGTGCGTTGCTAGGTCAACACAACAAAAGTGGATGCAAGGGAGGACATAGTTGTCTGAATTGCATTGCAAGCCATTTCCATGAAATCGACCATGAATGGGAATACATACCATTACTCTTCCTGGAGGCACTGCCAAAGTGTAAGGGAGCACTACTTCCCAAAACGTACTGAATATGTGGTCCCTGGGTCTCGTCCTGAAAGTGAAGAAATATAGATAATTAATATATATATTTTCAAGTGTTTTTATCTCAAAATATCGAGATTTTAAAAATGATTGTTGATTTGTTCACGCTAATTCAATAAACTTTAAATTACGCCACCAAAACTTTCCCTTTAATGAATTTTTTTAATTACTTTCCCTACCACGGGTCACCTCCCATTTACTAACGCTCATGTGAAACGTACCCATGACTTGTAGTTCGCTGGTACCAGGTTGAACATGGGATAAGCATGGAATATGTTCACCATTTTCCGATTGGTGCAATAGGGATCAGTAACGAATGGCAATACCATGAGTCAACCTCTCATTCACGCCCTTGCACTTTATTTCACAATGAATTATGCGTTTTTTTTTTTTTTAATTTATTGCTTTATATTTTTCTAACGTTCAGTGTTCGTTCACATTGACGTGGTCCACTAGCAACTACGGTTTAAATGCTACTGGTCTCATGTGCGCTGTCTATTCGTGCATTTGCATGCCGTGGTTCTCACGTTCATTCGTCTATCGCTGTCTGCCGTCACAGACAAATATACGGACAAGGTAATTCACTTAATAGTCAGAATATTTTTCGTCCCCTTCGACCTCGTCTTTTCGGAGTCAATTGTTAGCTGCGATGGTTGGCTGAGAAGACAACAAGGAATTAAGAGGGATGGAGCAGTGAATCGTGTGATTCATTCGTGGTGTCCTTTGTAATAGTCTGCATCGCACTTTCTGTGAATTGTGAATGTGACTGAAGTCAAGAGGAGTTTTTTTGAACGCGATTGTCTTTCAGCAAAAATTGTTGGTATGATTAAGGGACTCGTTGGTAGGTATTCCATAAACTTTTCTTGGAATCAAATCAAAATAAAAATCGGGAGGTTTTTATATTTAATATTATGTTGTTTCTTACGCCATAATCTGTTTACTTTAGTTTAATTAAAAATATAATTCATATAAGAGATAGCCCTAAGATAAGTAGTCAGTAATATTTTTTGCGTCATATGATTTTTTGTAGAACGCTTTACTAGCTTATTGTGAAAATCAATAAAGAACACTATTTCTAAATGAAACATTTAACTTTCAATTCGTCATCGTTATTTCGTAATTTTATTTCTTTTACTACAAGCGTATATGTAATCATATAAGAAACACTAGCAATAACTTGGTGGTGATTGTTTTTTCGTAATTTTTTTTTTTTTGTTTGATTTAGTTTTTTTTTTTTTTTTCTACGAAATAGGTTGTATTTGAAGAGTTTAACCAATATCTTCCTTATCCTATACTTACACTTCCATTTAGGCTGATCTCTTCGCACCGCTGCTGCTTTGAGTTGCTATCATCTGAGCAATTACTAAAGAGAAACAGCAAGAGTAGAGCATCATTTCAGAAATCTGCTCACCCAATACCATACCTGCCACACGATCCGGGAGCCACTCCTTCTTCGCGAGGCAAACAGCAGAAACTCGGCTGTTGCTGCTGCTTTGAAGTGCTGCGATTACGTTGAGCGCGTCGCTTCAATGACGTTGGCGACACAGAACCTACACCCGCGTTGATCCACTCAATGTCGGGGCCCTCAATAGAGTCCCGGGTCGATTGGTTTGGTGACGTGGAGAAACGCAACGTATACTGAACTGTGCCTTCTGCGGTGATCAATGGCAGTTGCTTGCGAGAAAGGCGCGTCTTGATCGCCGCCATCAAAGCGCTTCCCTCATCCCGCGACTTCGTGATACCTTGGACGACCTCGAGGACCACTCGCGTCGACGTCATCTGGCCGAGGATCGCCAGGACATCGAGAGCTGCTTGGCGGACACGTTTCTTGCGATCGAGAGCCGCGTAGGTCGCCCGTGTCAAACATGTCGTGTTGTCGAAACATGTGCTTGGAAAGGTCATTAGTGAATACATTACCATTTGTAGAGCGTGCTCACGGAACTGTCGCCACAGATGGGGGTGCAACATATAGAAAAATAAGTCATACGGAATTGGGTTAGAATGGTAATTACCGATGGTTACCGGGTCCGGAGTTAGGAGAAATCCTATCCGGATTCCGATAAAATTTACACACAATGTGTACGGTATTATTAATATGCAATAGCTGCAATGAAACACTGACCTCGTCAGCGGCTACTCCATCATTACACATACCTTTGAGCTCCTCGCATGCAGAAACTCATCAGAAAGCAATCGCAAGACAATCACAGAAGGCGGCAGGCGTTGCATCAGTGCTTTGCAGACTCGATTCGCCCCAGCTCCTCCCTGGCGACACAGTCCGGTCATGATCTGCGCCGTTCGATCCTCCAGATTGTCTAATGGCAGACGAGATATCAGGTTCATAATCAGTCGTCGCTTTTCTTCAGCCACCTCGGGATTGCGTTCGGATGAAAGCAGCAGACGCAGCAGCGAGTCCAGACAGGGTTGGACCCGTGCCAGGTTGTCGGAGGAGCGGAGAGCGTTCTCCAAACTGCAGATGCCATGTGATCGGAGACGCCAATCCTAATATAGGAACAAGATATTTAAAAAGTAAAGAAAATTTACGAAAACGAACCATTCACATGAAAGAAAAAGAATCTTAGATGGTAGCTTGATAATTGATTCTGTTGTTTGTCGTTTGTGTCCTTTTTTTCGCCTTCTCTACAACCCACTGAAACAATTGTTACTAACTCTCACTTAGCCGATTTCGTGGCTATTGATCACGGAAAGTTTGGGAAGTTTATTGTGGTAAGACTAGAGTGCTTGAAGGTCCCCGTAATGATAATTGATTCGTATGTACGCGCCATACCTTAACCTTGAAAAGGCTTTCTAAACATCTTGCACATAAACTTACAAACACGACTACACTGATCTAATAGGAGACATGTAAGTATGTACGCAATGGTAGGTCACTACCAGGCCCTCGAATACGATTTCTATGGAATGAAAATATCGATTAAATGCATATACAGGGTTGTATTGCAGAGCGACTTAAGAAATGAAATTGATTATGAACTCCCAACTGGTAGTCGAAGCAGTTCAGGTTCCTTTAGGGATCGTGGGATCTAATGATTGTGAATTGCAAGAATGGGTAAATAAAAAACAGGAGGGGAAGGGTGGTGCAACAAGAATACAAAGGAGTGCACTTTCTGTCACTTAACGTCAAGACTGACACGAAAGCTCATTATTGGATCGTGTTAGATTCGAATAGACAATTCCTTGAAGGGAAGACACGTAGAGACGAGAGAAATGCTATGATTGTAATTTGTTATAATTTCATCCACCTCTTATCTGTGTGGTTTTCAACGTTCATCCCTTTTACTACCTCCTATATTATCTGATTCAAATAAAATTTCTATCATACAATTTCTCTTCTTTCGAATGCCTTTCTGAAGAGCACGAAAACGAGAATCGAGGACATTGACTGAGATATTTTTATACCGTTCCTAGTTCGTAACACATGATCGTAGGTATAGAAAAGTATATTTATTCTTTATCAGCGTCCCTTCGTTACTCTATCAAGAGATGTCTGTATCTCTAACGACTGTCCGTCTATTATTGTATTTGTTATAAACGCCTATCTGTCATACGGAATACTAGTAGTGTTAGTAATAGCGTTAGTGTTAGCGAACTTATTATTTCATTCTAAATACACTTCAGGTGCTTAGTGTTATTAAAAAAACGTCCGAAAGATCGAAGGTAGCACTAGCAAATTTGTTCTACTGAAATGGAATAAGAAAAATTAAATTCCAATTTTAAAACCTAATGTTCGGCTTTTTGCATAAATTAAAATATTAGGAACTTTTTAATTTAGTGCATGTTTGTATAGGGATTGTTTTAGGCCTCCCTCTTTTATGGTCAGAAACGCTAACGTGTTTCAGTGACATTAACCCACTTCTAATTCGTTTTTCGTGTGATACATTTACTTTCTTAAAAAAGGAACTTTCTTCCATTTCTTCGATATTTACTGGTGAAGCATTGGTTTTACTTTTTTTCATAGTAGATTTTGTTGTTGTAATACGTTGGTTTGTAACAATGAGTTCGGGTAAAGGGGTTGAATGTGGGTGGTTGTTAATATTGCGTACCATTAATTGCGATTCTCCGTTGCTTTTTCATGAGTTGGCGACTAGAGTCCGGTTACTGACGAAGGGTGTCAGGTTTCTAGCGATAAGCGATTCGGGTCACTGCTTCTTCCTCACCGCAATTTCTTTTATTCGATTGTTCATGTTTATTTCTTTAGACTTTATTAACATTTTTTCTATTATTTTTCATTTTGCCTTTTTATTTTTATTCTTTATATATTTTCACTATATACCAAATGGATAAGGGCTTATTCATGTTGTACGGCTAGGTCGTAAATATTGAAAATAACAATTATTCTTAAACAACATATTCTTGTCAATCTATTTAGTGGTGTACGTTTGACTCCCTATGAAAACAAGTTTCTTGAAAGAACGGAAAAACTGGAAATTTTGGGTTTATTACTTTCATAATAATTATTGGGTGATAATTAAAGGGTGATGGACGAGAAAAAATAGACCTGCTGATAATTTCGGAATAAACTGAGAAAATACCTCAAAATTGACTTATTCCAAAGTACTTTACCAAATAATAATATCAAAAAGCAACCCATTTATATACTAAAAAAACTCTACTAAATGCCTAGATCAAGTATCATCACCTCAGGGAATGCCATTGGTAAATTATACAAAGCAGTTTAGATATCACTCTCAAATACCTTTACAGCTCTAATAAGTTAATATACAAAACTGTTGGTCTGATTGGAGACAAAGAGTGATGGACGAGGAAAAATAGGCCTGATGATAATTTCGGAATAAACTAAGAAAATACCTCTAAATTGACTTATTCCCAAGTACTTTACCCTTTAAAGTGAGCTTTAACTCTTGCGAATTTTTGAGGCCTGCTTAAATTGTATTTAAACGAGTTTCTTGTTCTATAATTTAGTCTCGATGAAATGTCGACTGAATATTTATACTTCAAATGATAATACTCCGACTAAAAACTAAACAATCAAGTTATTGAAATCCATTGAAATGGTTTGCATTTGAAAAAACTATTATGCATCTGCAATGTGTAAGTTTCACTCAGCGTTCGCAGTGAATTCGTCAAAATCGAAAACTTTTTCTAATGCCATCATTACTAGAGGCACTTTGTTGCACGCGATCACGAGAACCATTCCTTACTTCCATCCTGAATAAAAAAGCAAACAATTGTTGCCTCCACCTGCAGGCCAGTAGCATCGATATACATTCCCCCCTCCGCATTCAGTATAGACTAAACTGACGAATAAGGAAGGTGAGGGCAAAATAATAACGCTCCAGAAGCTGGTCGTTCGTACGTCGCGTCCAGCGTGGCGAACTGGGTCATCTCGAAATACGGAAAAAAACATTAACGAAATTACTACTTCCTCCCCATGCTCTCTCTCTCTCTCTCTAGCACTCATCTGGAGCGAGAGGAAGTGCGGGCTGACGCCGCATAGGCGTCCTGGTTAACTGCGAGAAATGGATTGGTCGACGAGGTGGGCAGGGGAGTCTTAGAGCTCCAGGACACAATGATTATTACAGAATGACAGAACTAAACTGAATGAGGGGAAACGTGAATAATGCCAACGGAAGTGAAGAAGTAATGGAAGTTTATATAAACAAAAACCGTAAAAAAAACACGGTACCGGTGCTGCAAGGATTTTTGAGCGTTCCACGAAAAAGACGAAGAAGTTTTACTCAGTTTTGTTCTTTCTCGCGTTCATCGTCCGTCTCGGGGATATTTCGCCCATAGAAATTAGGTTAAATGTTTATTTATAAGCTAGTGCGAGTTTGTTTTATACACTGTATATAATATATATTTTGACCAAGTTAATTTCTCTTCTTATAATCGATGGGAAATAAAACGTTTTTATATAACGCAAAAATAATCATAATTACGCGTAATGATGTTGTCCCCTTTCAGGTTTCTTTATTTTTAGGGGTTACCTTTGGATAATTGTTAACCTCTTTATACCTTTTCATTTCTTTGGGTCCACGATAACAAATAATCACGTGTATGCCGTGTTATTGTTATTGTGAAAATTACTTTACCGTAAGTAACTAAGAACTAAATAGTTTTGTGCAACGCTTTTTGGAAGCAATGAATGTATTTTTAAGAACTCAATAATTCTGTTTATTTCTGGTTTTTCTAAATCCTTCCTAACTTCAAGGACTCCATTCAGTCTTTATGGCTTTAACCTACTTCTTAATTATTAAATTTTTCATCGCTTACTCTCAATTATACAAAATCACAATTTCATATCCTTCACACCGGCGACACACATTCTCGAGAAATGTTAAACGCACCCACGCATTAGCTGAGCACATTTGTACATAAGTAGGTCATCGCCATCCCCTTTTTCAATCAATTAAAAATACAGTTAATAAAACGTTATCAGAATGTAAGCCTACCACAACTACGACTATAGTAGGGAAATCATAATGAACGTAACAGTAACAAAAATTACAGCTACAGCAGTGAAAACAACTAATTGAACAATGAAACAATCTAACGAATCTTTCACTTAAAACATGAACAAAAGAACACACGCCTGTAGTAGTAGTAAGAAGCTACATTCTTTATTATAAACTTTATTTCCTTATTTTTATGTTCTGATCATAGACATTATTATGATCCATTTTTTCGATTTGATATATTGAATTGATTGACTTCGTATTAGTAGTTCATTATGAACACGGCGAGAATGAATTGAGAATTGACATCCTTATAATAACCTACTTTCGCCAAGGAAGAGATAGGGTTGGTCATTATTAGGGACTGATAAACAAACAGACGAATAGGCACACGGATGTGCGATTTTATTTTGAGATCGAGTAAGTTTTGAATTATTATTCTATCGGACATATCATGCAGTCAATTCTGTATATTTTTGCTGATATGGGAGAACTTTTTCTTTCCTTATCGTTATATTATCCATTTGAGTTGTTGTTGTTGGGTGTTTCGTATTTATTCACCAAGTGAGGGTTCTCAGCTCATGTGGTTTTGAAGGCCCAATACTCCCAGATAAATACACACACAAATATGCATAGGGTGGAACTTTTAGTGAACCAATGAAACCTAATTTAACTTTTATGAGAAATGTGACGAAAGATTAAGCGAGTAAAGAAACAGGGGATGCAGGTGGATATGGAAGAGAATGGACTCAGAAGCGAATCCATTACAAAAGGTACCGTAGGTAAAACAGGTCTTGAAAGTGAAGCCAACAATTGCAGCAACGAATTTCTACATTCCATCCAGCTTATTATTTCCACGAAAATCAATACAATGAAAGTTAGTTGGGAACACGCTCAAGAGAGAAATATATTGGTATAGTGGCGCCTGAATCACGGAAATCAATGCAAGCCTTGGATAACTTACCCCCGATCGCAGGTTCATCAGCACGTCGTTGTCCACGATTCCCAGGTCCTCCCAGGATTTTGGAGCTACTGCCGGTTGAGGTGGCGTTGGAGATGGTGACGTGCCCACATCTCTTCTTTGTCGTCCACTCATCGATGAGTGTACATCCGTCGTTTGATCGTCTAAACGTCCACTGGGGCCTCGCCGTGCCCGTACTGGAGAAGGTTCGCGTTGGAGGTTGTGCAGTACCTCGATCTCCTTGTGCTGCACCTTGGGACTAATAATGCTATCGACGGGGCTGATATTAATCCGCTTGAAGGGCGAGCGGGGCGAAGGGCTTGCGATGGAATCTTTGCGAAGTGGCGGTGATGAGGGTGATGTTACCGGGATCGCCATGGAACTGTTGCTAGTTGATGGCACTGTCTTTCGAGGCGACTGGGCGGACCGGGGGCGTGGAAGCGGCTTCGTATTGTCATTGGGAATATCCAGGCTTAGAGGGCTTGCGATCGTCGAAGCAACGGATGCCACCCCTCCTCCGCCATCGATGACGCTTTGGTTGTTGGCTCCACCGTGACGATTGACGTCGTCATTATTGCTATTCTTGTTGTGGTTGTTGTTATGTGGACTGCTATTATTGTTAGATGAAGTGGCATCGCTGTCAGGCGTCCGCATCTTAACGATTTCTCCGCCAAATGTCACTCGCTTCGGTGTCCTAGACGGCGTCGACGGTGTCACAATGGTGGTCGTATACACTTTGGCGTCGATCTGGCTGGGATGTCGATTGATTTCCTCGACCTCGCAGTCGCTCAGAAGCTCCACGGCGTCGGTTGAGTCAAGGCTGCAGCGTGCACTTACCAACCGACCGCAGACGATCTCGTCCTCTAGGCTGTTGGGGTAGATATCGGACTTCTCTTGGGATCTCCTACCAACACGCGAGCCGCTATCATTTTCCACCTCTTCGTCGTCATCGTCCTTGGCCTCAAGGATTCGCATGGTGAGAGTGTCGTCATTGATCTTGATCTCCGTTTCCATGATAACCTTTTCACCTTTGAAGCTCCACAAATTATCTCCGGAACCCTCTAGCATCTGTTCCTCGTCGGAGGAACGCCAGCAGGTTTGCTGTTGCTGTTCGCCACCATATTGAGAGGGCACGAAACGCCAAGACGGCGTACCATCAGACTCTGCTTGAGCACCAGGAGGTATAGATGGTTTCTTGGTATTGACGCCGTAGACGTTGCACAATAGCTCGAATTCTCGATACGCACCATGCGACAGGAAATCGACAAACTCGCGCTCCCCAATGAGCACTAGGATTTTCGCAAGAACCTTTAGCGTGATCTCCTGGTGCGTAACTTGTCCCATCTTCTGCACCAGCATGTCAATAGTGCTGCGCAGGATGAAATGACGTTTCGGCGTGTGCAGCGTTGACTGGACGAGCGCTGGTAAGGATAGCATAACACCGCATGTTAGGCGTCCACCAAAAGGCTCGTTTGTGATTTTCTGGTTTAGTCCCATGTCGAGGATCTGCAGCATAATTGTTTCGGGCATCGCCGTCTCCGCCAGATACACTCGCAGGCAGTCCAGTGCGCCTTTCCGCACGGTAGGCGCCGGATGTCCCAAATTCTCCACTAACTGTCCTATGAGCGAAGATGAGTCCATGAATGCGTCGGCCTTGGCTCGCATCACCACTAGGACATCGACGAAAACACGTAATGCATGCTGTCGCACCTGCCACTCAGGATCTCGCAGGCGTTCATGAAACTCGGCGAACATCTTCGCGGGTGCGATGGAGTCCGGCAGTGCTCGTGTCCTCAGAATGTGCTCCCATAGTGGGGTCAGCTGGATCGTACTTGCGGCAACACTACCGCCGACGGTTCCCCGATGCTGTAGGGCCGCTTCTGCCGAGGAGTGCTTCGTGGCACCAGCTCCGAATTTACGCTGTGCCCGTGGCGTCGAACTAACCGCTCCGCTGCGGTGCACGTGATGCTGCTGCAACCGCTCTTTGGTCTGGTGTCCATTCACCACTTCATTTTCATAGAACGGTACCATGTCTTCTTCGTGGGTGTTGTGCCTACCATCACCGTCGTTGTCGGTATCCTTGCGCTGGAACATGCGACGAAAGAACATTGTGCGCCCCACAGTAACACGTTTGCTTGCTTGTCTGTTTTTAGTCGGTTTTCTTCGCTTTCGTAATTGGCTTTACACACACACGTCCACTCGATCGCTCTCTTTCACCTGCCCTCTCTCCCTCGCTGTAACTCACTGTGTTCTAACTAAGCAGTTCAGCGATTTCTACGATAACCATTTACGAGGAGGTCCAACACATGACTGGGCCACCGTCCACAGTGTTGAAGCTTTTTGTACAATGGCTGGCGAGTGAGCACAACCGGCCGAAGGATGAAAAGAATAACATGTTCGTTATGAATGAGCTTGGTTAGAAAATTGTATCGCGTTGCCAACTGAACATTAAATTCTAATTCGCATAGGGAAGCTTTTGCTGGTAGTGTTGTGGTTGTGGTGAAGTTAGAAATAATGCTGGTTTCCCCCTAGCAACCATTAGTGTTATCGCGCTTGTAGAAACTTTCCAATAAACATTTAAAATAAAACTCCTCACTTCTTATAAAGTGCGCAGGATCCTTGACTTCCCGTTGCTTTTTTCGCGCTTTAGTGTACATATAATATTATTGTAATATTTTTCTGAATTTCATTTCGACTAGATTAGAATAATTTTTATTTAATTTTGATGAAAGTCTTTGATTTATTAACTTAAAATGTCAATTAACAATTCTTTTTATTACTATTATTTGAGTATTATACTCGTTAATACAACACTAAGTTACGATTAAATACTTAGGATAAAAAAGCTAGAAACTAAAATACAATTGAAGCAAATTGAACTGTATCTGGTTGTTGATTTTTACATGCTTTTTATTATGCCACCTTTGTCTATATTGTTTGGAGCTTAAGGTAAGGTGCTAAAAGTCTACGATAGTGAATTTTGAATTTAAATGAAAATTGTTCTCGGAAGCACTTGTAGCATCAAGTAAAATTAAAGATATAAATATACATTTTAGAAAATAAAAAACCATGTATTATAAAATTATTCAAAAAGGTTAAAAAGTTGACATTAAAAAATGTATTTTTAAAATTTTAATTATGGCAAGTAGAGTTTCCAAAAACGACCGGCTATACATATGAATTTAGTAGTGGGTTTTATTTTATTAAATTTAATATAGCACACGTATAAATTATGATGAGATATATTTAGAGGCTAGATAGGAAAGTGTCATATACAATATTTCTATTATTTTTTTATATAAATAATTTGTCAGTACTCCTAACATTAATATGGTAAGTATAGGCGTGTATGAATATATGTGTCAGCTAGGATATAAACCTTGATACAAGGCGATTTCTGCTTAACTTACAGTGGAACAAAGATACCCATGAATTTCATAGAATTTTTCCTATACTTTCAAGAGAATTGGCTGTTCATAGGCTCTCAATAGCGTATCAGTGAATGGCAATAAAAACAGAAAGGATTTTTTTTTTTCTGTCAAAATCTCTTCATAAAATATTATTGAATTATGTTTTATACGAGTCTTCTCTTAACAACCTAAGTCTAAACGTACTCCTCTGCGGCCTTCTGAATGCCTGATGGAATACGGAGCGAGGGCGGGACGTGTTGCTGTTGTTGCTCACCCACGGTATCGGGCAGCTCGGCAATGTCCTTGAACACGCCCATCAGGCTCTCGAAATTCGGACCCCAGTTAAGCAGGTAGTCCCATCCCAGAGTGGTCGTGGAGGGCGATGTCGTTCCATTGGGTTGCCGATAGATGCCGCCCATATGCGACAGATCATCGTCGGAGGCCACCAGAGTACTTAAAGATCCACGAAATGAGGAGTCGAAGCCGTCATAGGAATGTGGAGGCATAGGTGGAGCTTTTCCAACTACGACCTTAGGTCCAACGCCATCACCGCTGAGAGCGCGACCCACTCCAACACCACTGCGATCGGGCCTGTCGTCGGAACCGCGTTTGTTGTTCTGGTACTTAGAGTCGCTATTGAGGCTATTGTTGTCGTACTCGATTTCAGAGCACGTAAAGCTATCGTTACCGCTCTCATCGGTCGACGTCGAACTGTGGGCATCGACGTCACCACTGTGTAGTCCGCCACCGAGTGATAGATGATGGGCCCCGCCGGGCACTCGAGGAGCCTCACTACTTGACGAGACCGCATCGAGGGTGGAAACGAGACTGGAGGTACGCGGTCGCACATTTAGACGCTCGATTTCCTCGGCCGTTAAACCCATGGGTGCCTGGGTGGATGACTGCGGAGGGCCGCCGGGCTTTTGGCGACTGACACTTGAGCTCTGGCCCGAGAGCTGCGACATCACGGGGCTGTTGAGACTGCGCTCGCTATTGCTGTGCAGCGCGTCCTTCCCCACCCCACCAGAGCTGGACGTTGTGGCCAAGAGGGCGCTCTGCAGCGGCTTCCCAGATATATCGTGCAGCGTTAGGATGCGCGGCTGCTGCGAACTCAGCTCTGAGCTGGGTGAGAGACGGGCTAGAGGCGTACTCTGGTGCGGCCGCGGCGTACTCGAGGGCGGTGGGGGCTGACTAGCTTGAGGCGGGACTCGTGGTACAAAGGGAGCTCCAACACCCACTCCGACGCCGACGGTATGTCGCGGCGAGTGACGGTGTTGCTGCTGGGCCGCCGAGGACTGGTGCTTATGGTGCGTGTAGGATGCGACAGGTGGGACAGAGGCTTTATATTTGCGAACACCGCCTGCCTCGCGGTAGCCCTTGTAGTGGTAGACAATGTCAATATCCGAGGGGGCGATGGAACTGGCGTTCTCGAGGTCATAATGCTCCGGGTACTCAGAGCCGAGGTCCACGGAGCCGGGGTGCTCGTGAGGGTGGTGAGCCTGGTTCGGTGGCGGGATTGGCGGATGGTGCTCGTCGCGCAAAGGTGGACTCTTTCCCACCACCTCGCGCTCTATAATGTCGGGTCGCTGGGGTCGTTGTTGGGGTTGTCCCTGCTGCGAAGGATGATCAACCCCCGAACCCCCTCCACCAATTTCACGTTCCTTATACTTCTTTGAGAGCAGCTCGGGTCCTACAAGGTGATGACTGGGTACCCCCCGGATGAGGTCTCCGTTGTCGCCATGGTATCCGCCGACCGATGAGTCTCCGACATGGACGCCGCGTGTTAAAACATGGTCTGCCTGTGTGGAACTCATTCCAGTCCCACCCATCATCGTGGCTGCGCTGCTCTGCTTGATCTGGAAGCCAGGAACACCACAACTGAGGCCACCCATTTTTTCCTGTTTCCCGCGGAAGCGATAGATAACGTAGGAGCCTAAGATGGCTACCAGGAGGATGACGAAGAACACTATCACCAGGGTGATGCCGATGCTCAGTGGGTCTGCAACCTGGGCGACTCCGATCCCAAGCTCTCCGTTACATCCAGCGAATACTTTGCCGCCTGTCAGAACCTCGCTAAAGACCGACCCGGAGCCGTTGAAAGGCTGAATTTCATTGTTGATCGTAAAATTGGCGATGCAACCTTCGTATGGTGTTAGGGGAACAGAAGTAGGCCAACCCTTCGAGTCTTTCTGAGGCAGGTATTCGTGTCGCACTCCACCCACCGAGAGAGTTGTCAGATAGGGATCAAGGAAGTCGTGAACCCCTGCCGAGTCAAGCTCTTCGCCAACCCTTCGATGGTCGATCAAGAGTCGCAATACTCGGTTGGCAGCATACAGGGTCACGTTGTGCCACCGTCCGTCGTTCAGAAGCTCTTTATTATCGATGCTCATGTTGACGACCGCCCCTTGATGAGAGTAGTAGACGATTTTCCCTCCATTTAGTTCCAATGCCGTGAAGTGTTTGTTAGTGGCTGCATAGAGTAGGAGGCCATCGGCCTTCGCGGTACGGAAGAGCAGACTGAGGGATTTTGGTGGATCTCCAACCTGCGCCAAAGACGTGACATTGTTACTACTGGCGGTAAAGCGACTACGGCGGTGACTCGATGCGTCCACATCGTAAGACCAGACCACGTTAACACCATATAGATTGTCGAGCAACTGCATCCGGCGGTGCTTCTCGGATATTCGGAATTCAACGAAACTGCCCGCGTTGATGGAGATCGGCTCAATTGAGCTGAAACAATCGGGCGAGAGGAGGTTGCCGCCGCATTGGCACATGGCTGAATGCCAGCGATCCAAGCATGTGCCGAAGGAGCCACACAGTGCCAGCCCGGGGTCGCTGGGCAGACTCTGGTGGCAGGGACCGCCATTCGAATTTCGATTGCAGGTTGGCAGAACATCGCGCTGCTTTAGGGGATTGCTCATATTCAAGGCCCTCCCGTTGACAGAAACGCTGTGGACACATCCGACCAGGTCGTCCGTATGAATTTGTCCCGGTCGCTCGAGCACCGGGTCCGCAGTGGCCAGACCACCGATCAGCAGAGGTTGCTTGTTGAAATTGAGGGTGCTGCAGAGGAAATAAATTAGGAAAGTTTTAGGAAATGAGAGAGAGATTACTCACCCAACGGGGCCTACGTCGTCAGCGTAGCAGTTGGTATCGCCGGGTCGACAATCCTCGCAAACGTCTCCGTTCTCCGTGCAGCGGGCCACACTCAGAGATATCACGCGTCCATTGCGGGTGGCGGTAACCTTGTGCCACCGACCATCGGCCAGCGAGTCTTTGGTGTGCGATCCTACTACTACCGTCGTGATGGCCGTTCGCGACCCGCCAAACGAGAAGAAAGCCTTACCCTTCACCACCTCGATGGCCACGAAGTCCGATCGGCCTCCAGTTTGAATGCCGTAGTTGTACAACAACAACGCGTCCGGTTTGGTCGTCGCAAATACAATGGATATGTCGTTGGTTGCCGCGTCCAGTGAGGGGAAGGCCATGAACGACAGCTCCTGGAAGCCGAATGTGGACTTCTCGCAGTGCAGTCCGTAGCGCCCGTTGACACAGGCGCATCGGTAGCCAGGCTTAAGACTGACACAAACGCCTTCATGCAGACAGGGATTGGGTCGGCAAGAGTCAGCCGCGTGTTCGCACTGGTTGCCCCGATAGCCTGGTCGACAGAGGCAGAAGAAGGATGAACCGTCGGGACTCTGGCGACATGAGCCTCCATTGCGACAGGGATTGCCTGAGCAGACGTCTCCACGTTCTGATTGACAGAATTTTCCCTCCCTGTCCATTGGACAAGAGCACTGGAAATCGTAGCCGAGTCGTCGACAGGCAGCATTTCCATGGCAGGGATTTGGGGAGCAGGGATCTTGACGTTTGTCGCAGCGTAGTCCTATGAAGCCCTCCGGACACTTGCAGCCGAAGTCGTGCGTTATCGGAGGCGAAGCGAAGATCAGCGACTGGCTGTCGATGATCGTAAGCCCAGGTGCCCGCGGGTGGACGCGGATCTCGGCGCTACAGATGCCACCGTTGGCACAGGCTGATGCACTGTCGCATGGCGTATAGCCTACCACAACGCTTTCCGAAGTCGATCTCTGAAGCACCTTCTCAAGGATGTCGTGCCTCTTGCTCAGTCGCTCCATCACGTATCGCGGTGAGCGGTACGAACTGGACTCGCCTGATCCAGGGGAGGATGAAGTCTTAAAAGCTAAAGAGATCTCGAGGTGAGTTTTATTGTCAACAGTGGCGGGGCCGTTGCGGACGCTGTATAGGTTCAGTTCATCGCCGCCCTCCGTTGTTATAGTCTTGAATACCTCGACGAAGCGGCGGTAGTGGTTACTAAGAAAGCTTTCGGCAGTCATGTTGTGCACCTGAATTGTCACCGAGTTAGTCACGGTGGCGTTGTCGAAGCTTTGGAAGCCAACTGTGACTGTGGAAACGACGTCACTGTGCTTTCCATCGTTGCCTGACACAGAATAAGAGTAGCCATTGATGGTAGTACGAAGTGTGGTATGAAGGTCACACCCCTGAGCGATGGTGAAGATGCCTATCGGGCTGGACTGAGAGTGAGGGACGATGCGACAGTGATAGTCACCTGTGGTATCCGCGTCGTTCGGGTGCACGTCTGCAATCTTGGTGATGGGAATCTCGCCATTGAAGACGTTCAGGAGAACGTGAACCATGCGGGGTGTGGAGGGGCTGTCATTCTGATCGAGTACATTGATGGTGACCGTATGTTGGGATCTCTGTGGTGGAGTTCCATTGTCTTCCACCTCGATGATAAACTCTAGAGTGGGTGTGGCTTCTCGATCGTAACTCCGTTGGGTCTTGACGACGCCCGAGTGCTTATCTACCGAGACGAAGGCTTTGTGCTTTCCACCGATGACTGTGTATGTAAAGGGTCCCCCATTTGGCGGAAGATCTGGATCGCTAGCCGACAGTGTCATAATCGAACTGCCAATCGGCTCGTTCTCTGCAATGTAGCCGACGAGTCCACTTGCTTCGAATATGGGCCCGTTATCGTTGACGTCCTGCAATTCGATGAAAATTGTGGTGGTGCCTGTCTGAGGTGGGAGACCGGTGTCGATGGCCCCCACGATCAACTCGTACGAGGCGACCTTCTCGCGATCCAACCTCTTGGCCGTCTCAATCTGGCCTGTCTGCGGGTCGATTTTGAAGGCTTGCTGTACGTTCCCATTGATGATGGAGTAGCTGAACTGGTTATTTTGTGGCCGCACGTCCTTGTCTACAGCCTGAACATTGAGCACTCGAGTGCCAACTGATGCCGCCTCCGACACGCTGGCTGTGTACTGATGCTTGAGAAACTCTGGCGGATCGTTGCCATCCTGGATGGAGATAATTACTTGCGCCTCATCGGTGTCGTTGCCACGGATGCCACCAAAGTTCTTCGCCAGCACCGTAAGAACAACACGACTCTGCGTCTCGCGGTCCAGGTGGCGCGACACGTAAATTACACCCGTGGTGGGGTTGATTGAGAAGCCCTTATCGTTGCTGGAGCCCACCAGCAGGTAGTACACCGTACCGTCCTCGCCCGCGTCCTTGTCGGTGGCCTGGATAGAGCCAACTGTGGTGCCTACCTCCGACGACTCCGAGACATCGAAGTGGAATACAGGCTGTACGAATTGAGGGTAAAACTCATTGACGCCGGTGATGTGAACTATCAGTAGGGTGGTGCTTTGCATGCTCGACTCTGGATTTGAGGCCATCACCTGGAGGTTGTACTCGCGTTGCTCTTCGTAGTCAAAGCTCGTAGTGGAGTTGATCATACCCATTGCTGGATCAATGCGAAAGAAGCTCCTGCCCGTTCCGCCCGTTATTGAGTATCGGATTACAGCATTCTTCGGTGAATCTTTGTCCGTCGCTCTCACACGATACACAAAGACGTTTGCGGGCCGGTTCTCAGACAGGAAGGCGTGATACTCAGTCTGATTGAAGCGCGGAGGATTGTCATTAATATCAGTCAGAATGACCGTGAGCATGGCCTCGGCAGTGCGCGACTTGAAGCCCAAGTCCTCGGCCGTAATATTTAGATGATACTCCTGGATCAGGTCATAGTCAAGCGGTTGCAAGATCGTCACCGCTCCCGATACCGCATCCACCTCGAACTCACGTCGAACGTTGCCTCCCGAAATCGAATAGCGGAGCATTCCATTTGGACCGGAATCCTTGTCGGAGGCACTGACCGTGAGAATCGTCGACCCAATGGGTTCATTCTCGGGTACGATGACCTGGTAACTGAGTGCGGTGAACTCGGGCGAGTGTAAATTCTCGCCAGTGACGATCAGTGCAACCGCTGTCTCGTCCGCCTGCGGTGGAACGCCACGGTCTGTGGCCTTCACAATGGCAACGAACACTGTATCCAGTTGAACCGCTACTAGAGCCTTCACCACCGAGATCCACCCATCATGCCGATTGATGGCAAAATACTGCGTAGCGTTTCCACCCACCAAGGAGTAGTCGATCTCGGCGTTGACCCCGTCATCAAGGGGATCCAGCGCTCGAACTCTCACTATGCGCTGTCCAACTTTGGCCTGCTCCGGCACGGGAGACAAGTACCTTGAGTACTCGAAGCGGGGCGGGTTGTTGTTCGCGTCTACCACATTGATGTTCACCAGACACTCGGAGTACATCGGCGGCTTGCCATTGTCCGTGGCCAGTATCGTCATCGAGTACATGTTCTCCGGAGAGCTCTCGAGCTGGGAGTGTTTGTAACGGATAGAGCGCTTGCTGAAGATCTCACCAGTGGCCGGGTCGATGGTGAACAGATCGGAGGGCTGTTGTAGCGAGTATGAAATAACCGAGTTAGGGCCCTGCTTGTCGCGATCCATTGCGATCACTTGACCGACGAAGGCAACCGATCGCTGCAACTCAGGGAAATTGAAGCTATAATAACTGTGTTCGAACTCAGGCGCGTTGTCGTTCTGATCCTGGATAGTTATCGTGATGGGAGTCTCCGAACGCCAGGCACCGTCGAACACCACCACCTTCAACAGGTACTCGTCCTGTTGCTCGCGATCGAGGTGCCCGGCCACAGTTACATTTCCAGTGATGGCATTGATCCGGAATTTCTCACCAGGATTCTCAGTTAAGATGTAGCTTGCATTAGCATTGGCATCGACGTCTAGATCCGACGAGGTCACCTGGATGACGAAGCTTTCCAAATCGGCGTTCTCGGTAACGTTGACTGAAAAGAGCCGGGTGAAGCGAGGCGGGTTGTCGTTCTTGTCGAGCAGTTGAACACTGACGCTGGCAGAGCCCGTCATCTGTGGCATTCCCTGATCGACGGCATGAACGATGAGTTCATACGAAGCCATCTCCTCGCGATCGAGGCGCATCGTCGTGTAGATCTCGCCCGAGTCGGCGTCTATCTCGAAGGTACCCTCATGATCGTCGGCCAGGTGGTATGTGATCTCGCCATTATCACCAGAGTCGCGATCACTCGCATGCACCTTTACGATGAACTGTGGTGGCGTCTCTTCTTCCATGATGGCAGAGTTGTAGACGAGCTTCTCCATAATCGGTGCATTATCGTTGGCATCCGTCACGTTGATAGTCAACAACATGACACTACGCAGACTGGGACGATCTGAGTCCGAAGCCTCGATCCAGATCTCGTATTGATGCGCGGTTTCGTAGTCCAGGCCATCTTTGCCGATGGCCACCACCCCGGAGCGCGGATCGATACGAATGGCTGCGCCCATGTTACCTCCTGCAATCGAAAACCGAATGTTGCCCGCTGGTCCCTTTTTTGGTGAAGTGGCCACGATCTTGGTTATTATTTTGCCCTCAAGAACGTCCTCAGGGAGTATGAACTGCGTGTTGGCCATGTACGAAAAGTTCGGAAAGAGTTGAGCAGGGCGTAGCAGCACCGTCAGATCCGCTATCGACGACTTTGGTTCCGGTCCATGATCCCACGCATGCATCACAATACTGTAGACCATATCAAAGTTGCTGTTTTTGTTGTTGTTTTTGGGAGCCAACTCAGACATCCTGGTCTTGATGACACCCGTCCGCTCGTTGATCACGAACTTATCGGAGTCCTTTCCTGTGATCGAGTAGCTAATCATTGCATTGGCTCCATCGTCAGAATCAAAGGCTCTGGCTCCGAACACGAACTCTTGGGCGCCAATTCGATCGGGAACGTTCACATTGAAACTAGCCGCATTAAATGATGGCGTGTTATCGTTCACATCCAGGACACTAATGGTCAGGTTGATAGCCGTCGCTCTTGGCTCCGTCGCCGAACTATCCTGTGCCATCAGGGTCAAGTAGTAGACGGCCGTGTCCTCGCGGTCTAGGACCGCTGCTGTACTAATTTCACCGGTTTGTTGATCCACCTGGAACCGATCCACGTATTCTCCCATCAGGCTGAAGCGGATCCGTGCATTTGCACCCGTATCTTTGTCGGTGGCTACCGGTTGTAAAACACTCGAACCTATCGGCAGATTCTCCTGGACCGTCGCATGATACAAGGGCCGCGCAAATTCTGGGCTGTGGTCGTTTATGTCCTGGACTATGACACGCACGATGCCAGTTCCTGTGAGCGGCGGCGAGCCTGGAAAAAGATGTGAGAAGTATACAATGAGAAGGTGCCAACGAATGGATTACAATATACGACACAGATGCTTTCATTCCGTTTAATGTAGCCTGGTAACTCACTACGCCCTAAAGATTACGTAAAAATGCTTCAGATATTCAGATATTCCATAAATAAAGGTTACAAATTAATTAAAACTTTACTTAAAAATGATTTTCAAGGTTTTCACCTGATGCAATTCATGCGGTTGAACCGAGAGAAATTTGAGTCATTCAGTTTTTGTCCATCTCTTTTATCGTAACAAGAATATAAACGTTTCCACGAAAGAATGAGATATTCAATAGAAGACCAATAGTAATACCGCTAGAAGTTCCCTATTCTATTATCCAAGTCTCAGAAAGGTTCATCTACGTAGCTATTGGATGATGTTTCGAATTAACTCAAGAAGAATTGCGCCATGCTGTCTGATTGTTCGTTCATATTCCAATCGCATCACCATTGCATAGATATTAAGAACCGATCCTATATGTGCTCCTATTAAAGCACCGAAATCGAACAAACGAGTGGCGAATAACGATCGGACCACACGCATCATTTCTCTCTCTTTCTCTGATTACCTTGCAATTCGCGCAATTAGCCGGAAATATGAAAACACTTGTGGTACAATAACAACAACAATTTTAACATACAATTATTCAAAACATATAAATGAGTTTAAGTTTCGAAATCGCTAACAAGCTTCGATGCTGCATTGCAGACCACTGTCGGACCCGACCGTGAAAACGGGCTCGTGAAAATGGCATCGGAGGAGATACAAAATTAAAAATTTCAAAGGGAACTGCGATGTGAGATCACATCGAGGACAATGAATCTGGATGTGAAATATATCGATGCATTAATCGTTCCAGTTGTGATCGAGATTTCAAATAGTTTGTTGATTTGTCTGCAAAATAAAAGATTTAAAACACGAACTCGATTTCAATTCCTACCACGAAAAATGCATAAAAAATATATATTGCCATATGGAAACATTTCGCACATTTCTATTTCGTTCTAAATGAAACTGAAACAAAATTGAACATTCTTCCAATCGACCATAACTACTCTCTATCTAAAAGTTCGCGTGTGAAGTAATTGTATGCAAGCATTATTGCTCACTAACTGTTGTTACTTCGTAAGGCGAGATTCGTTGGTTATTGCGTCTTCAATTTCGGAATCGTTGCCTTCGTACTTCTTGATGCTGGTATTTCCACAATTTTTGGTTCTCAGCTTAATATAGCGACGGTGAAAAATATTCTACGATGGTGCAAAATTTTTATATTAATATTATAATAAATCATTTTGAACTGGAGTGTTTATCGAATCTTAGGTTGGGACCTTTTCTGTTTTTGATCAATTCGCACGACGGTGAAAGATGTTTTGTCTTAAATACAATCGTACAGAAATTTCATGAAGTTTTTATAAAAGACCTAAGCGGGTAAATGACGACGTCAGATACTCTGATATATATTACCATAAATAATTCACTGTCTTCCTTTGTTCTTTTTTTTTACTTTTGTAATTGAAGCTACTGGAGAAAATGTGATCATAAGATATTTGGTAGTTACGAGCGAGTAAGAACAAAGGGAAACCAGACAAAAAGAGAGAATGAGGAAAGTATAAACCATATTGCTATTTTTAGGCCGAAAAACTGTATTTGCCTGTGGAGCTCGAGATAATCTTAGCACAACAAACACACATACCAATACACAGAGAGACATATTGTACACATGAGCACGCAGAACTGTGCACTAGAATTGAATTGAATAGAATTGAATTTGCAGGCTTTGGGGGGAAAATTTAGTTTAAAAATATGCAAAAGATTTCATCTGTGCGATAGTAGGTCAAAACCACAAATCTCTTAACGAGAAGCGTAGAACATAGTAAATGGTACAAACACTGACGCATATCCACACAAAACAATAAGTAATTGAACAAGAACTCCTAGTAACTGCAAAAAAATGCAATGCAGATCAAACGAGCCAATAATAAAGTCAACGTTCATGACAGTTGAAGAGGAAGTCATCGTGAGAAGAGGTGAGGTTGATGAGGGTGAGGAATTGAGTCTAGAATACTCAGAAGAATTCTAAATGGCGAATAATATGAATTATGAAGAACAAGTTGCAAGACACAAACACAGTGTACGGTGTAAAAAATTGGTTATTCAAAGAAATGATGATATTCAAATAAAATAAACAGAATCTCATGAAAATTCGCACGAACAAAATACATAAAACTCACTATTTATATATATATACATGTAGCTATATGTATTCGCACATATATATACACACACGATGTTGCTATGATGGTAGTCTAAGAATGCAATAAAATGGTTTAACAAAACGTGAACTCGAGACACACATATTCTGCGGAGACGATGAACAGAACGAATGACAGACAAACAGAAGTACAGAGACCACGACGATAGGATAGAGACCGGACGACATAGTAAGTAAGTTAGAGAAGCGATGAGGTTGAGAGGGAAAACGCATGGTACGGGCACAAGTTGCAGTTGAAGTGCGTTTGGCGTTATAATTTATTTGCACTGCATGAATTGGACATTTATTGCTTAAAGGTTGGATGACTTCAGAGCTTAAATTTTACTTTATGTTCTTGTGTTTTTTCTCACTTGAATTTGAAAACATTTCTTGTTGAAGCCATCCGGTATGTATTTTTCATTGCTCAGAGCCTTTGCACGAGGATATCTCCAGCATGATATCGTTGCCGCCTTTGAAGCACTCTCAAGAGAAGAGAAATGTGTGTGGAGAAGCGATGGCGTATAGAACGGGCTATATGTTGCCGCGCAAGTTTTACTTGAGACATGTTCTTCTAGTTTGAGTTAGTGATGCTATCCTCGGTGTTGGTTTTAAGAATGATGCTGTATTCAATAGTACTTATTATTATTGCAGAGTTCTTTTTGTTGTATGGGTGTGTTTGGAGTTGTTGTTATATATTTTTTATCTTCGATGAGTAGGTGGACAAATATCAAGTTCTAAGTGTTTGCACTTGAATAGAGCGTAATAATTTATATTTGGTGAAGAGACAAAAAAACTGAACAGTTCAACAAATGTATGTTTTCTAAATGTTTTTTAGTTTTTCTCATAAAGAATGATAAGTTTCATAACACTGTCCGTCCTAATGTCCATAAAATGCTAATATTATCATTTAATATGAATCGAACGCGCCATTACAGTGTTTGAGTTTTAAGTGTTTATTCTGTCGAAACAATAACAACATGTTTGCCAACAACAAAGATAGGTAGATTCAAGAATCCATAAAAATGTACTCTTGGCGATGCATTTGGAAAAAATTTAGATATAGGCAAACATTATAGGGCAGATGCAATCGGTAATTTCTATAAATTTAATAATATTAGTAACGCAGATAACCACAATATAGAATGGCAGCACTAAGAAACAGTCAGCTTTGAAGTGTCATATAAAATGTATACAAAAGATATTTACACCAAACTTATATGTGCCTCCGACCGTTACGTTTGATTATATCCTTTTTAATTGTTGTTGTCATTGTTGTGTTGAATTGGTTGTTGTTTAATGGCGAGCCGAAGCGAGAAGAAGTCTTGGTCTGGGATTGAAATTGCGACAAACGACTGCAGATGTGGAGGATATGCTTTGGAATTCTTCCTTGAAAAATAATTGTAATAAAGATATTTAGAATCTTGGATAATTTAACGTAATCGATAATTCGAAGGAAAATAAAAAAGTGAAGTGAAAGTATGAGGAGGCATTTCAGGCAAATTTTTTGATTAAAAGATTTATTGAAATCCCCAATGAATGGGGAATCAAAAATGCGGCAACAATAACAATACCTACAAGCACAGAATGAATAGTTGATGGAAATCTAATGCTTACATCGATCGATTGAACAAACGTAGGCAAGGTCATAGAATTATGAATGCAATAGATTTCGGAGCAACAATGTACATAATAAATGTATATGATAATATTTAGATGACACAATCGTTCCTCATGCAATATAGTATTCGCCGGAAATTCCAGTGATATATCTCGGTACAAATCAAAAATGTGTGTACCAAAAGCCTATTGCGAAACAAATACCCGCAACAAAATGGGAAAAAAGGAACAACAAAAATATTATTCTTGATTTCTAAACAGTTAAACATAATGACGGTTGTTGTTCACCATAACAAATTGGAGCTGCATTTGCTAGTTTATTGTGGATTTCACTGTCATACCACCTGGAGAATAAAAGATGATCTGAGACAAAATAACAAAAAAACAAAAATATGACTACATTTTTCGAAACGTTTTGAAACCACTAACGACAAAGCAAAAAGCCGTTATAATATTGCTTTTGATAGAAGTGCAGTACGCATTCGCAATTGATGCAAAATTCTTTCTGCATTGTTTATGGTTCCCCCACTGTAGAACACATCATTAAGTGGGTGTGTGGCTTCCAGCAGTCAGTGATCTAACTGCTTAGTTGATTAGTTGTTTTTCTCCACAGCTCAGAGTAGCAACAGTGGCCAAAGACGACCACAGCGGTAGCAATGTACACGGAAGTCGACTCCAAGTCAAATCGTTGCAAAATTGTGTGGAGCAACCGCGATCACGACGATTGCGGCCACGCCGCATGGCGTTGCAATGCACGTCGGCTACTGTTGTTGGATTTTAGTTGTTTGTTTTCGCAACGGCTGTGCTGATAAATGTCTTCGACGGCTGGTTGTACTGCGTCGTATTTAGGCGAATTCAGGTAAGTTGGTGGTAGTGTCGCAGTTTTCAGGTCGCTATTGTTCTCCATAAGGATGAAGGGTGAAGGATAATTCGAGTACCGCTTAAAATTAATCAGATGAGAACCAAACTTTAAAGGTGGCAGGGAAAATTTGAAGGGCGAATGTGTATATGATGGTTACATTGCAAAATATAACAACTTTGAATCTCGACGATACCAAAAATTGCCAGAAGTCCAAATTTGAAAAGTGGCAGGGAAAATTTGAAGAACGAATGTGTATATGAATCTCGAGGATATCAAATATTAAAGAAAATTGCTACTCTGTAAGAAGTTCACGAGAAAAATGTAGATAAAGTCCAAAAAGTAATACAACAGTTTTTCCATTTATACTTATAACCAGTTCTCTACGTCTTTGTTCGCCTCTTATATTTTGATTTTATATCTTATAGCGTATACCCGCTTCACACTATATTATCCCTTGACTCTCCTGATGTTACAGCAGCGATTTTAAAGTAACAAATACAACTATTCGAGATTATTGAGTTTTCGTGGAAGTTTCTCATTAGATGACGGAAATATTTTAAATTACAAACGCTACAATACAAATCGTCTTCGTTGCCGGTGAATGTGATCTGACCAGCACGAAGCGATTAAAGAGACTCTGACTCTATTTTTGTGTCAGATAAATATATTCACGTGTGTGTGTCAGCAGCAGAGCAGATTTGCCAAAGTTCCTTAATTCAAGAGTTTTGCTTCACTTTGATCCAGAATATTCCATAACACTATCGCTTTCTAAAAATCCAGAAGCAATGACAGAGAAGTAATGATTGAAATTGATTTCTGAACAGTGTAAAGAAACACTAACAATCCCTTATTATTGTTCAAGCACGCGCCAAACGAAAGCATATTAGCCATTTCATAATAATGAAAATAATAATAATCAAGGTACGAAAATATACACATATCTATTCCTTCTAGCATTTCCCTCAAAAATCTTGAACAGAAAATGAAAATAAATTAAAATGTATAGTTTAAGCATTTTGCATTTTTTAATGATGAGCTTTGCCGATAGCTTTAAAATGTTGCTACCACGTTCTATGTGTCTCTTCTAAACTCCTTGTGAATGTTGGCTTCTTTTGTGCGAACGCTATTGGAACATACCAAAGTCCGACGATAGCAGCGTTTCCCCTACTATTAGTGTCGCCAGTTGATAACAGAGAATGGGTCGAAGAAAATAGGGTCATTTACAAAAATACCTTGATATTGTGTAAAGAAACGTGAAAAAAACTCGTGTACAAGACCTTGGACAGTGAGTGAAAAGCAGTGAGGAACAAAAGAGTCAATGAGAGTCAATGATGATAGTGGAGTGAAGCTTTGAAGTAAGATGTTTTACTTCGAAAAATTTACGATTGCGATACGTTACGGCATTAGACTATGTTTGATATTGACGTCCATGCCGACTCCACTTCTGAACTACTAACGCTGCTCCTCGATCTATTCTTTCAACTGAGCTTCTAAACTCCCGATTTCTCTAGATGTACACGTGAGATTTTTTCTAAATTGATACCTTTTTAATGGAAGCTCAGGGCGAGAGTTTGGCAATACTTTGCAATGTTAGGCGATTTGAAGCAATTCGTTAAATCCATGCGATGATACGTATCCTAGTGTTGTGATGTTAATGACATTAATAATTAACGAGCCTTGGACATTACGAAGGGACAGGTAAGATATGATGATGGAGAGGAAGAGAGAGTCGACAAAGATCACTTCTTACGGTCAGAAACATTAACAAAAATATATAAATATGGAAATTAAATAAGGAGTTTAGAAAACAAACATTTTGTGGTTAGGAAATAGACATATACATTGTCTATGATTGAAATACTAACTGTAATTTAAATTACAGTAAATTCATCCTAATTAAGAGAAATTTTGAGAATACAAAATATACAAGTTCTTATCTTAGTAGTTCCTCGTCCTTCATTTCTACCACCTCTCAAACTCGAATCAATGTCGATCAATGCAAAATTTGTTCTGTCATCTCATCAAAACAAACATAATAAATACAGGAACCACTATAACAAAAAATTAAAAGGGTTATACCATTCAAGTGAACATACCTTGGGAACACATACACATATACATTGTGGGGTTGGCAGGCAAAAATCATGAGCGCAACATTTACAAATTACTGTAATTACGAGAATGTGTTTTGTTTGAGGGCATGAATCCAAATACAATGACTGGATCTGAAGTTGCCAGGGAGTAGAATGGGGATACAGGTGAAAAGGAGGCGGTGGCTGGAACCATCTACAAATGACCGAAGAGAGCAAGCTGTCGCCTCAGAGGAAGACATACATAATAAGAGGAAGGAGAAGAATTGCAGACGAAGACAGTGATAGGAGGCAGGGTTGTACAATGAGCTCTGAGCGGGGTCACAACTCTCGATGGGAATTTGCATATATCCTGGAAAAGGTGAGGCAGATTAAGAAAGAAAGAGAAAGAAGGAGAAACTCAGATTCAGAATAAAAATTCGCCTTCGAAGAAATATTTCTAAAGCTCTACAAATTGCTGCAATCGAGGCTGCTTCGCATTTCTGGCCGGAAGCTGTAGCTGTATCATTGAAGATTTAAAATGGAGACTCACAAGCCAAGAGGAGCAGGAAGGCAGTGTGCCTTTCTTAAGTGGGAGTTCACAAGAAATATTATTGATTAGTACTCACCGGTATCCATAGCGACCAGAGTCAGTGTGTACTCGTCCTGGGCCTCTCGATCCAGAGCGCGCAGCAGCGAAATCTCTCCCGTAGACGCGTTGATTCGAAAGAGATCAGCGTCGCCCTCTTTGAGGAAGTAGCGCACTTGCGAGTTAAATGGGGGCGTGTCGGCATCGTACGCTGCCACGGTGATGACATAGCCTCCATTGGGCGGTATCACGTTCTCCATGACGTATGCCACGTACGGTGAATCTAAGAACGTCGGTGGGTTATCATTTATATCCGTGATGACGATCGTCAGTTCCGCCGTATCGAATCGAGCTTCACTCTTTGCAGCCACCTTGGCATTGCCACCGCGCTCGCCTACATCAGTAGCGCAGTCCTCGGCGCGCACTGTTAGGACGTAACGAGATTTGCGCTCGTAGTTTAGATTCTTCGCCACCCGCACAACGCCCGAATCCTCACTGATGCTAAAGTCGCGATTGTTGTCCCCGGCGGCGATCGAGAAGCGTACACGCCCATTGGCGCCCTCGTCTATGTCGGTTGCCGAGACCTGTAGTACCATGGCACCGATGCTGGCATTCTCTGCCACCGCCGCCGAGTACTGGCGCGGGTCGAAAATAGGGCTATTGTCGTTCTCGTCCAGAATGCGGACCACAATCTGGGAGAATGTCGACTTTGCTGGTTCCCCACGATCGCGGGCGGTCACGTTGAGGAGGTACGAGGATCGCAACTCTCGGTCCAGTCGCCCGGCGACACGCAGCAAGCCGTCAACAGATCCCAACTTAAACGGCACGCCGGGTGAGTCCCCAGACAGCAGGTACTCAATGTAGCCATTCCGACCCTCGTCCCGATCTACGGCCTTGACGGCCATGATCACCGTGTTCGAGGCGATGTTCTCCACCACCGCCGTCTCGTTAGCTGAAGTGAAACGCGGCGACTCGTCGTTAATGTCCTTTAGCACGATCGTCACCTTGGGAAGAAAGAGGTAGAGGGAAACAACATTAAACGAGGGAGATACAAAGGGGAAAGTATATTTGGTTTCAAAAACCGATCAGACCTCGCGGTGGTCTTAGCGATTATCCGCACTCAAATGGTAAAGAGCGAAAAATAAAGCCACACACCCACGAGGCCAACATTGTAAGAAAATAAAGTGACTTAATTAATTTTGTTGATCCATAAAATAGAAGCCAGTACCCTCATGAGAGCGACTGTCGCAGGTCTGGCAGCTGCTAGCAATATTCATGATGAATGGAGTTTAAAGATAGCTCATAGAAGAGAGAATTCTGGAAGAAAGAAACGTCTAAGAAAAGGAGGAGACAAGTTTCGTAGATCTGTTATTAACCGATGGTATTCGTAATAAAGCCATGATTCAGATCACGAAGAGATTGCTTATGCTTGCTTCGGCTTGCAAGGTTCAGTCTTGTTCTCGCTCTCGCGATGGAAAGTCCAAAAATCCGAAATGAATGAAGGAATAAATGAGATAAAACGAGAAAAATGTATATTGAATTAAAGACGAATGATTTTAATTAAGTGATAACTGAGTGTTGGCCATACGACCGAGTGGCATTGATTGTTGTACCCAACAACGTCACGAAAGAACACTTGGAATAGTAAGGATTATATTCGAGGTTTATGCTGTTGTGCCCATGAACAAGGATATATATAAAGCCATTATATTTGTAGTTGACTGCGATAGCATGTAAGTAGCAGCGGCAATAAATAAATAAATAAATAAGCCAAATAAACGATGAAGGCGAAAATGTCGATATAATATAATTAATAATCTCTTGGATTTGGTGATGGCTGCATATCAGATACGACGTCCCTGACTTCATTCAATCGCTTGTATTCTCTCTCTTTTCCGACATCTATCTTCCAGTGTAGTTTCTTCTCTTTTCTTTGACGACATCATTAATTATTGAATGGAGTAATCTTTGGTCTTTGTTTTGGTTTCGTTCCCATGCGATTCTTGTTTCGGACTCTTAATGTGAAAGCATGCATTGTCCATCTATGCTGATTCCCCGCTTGACATTCCTCGCTTAGTGGTCGCAAACCCTTCCCAAATGTTTTCCGTCCGTAGCTACCAATAAATTCTGCAGATACTAATGCGATTCCCTACGTACCCTATTTCCTTTCCGAAATAATAAATCGTTGATAATTAGATTTTGCATTAAAGTTCTAAATAAGTTTGCCTCCAGAGAGTAGTTGAAGCTCGCAAATCTTTCTAGTACATAATGCATAGTTGTAAAAGAAAACGTAAAAATTTGTCCCTCTAATATTTTTCTATTAAGGTTCGGCGACTAAGGTTCAAAAAATAGATATCATACAAACTAAGTATGCTCCAAATCGTTTACGTGTTTATAGTCAACAGTTATAAAAATAAAGTACATTCCAAAAAATCTAATGAATTTAATGAGAACATAAAACATAAATCAGATAGGTAAATCTATATATGCTAGGTGTGGCCCTGTATTTTCCATTACGTAAATCCTTAACAATCTAAAGAGTAAAAAATGTTTATTTTATATATATAACAACCTGAACTGTCGATGATAGCCTTTGTTGTTGCTGCTCCACATATTGTTGCTGTCGATGACGACGATGCGAATGGTGCTGTTGATGGTGTTCTCTTTGTTGGTGTTGATGGTGGAGGCCATAGAAAGAGTCATCGTTATAGTCGTTGTTTTCCCCATTATTGCCTTGTAATTCTGGAAATTCTTGGGCGCAGTCTCTTGCGGTTACAATTAAATTATACGAACTCTTGGTTTCACGATCAAGTTCACGAAGTGTTCGTATTGTACCGTTGGAAGCAATTTCGAAATCGTTACCTTCATCACCTGACACAATCAAGTACTCGATGCGACCGTTATCGCCTGGGTTAAATGACAGCCCAGAGTTCGATCATGAGGAGAGAAAACGGAAAAATGGGAAAAATGTTAGCATAAATTAATAAAAACATACAATCCCATAATACCAAAATAAAATAGCTTTAAAAAATATACTGACCTAATAAAAATATAGTAAAAAATATATGTAAAAAATGACAAATATGATTACAACAATGTAATTAAATCGAAATAAATTATTTCAAAGTCAACAAAAGATCAAAACATAATCCCAAAAAAGAAGATCTAAGTCCTAGATTTCAATATCATTTTGAAGCAACTCTAGTTATCATTACATGTATTATATGTAATATCGCGTACTTAATATCGATCTCTAAGAAACCGAGTGTGAGGGTAGTTGTAGAAATTAAATTGAGACTGCAGACATAGCATGTATTTATATAATTACAGTTTACGAAAATGATTTCACGGAAGTTACCAACGTTTTATTCGATCATGTCAGGGAAATAATTAGTGAAATAAATTAATGACCTACGAATAGACACGTGGGCGAAAGAAAAAACAGCAGGAGTTTGGATTTCATCGGAAATCATTAAGCTGTGGAGAAAATGATGAAAGGCTATGACATTTCTCAAAACTGGGCAATGAAACTTAGGCATGATAATGTTGCTGGCATATTGAGCAATTGTACTAACTTTATTTAAATTACCACTTCAGAAACATAAATGTGTACGTTCTTTCGAACAATGGTAGTGTACTTTCTTTCGAGCAATGGCATAGATTACGAATTTTCCCTGATGCTCTGACCCGCATCGTTAGCAATAGGTATAAAACTTGAAGTCATTTCTTGCAGTAAAACCTCACCCCTCACCTACTAGCCTATTGAAGGTTGTACGATTGTATATATATGTTTTCGCTAATTACAATAATTTAAGATTATAAAAAAGGTCGTCTTAAATTCCATTGACCTCTCGAAGTTCCTGTCTTCCTCACTCACCTGAATCAATATCTGTAGCTGTCACCGTTACTACGGACGTACCCACAGGGACGTTTTCGAAGATCTCGTTCGAGTAACTCATGGGA
The DNA here is from genome assembly GCA_947389925.1 of Coelopa pilipes. Taxonomy (NCBI): domain Eukaryota; kingdom Metazoa; phylum Arthropoda; class Insecta; order Diptera; family Coelopidae; genus Coelopa; species Coelopa pilipes. Next base: position 74,708,305 of record OX376696.1, read on the forward strand.
TCGAAGATCGGAGCATTATCGTTCAGATCCAGGACATTGCAATAAACTGTCAGAGTAGTTGATAAGCTCGGCTGTCCATTGTCCTGAGCTTGGACGACCAATATATAATGTTGCACCTTAATATAAAGTTATGTATATAGATATTTCCATCTCTTTTATACTCTCTGGTATTCCGAACTTACCTCTTCGTAATCGAGACGTGCCGTTAGTGTGAAGACTCCGGTTTGTGGATTCAGACTGAAGACGTCGTTAGCCCAATCAGAGATGACTGCGTACGAAACTTGTGCATTATTGCCCAGATCCGGATCGGAGGCCGAGATAACGCCGACTTGATAGCCACGCGGTGCGTTCTCTGGTATGTCGAACGAGTAAACCTGCTCGTCGAAGACCGGCGGATTGTCATTCGTGTCGGTGACCTTTGTTGGACAAGAGAGACATGTAATTATTATTTCAGAAATGACAAAATGATTGCAGAAAATATAAAACTATTTTTAATTTTGTTTAAATCATTTCTAGAATAATTATCATTTACTATAAGCAAATTTATATTTAGGGAGGGAGTGCGGTAGATCGACTAGTCATGATGTTCCAATAATTGCTATGTAAAAGAATAATTATGTTAATTTCACAATATTTTTAATTAGCTTTATATATCAGACAAAAAATTTCACCGAACCGTATGAACTATAAAATGCTGTATTGTGGAACTATTAAAGGTCAAATTTTGCGGAGCTCAAATTATGTACATCATTACGGAATATTATGGTATATACTTAAAAGTACTATAAAAGTTCACTGCAAAAATTATTTCGTAGTCCTCATCTATATAAGATTTTAAAATCGTGATCGACGACTAATTGGTAGACTTACTCGATAACGTCAATATATTTATGACATCAAACCTATATACGATTGCTTTTTACCAATTACTTATGTATTTACTTGTGTTGACTATTACAGAGGATCATGTTAAACATAAGAAGAAACAAACAAAAGAAGAAGGAATCGAAGTCATAGGTAGCATTACTACAGACCAACACGCCGTAAAGCATCAAATTACAGAAAAAGCACCCTAACAATGAGGTCGTCGCTTGTGGATTTTAATTTAACACTAAACAAATTGAAATAGGGAAATTTATATCAAAATCATGTTCTTAAAACACATGTGCTGAAATTAGCATAAAACTCACCTTTATTACAACTGTTGTTTCAGTGTGTTGAACTCCATCGCTGACGCGTATCAGTAGATGATAAGTATCTTTGCTCTCACGGTCCAAGGCTTCGCGCAGGAGCAACTTTCCCGTGTCTGCTTCCAACTGGAATTTCCCATCGTCCCCACTGACCAGGGAGTACCTCATTGAGCCCAGAGTGTCGGGGTCGGTGGCTCGTACAGAGCCGATGTTGTAACCCGCTCCGAGATCCTCGCTAACATGAAAACTCAACGGCGTATCACGAAAAACGGGCGGGCTGTCGTTCTTGTCTAGGACAGTGACAAAGACCTGTGAATAATTTAATTATTAAATTTTCATTATTGAATTTAAAAATTATTTATACATAATTTTTTAAAAAAAAAATATTGAGATCAATAATTCGATAACATATTTAATATTAATTTAAAATATTTTCAAAACCATATGAACTCCAATACAATATCATCCCCAACTTTCAAACTTCAAAGACTCGTTAGTCATGATATCATCGTAAAGGAATATAGTCAGAATCAAAGAAGAACTAAATCGTCGACAATAATCACTATAATATTCTTGAGATATTTATGACGGATAGTGAATGATGACATATAAAACGTAAAGACATAGATTTCTGCCAATTCGATTTTCCCAATTTCTATTCCTTAAATTCTTTCATATATGTATACTGTAAATATATTATATAATTATTCAATACTTATGTATAAATACACATTGTAAAGAATGATCATGTAAAATTTTGTATATTCTGTGATATATAGTGTAAATAAATATGGAATTGTATTGAATTGAATTTGAGTAAATTTGGATCTTAAAATTCATGAGAAGTGAGAAATCATTTGTCTTCCTACTGGAGGCACTCGATATCGAGGGCTCTGCCAATTTAACATTTGGCAGATTTTATTTACCAAGCTTCGCACGCATACGTTAGTATCTGTCTGATACACATTTTGTATATTAGGAGTTTATTCTTAATGTTCAACTTCGCATTTCGATTTAGCAAGGGATACAGGATATTTTAAAGCTTTTTCAATGAATTGTAACATGTGATTTTTAAAAGTTAGCTTAGTATCGAAAATAACTCCTAAATATTTTACATATTGTTGCAAAGAAATTTGTGAACCTTCAATTAGTAGCCTTATGCTAATAATCCTTTTTGGCGATTTATTAGAAATTGAAATTAATGCAGTTTATATATGAGTCCCCTATGTCAGATTGGCTCAAATGCCTTTCGTATATACAGGAATACCACACCATTGCTTTTCCTATTGTATTTATTAGAAAAGATGAAGTTGGAGACCCATTTTGTTGGTGAACGGTTGAGTGTCCTTTTTTAAAGCCGAACTGTTCCTTATAAATAATTTGATTTTGGTCAGTGTGGTCCAAAACTGTGGATAGTATAATTCTTTACAATACTTTCAGGGCACTTAAGAGACCTGTTATTGTTTGGATCTTTTGAGTCTTAATTAATATAGGGATCACCTTGACGTTTATGAATAATATGTTTTCCATAGTTTAAAAAATATGTTAGGCATCTTTTTGAGATGCCCATTTGGGCTTTATTCCATCAATACCTGCAAATTTGTGGTTTGGAGTTTTAATATGAGAAATTTAAAAGTTGTCAAATGTTCTTCAATATTATTCGGTATAGTTTGTTCATTTAGCCATTTTATATGTCTATTTATCTTTTCATCCATTTTCATGCTGTATAATTGATTTTCGAGTTGGGTAATAGCAGAATTGGTTATTATGCCTTGAACAATCCAGTGTATGACATATTAAAATATTTAGGCTATTGAGATTATATGACATGTTTAAGCATCATCATACCCAGGACTCTCATCTTGTCGTACTTATTTTTACATTTTTGCAGAGCATCAATGGCTTCAAACTAAATGTCATTTTGATATTTTTCGTTTGGAAGGTTACTTGGCCAAACCGCCGAGATTTATGGGGAGTCATTCGAGTTAAAAGGAGAAAAGTTTTCTTTTTGAAGTGAGAACTCAGGAATGTAATTTTTTCTATTTTGAACTACTCTTGGTCCCTGTTTTGCACAATTGAAACATTTATGCACAACTGTCCTCCTGTTGAAACCTTTTTTAGTTGACAAGTTCAAGTATCATGCTGCCCACCACAACCTAGACAAACATTATTGCAGTAGCAGTTTGACACGCCATGTCCAAACATGGCTCATTTGGTGCATTGAATTGGCCCTTTGGCACGCTTCAGAGGATTTCTCCAACGGACAGCAATGTCTGTCATAAATATATTTTATTTGTCCAGCTGAGGGAATATTTGCGCTTTGAACTTTTAACGTTCTCTGATTGGATACCAATAGCACTTAACGTAATTTCTTTTTAATGTCTCAAAAATGACCTGATCAGAGAGAAAATTTGGCAAAAGTTTAGTGCCAATAGATATTCTTTTATATTTAAATTTTGCTCCAATAAGCTGAAACACCGCGGTGAAATAATGACATTTGTCAATAACAATTGGTGGCACCTTGACAACGGTTTTTACATGCGCTTCATTATCAGAGCAAAGACTGTCCGCATCAACATTTGTTGTCTATGGACACAGACATAGTAATGTGTAATGGGTAAACGGACGAAAGGATGAATAATCGTGTCTGAGCACGGAGGTCATCAAGAGTGAGTTTGCAACAACATCCTGCGATGCTTTCACCTCTAAAGTTAATCGATGATCGCAGCAGAGTCGGTCTCTTTTCATGATCTTCATGAATTCGGTTTCGTTCCCGCATTCTCCGATCAACCGAGCGAAAGAGACTTTCGCAAACGATTGTTACATCACGAACAATTATCCACATAATCGACAACAGACAAAGTTGTAGGGACAACAGCAAAATCAATAATGGTATCAACAACAGCATTACAACAAAGCAAAAATTAAACAAATACAATTAAACATGCAAATCAGCAACAAGATATTTGCTGATATTTGCTGAAATTTCCATCGGATGACATGAAGATTCTTTTCAAAAAACAACATTGGTAAGAACACAAAATATTTTGCTGCAAGTTCAGATTTACAACAACAACGAAGGCGACACAATACAGCAACATTAGGTATTAATAATAATAACATCGGACTGGAACTCATAATCGTGCTCCTCAAAGGTTTAAAAATAAGAATTATTTTCTCCGAGCGAAAAGTCGTTTGTAGTCGTTACTAGTAAAACTCCAGCGATTACACAACCACACAGGATTAACATCCACCGGAGAATGAGCTGCAATAGCAAAGATGAAAATTGTTGCTATTACCATAGGATGCCAGAAACATAATGGGAACAATATATAATAATTCATTTTATTAAAAAAAATAAAATTAGTCAAAAAAACTAGTAAAAAAGTTAAAAGAAAGCTGTTAGCTTTTGATTTTTGCTATAGGAATTACCGCGTTCGGCCAACTCCGTAGCAAATTGTCAATGAAACGACTACGTATGCCACGAGGATTTTCACCACTATCGGTATACATTTTCAACCTTAATATTCAATGGCAGCAACAGTTTCTTTCAGTTTCTCTCTTGTTTTTGTTTTTGTTGTTGTTATTTCTTGGATCCAGATTTGCGACTTGTTTTACATATTTTCTATGAAATTGTTGTTGTTGTCATAATACCTGATATTATTGTATTTTTATGCTGTACTTTATTGCTGTGTTATCGTTGTTGTCGCTTGGTCTTATTCGACGTTGTCGTCATCGTCCCCTTCCGCGCTCTCTTCATCGAACCAAACTCAACTTCATAAAATCGTAATTTATTCTCATTTATTTTGAGTTTTTCACGGTTTCTATATTATTTTTCATTAATCTTCTTTCACATTGTATTCTTCTTCCCTTCCAATTATTGCTGTCGCCCTACCCGTCGTCGTGTCCACCTTTTATTCATTTTGTTTTTCCTTTCATTGCAATATTTCGTAGAAGTTTAACGTTTTTGTTCACTATCTCCCTCATAGTATCCGTATGAATCAAACCGTTCCTTTCCTCTAATTTTGGTTATAATTTATAGCTATTCTTATTTTGAGAGAGAGATGAAAAACAAGCACAGCAATAACAATATTAGTTATGGAAGAAAAATGAGGACAAAAGTCAGTTATAATTGCAGAAGTTAGAAACATTTGGATTCTAGCTATGCAATAATAATTACTCCTTGAACAAATATTGACAATATTTCACATAGCAAATCATTTTTAGGATGGTACTGAAATGCAGCAACAACAACTGCAACGATCACGAAGAAAACATCCACAACATGAGAAATATCTTCAATACTCCACTGCCGCACAGTAACCTTCAATACTCCACTGCCACACAGTAAATAATGTTCTGATCAATGTTGGGTATTGTCTTATTGATTTTTTTTGTCGTTAATAATAGATGATAGAAGATACATAGAAAGATTTTCGAGCTGAAGCAAACAAACTAAAAAAAAAAGAATATAATGTCTGTAGCTGATATTGTTTTTGTTTCTGTTAAGAATGAATGAAACATTTTTATATTTTCTTTTCTAGTTGCTAGCAATTTTGATTCGCCTACGAATTCTTAGAAATTTGTGTAACGTAAATCGTGACGTTTCAATTCCTAAAGAAATACAAATACATTTCTTGATCATGTTTTATGTCCCCTTTGAGTTGTATAGTATGCAACCGTTATGAATAAAGTTCAGCTGAATACGAACCACATAAATATAGCGACCACAAAATATCTTGCACTAGTATATTTTGGAATGACTCAGATCAACTGACGATAACGAAAATGATACCAAATACAAAATATCAACCAAAGTATAAACGACAAGAGCACCAGACTCTGGATATTATTAGATTACACGAAAATTGCATAAAATACATGAAACAATGGTTTTAAAACAAATATTACAATATCACCTCAAACATTAGCAACAACATTAACGAAATAAAGAAACCCATGACTAATTAGTGACGGGAGGGAAAGAGTGTTGAAACCCAAAATACCAAAAAAATACCGCCCCTTCGTTGCGGAACGAAACTGCATCGGGTCCGTTAAATTTCCATCCTATTGTCATTTAAAATTAATTAATATTATTACATTATTTTTTGAGTTTCTCCTCCCCCCATAGACATTGCTGTTTGCCACCTTCTCGGAGTAGATGGAAACCGATGCAGAAGATTAATAACAAGAACTGCAACGTTTATAACTCCAGAGTTACAACAACAGTAAAAACGGTAGTCAGCAACATATCAGAAGCATTCAATCTTCGAACATGATCGACAACGATGATGAAGACGACGGCAGCGTCACTTTTGCTGTTGCTGGTTTTCCTCTTGTCGATAGCAAGCTACCTCTTCTGCCAGCGTCGTGATTACAGGCAGTAACAATACATCGAGGCGGCCGCTGTACTGAGACGATCACAAATGCGCCCAGGTTCACGTCCCTAATCGCAGTTGAAGCCTCAGCACCCTCCACATACTACCGGATCTCAACAGCATGATAGCTATGATCTGCGTCATCGTCGACGTCGTCGTGATTGGTTGTTGTATTCTTTGTATCTGATTTGCTGGGCTTGGTGTAAGACCAGTAGTTCGCATTACTTATTTGTTCTTGAGTTCGTAATGAAGCCGGGATAGGCCACAATCCGACCAACGATGGGGGCCAATCGCCAGTTGCCTTTACTTTGGTCGTCATCGCTATCTCAACTTCAACGGGTTCAGAGAGAGATCCCAGTTGGTGACGGGAGTAAAGAGGGATTTCGAATTGATCGTCGTCTGCCCATGTCCATCACATGTTATTATGTTTTATTATTATGATGATGATTACGATATCAGATTTCGGAAGCGTACGTGTCGCTCGGTGGCGATGGCAACCACTGCCACGAGGGCGTTTATTTCAAGTCGATTGTGGGGAGATATATGTGCCGAGATACATGTCGATCAAGCGGTCAAGAAATTATGTTTTTTGTTAAGTTTTGAGAAATGTGCTTGGATAAAAAATAACTAAGAAAGAACGATGTGAGACGAGGAAAGAAAATAACAACACATCGGAAAAAGATTTGAACAGGAGCCTTCTGTTAGCTGAGCGACAGCTATATCAACGAGCAGGGGATGAAGGACTCCACGAAATACTAACGGAATTTGCTTTTGAAGGTGTCCTGTGTCGTGGAAAAATACAGTTAAAGGTATGGAATTCCGTGGGATTTTGGAAAATTAATAAAACCTTGTGCTGTCTGACGAGTCGGTAGGTTATTATCTACTACAATACATGAATCACACAGAGATTACACGTCCGCTCTACAATACGGCTAGGACGACATTTTGTTTGGGTGGGTGTTCTTGTTGCTGCTGCCACCACGATAGACAAATCAATTGCTGCGGAGTAAAATGATGAATTCTTAGCCAAAGTGAAATGCAGCAATAAACTACACGACGGAATGTTGCTACTGCAATGCATTGGAACGGCTGTTGAAAATTGGGACAAACGTGTTCTGAGATTTTGGTAGAGTGATTAACCCCGCAGGGAATGAGTTGTGAATAGGAAATTGGTGCTATATACTTGTATTCCTCTCATTTCATGAGAAATTAACTCTAAGTCTATAACTGTTCAATATTTTATTCGCTAATGAATTCTCAATCAAAGGAAGATGGTTTGAGAAACACGTCAAGCGTTTCGCATTCGTAAACCACCATATAAATTTAGGTAGTTGGTTTTAAAGCGATAATTAGCGTTAATTTTGTCACTGATTTAACTTACTTTCGCAATAGATTAGGTGATTGATTGTTTTTATAAAATCTTATATCTTATATATTAAATGATAATGAATTACAATTATAAAAAAAGTAATAACATATTCAGTTTTTTTTATTTTAATAGTTGAAGCCGAAAACTCTTGTAATTTAAAATTCATTCTCTCAATTGTTCTTGCATAATCGCCAATGTTGGCTTTAAGCAAACAAAAAAATACCATTCTTTGACTTCTCAATTTATTCTGACCTCTCGACAATTAACTTACATGCTATGCTTACGGACTATGAGTGGGAAGGGATGAACAATAACTTACGAACTAGAGGCGTGTGACCGAGGATAACGGGATCTTAACGGGGATATGCATAGGGTAAGAGAGAAAATACAATGATGACAGGGTGATTTATACATATAAATATATATACATATTACTACATATATTTATCGTGCTATTGAAACAATATGCTATCTAAACATAAATTAAGCAAAACCCACCATTTTAACATACATATAATTATTTTTGTTTTTGTCTTTTTCTCATTCACTGTGAAACATCCTAAACTTTGATCATATCGAGGAAAGAGGAATACTTAAAAATTGTATAAAATTAATTTGCGAGTGGCACCTGTGAATAAAAATAAATAGCAACAGGAGCATCCGACATAGAAACATTAATAAAAAAACAAGAAAAAATCCAACAAACACCAATACCATCTACAGTATAATTTATAGCCAGACCTCCCAATTCAACTGAAATTACTTTCGGGGATTTTCTCTCACTGTGTCTTTTCATCTTGGTCTAAATAAAACGCAACACATGGAATGAAGTTTCAATAAAAAGGATTAAATTACTTTCATTTGTACCGTGAGCATGAAGGTGTGGGTTACGCGCTTATCATTGAAGTCCAATAGAAAGAAAGTAAGAAAGAAAGAAAGAAAGACGTTACATAAAAGAAAAATTCGCAATTTTTTTTTTTTTTCGAAACATAATCTAACTCTGAGTAATTTAATATTTAATTGCGATCTTTAATGAATAGTTCAGTCTCCAATTTGATTACTCGATGAAAATACCGATCTATAATAAAGTGACAACAATGGTTGCAGTAGACTGGTTCAAAAGTGTTTTGCTTCTCGCATTATAAATGACGGTTACTTTACTTTCGTTCCACAGATTCTTATGGCTGTCTGGATCTACATATCAGTACCGCCATTCTAATAAAGACATAATAAGTTTTAAGCACTTATCTCCTCTTTCTTTCACTTTACATACTGTATTGATACGTCTGAATTTGTAATGCAAATTTCACCTTCTAACACTGACACTGTTGAATTAAATGCTAGGTTTTAGTGATCGGGTTACTAACTGAAGCATGGAGAAAAGTCTGAACATTTTGAGAATTATGTTTTTCTTTAACTTTTAATGAGGAAAGTAAAATTATTATCTGCAGAAAATTGAAAAAGATATTCTTCTTACAGTTAGTATCCAAGCAATATTCCAGACACATATAAATAAATAAAATTTATTTATTTTCTCATCCCATCCCCTCACATGGTTTCGGATGAGATGATGAGAAGTTTTTCCAGATAAATATATATTTTTAGCAACCAGTTCCAAACTTTTGTTCAAAAAAGGCAATTCACGCTGATTATTCATTAGAGTTAGCTAACGGTTCTTGATACATGCACATCATCAAACCCCAAGATCCAAGAGTGAGATAGAGTGTTTCTGATAGAGGTAGTGAGATGAACGGTATGGAGTAGGAACTTGGGTCGACAACGATATGCTGGACAGCGGAGTTTACAAATCTATCAAAGCTAACTGCGCGAAAACATCATTCATTCTTCTGCTCTCTCTTTCAATCTTCTTCTCTCTCAACCATAGATGCGTTGGAATATCCTAAGCGGCCAATATTTCTTGATGTGACCCACACGTCGTTACGACTCTGACTATGACTTCAACATTTGGCGCTATTGAAGGGGATATTATGGACGATTAGTGGTGTCACAGACATATAGGTAAACAACATATATATAAGTGATAAGTAAGTATGTGAGGCAACCGCATTTGAAACATATCGATTAGAAGTGAAGCGACGACACCAAACTAAACTGACTGTATAGATACTTGGAAAATCGTACTTTACTAAAGTTGTGACGAAGTAGATGTTTAAACTGGAAATAGTAAGATTGTACTATAGTACGAAATATATTTAAATCTCAATAATTAATTATAGCTCTGAATATAGATATAAATCTTTATGCGTAAAAATCAAATTTTACCACAAAGAAGAAGTAGAAAAGAAATTCTCATTGCGAAAAAGGAATAAGCTTGTTGTTACAATTGCAAACCACATGGAGGTAGATGCAGTTGGGAATATGATCTGTTATGACTCGGTCACTAATTTGAATTTGTGGCTTAAAATAATCAGCAATATATAAGAACTATATCTATTATGAGTTTTCCGATTTAGTGTTTGAATTGTAAAGTTTGCAGGTAGAACATATTTGCGTTTCTAACATCTTTTCACGTATTGCTGCGACGTCGTCTGCCAATGTTATTTTTAGACACACTTGCCATGTCATGTTTACCATTAATTGCAATTGATGGAACCTAAGAAGGGAGATGGAAAAAATACATTGTAATAAAAATACTAAAGTTAAAAATTTCCCTTTATGAAAATTACAGTTTTATGAAATGAATGTTTTTAAGAGATGAAATCTACAACAATATCTTCCCAAATACGAGATAATAATTGATTTGTTTGTCATTTTCTCGTTAATTTTTATATAGCTGGACAGTATATATTTATATTAAATTTCAGTTAATATATTGTAATTTTCAATTGTATGCATGTTTTCGTACATGATATGTATCATAATAATTTTGTTTCATCACTACTGAAAAGTCATAGCATTTTATATAATAATTAACAAGGGATTTCTACCTTGAAGTAGGTATATATTTAAACAAACGGATAAACTGAATACACACTCACCCCAGGATATAGGGTACAATGAATATAACCTGTGTTTTGGTTTTTTTAAATTGGTAAATACACCATTTTAAGCAGAATTAAAAAATCAACACAGATTTAAAAAAGAAATATATGAACATGAATACCCTATACCCTACGTGGATATATCTGACCGCTAAGTATTCTACCATGTAAACACGACAGTTTCTGGATCTTGGGTCCCAGTCCCAGTTTCGCTCAGTGTAAAGTGTTAATTTAATACGCTTTCAGATTTCATTAATTCGTACGCGACTCTTGGCTAACGACAGCATTTCCTAATACGCAGTCCATATTTAGCTCGACTGGACTTGATTCGGTTCCGCATTCAGTCCTGGTAGAAGCTCAGAGCCACAGCGTGGACCCTTGCAACCGCAATTCGTTCTGAAGACGCCCTTCGTTTCACCAACGCATTACATTGAATCGGATATGATTGCAGAAACGAAGGAATTCTTAATCTTTCGCCAGAATATACCGTATCGCCGACCTTTACTTTTGGCGTTCCCGTCCTTCGTTCCGTCCATTCACCTGAATCTTCGTTTATGATTCTTTTACTCTTTGCGTTCACTCTTCTCGATGGATGGAATTTGAAAACTTATTCCGATATCATGTTTACTTTCTTACATATCGCTCAAAGCGATCGCTGAGGGGGTCTAAAGTTTCATTGCACAGAGGCTGCAACAATTACACCCGTTAAAAACTACAATAACAACTAAATAACAACACATTCATTTCGCAAATGAAAAATTAAGAGTTGAATTTAAAATTAAAATTGGACCATCCTTGTTTATGCTTTTTAAGGTTGTTTATGAAAATTCAATTCTGTTGTTTTTCACGTAGATGGTTGTTTTTGTTGTTGCTGGGTCAGCTATTCTGGTGATCATTTTCCGTCGGGCTTTGGAGTTTTATTGAATTTACACGCTTTATGAATATTTTTGTACTTGTTGTTTCTGTGAGTGCACGAATTACAAAGGTAATTAAAGATCAAATTAATTTAACTCTTGATTTAACAGTAATTTAACTGTTGTTTTTGTCGATATTCTTGTTGTTAGCAAGATATTACTTCAATACAGAAGTTAATTTGGATCGACAACATGAAGCGTCAATGAAATCCACGGAAGCTGTTCTCTTGAGTTATCTTAAAAGCTGCTATAAATTTTTCATGTGCAGAAGACCAAGGAGTAAAGAGCGAAAACCAAAACAAAAATAATTTATAAACAAATAAACAAATATTGGTAGTAATTCAAACCGGCAGCGCCACAAACACCAAAACATATCAGTATGGACCGAGACAATGGAAGTGAAGAAAAAACTACGACCACAGCAAATGCATTATTTAAACTGTGTCCTATATTCTACGAAAAGTTTAAGGGTCTGATATACTTTGCAGATCATTTTGTGAAATATTATCAAAATATTGAAAATTATAAGACAAAAAATTGAGAAAATTAAGTTTAATGATTAAGGTGTCTATAAGAAGTAATGATCATAAAATAACTCAATTAATAATAAAGATAAGTTGGATAAGAAGATAAGAAATGACATATTACTGTAGTTGAAAAAATTAAAAGATAGAACAGAAAAATTGATTGTTTATATTGAGCATAAATTATGGCAGCCCGTTAGAGGTTCGTGATAGATGCCATGCTCGGTAGCGGCGGTTCATTATACAGTGAATAACTCTTTACTTCTATCATTTATTTTTTGGATTTTTTCGAGATTTAGAGAATGTATTTAACTTGTTTTGAGAATACATTGATGAATTTCTAGAAACGTCGTGATCATTTTCGATCGTGTTGATCGTGAAAAGACACCACTGTACAAACGAGAACTTGATTAAAAAATTAGCTTATACTAATGGTCTTGATTCTACGAAAAAGTTATATACAAATTATTTTGTTAATTGTATTTATTCCATTCAATTATATATTGATAACTCAATAAAAATACCGAATCTTCGTAAAATAATATAGGATCACAATGTTAATCTCGACATCGGATAGCTGCGAATATTTTGACTTACAACCACGACTTAAGTCTGAAAATAATTATAACAACTAAATAATGAAAAGGACGACTATAATCGTTTTATCAAAAACCAGTCACTAACATAGTAAAAACATAAGAAAATCAACAATAATAATATTTAACATAAACAATAGAATAAAAAACAACAGCAAACCCCACATGTACACCAATAGATATCGCAGCAACGAGAACTAACAAAGACAACACAATTCGGAGCACATGTTTTTTAATTAGGATTAATTCAATCGCTTGTTTAATCAATAACAAAAGCCCTGCAATAATATTATCAGCTGCTTTGCGTCGAGTTGAGTATGTTAGAAATCGTGCGTTAAATATCAAAGAAAAAGTGTGAAACACATTTCAAAAGTCTATTTATACTTGGCAATCTAACTAAGACGTCCAACACTGAAACCTATATCAGTCAACAATCAACAGCAAAACAGTATCAATCAACAAGAAGCATTTAAGCATATATAAACCGAAACCAATCGACTACACTTTTTCAGCAAAATATAGTTCAATTAGACCAATTTCTGGTAGTCATCAAAGAAAATTTGCATGTAAGAGGACTCCAAAAAAATATTCCAATTTAAATTTATTGTTTGTGGTATTATTTTGTATATTGTTGGTTAGCGTAATGCAGTTGCTGTTACTTTTGTTGGTCGATGTTTATCGGCGGTGCAATTGCAAAAACCGTTCATTTATAACTCGTAACGGGAAGAGGGGACCGAGAAGAGTTTTAGTGCACCTGAAATATCAGCAGTAACATCACAGCAACAAACACAAGTAAACCAATCGAAGCAACTAATGCAAGAACAACTAAGCTCACTTAGCATAATTTTTCGCTCAAGGGTGCAAACATATGCGTTACTTCTTATTTGCATTGTAATCAATGGAGACAAAGAGGACAACGACGACAACAAAAAATGAAGTCTGCTCTTGCTTCCTCTCTTGATCTTCTTTTGCTACGTGAATATATACCTGTTGTAGATCACCTCTTATTGATATGGAAAACGACCAAGTAATTGTGATTTGAATTCCGCGACGGAACCACTGTTACAGAAAGGCATGGAAGAAGTAAACGAGATGTTATCAGGGAATTCGAACGACTATCATCGCTATGTACTTAAAAAATAAAAAATTCAGTCGAAATACCCAAGGCGATGCAAAAAATACAGCATACAAGCATCTATACAGCAAGCACCAGGAGGCTGTTGAAGTTCGTGTTCTGAGTCTTTTGATTTGGTTCCTAAAACTTGAGAATTTGACGTCCAGAAAGAAAACAAAATTTCAAGAACAAAAATTAATTAGAAGTGTACAAATATACAACTGCGTGCATGTCTAACTTTTAATTATATTTATGAAGTTCATGAAGCTCCATCTCTTATATCCTTCAAGGATAATTTGTGTTATAATTCAAGTAGTTTTGTTCTCCTCTATATCTTCCTGAGATCAGCTTACCGACGCTCAGTATTTTCAGATTTCTTTCCCCAGATTCTCTGCCAGTGTCGCCGTTGCAATATATAGTGCAACGTCTATGTATATGTCAAGCCATTAGACAGCAGTGACTATATGGAGCAGTAAGAGTATAGGAGCAGTAACAATAACAACAACACACTACAATAAAGCATGTAACATAAACATCGCCTGTATCTGTTCCAGTTACTAGAATAAAAACTACTAACTAGAAGTCGAATTTAAAGCAGCATTAAAAGAACAAGAAATAGAGAAATTAAAATCGAAAGTAATTCATCTTCATCTCCACGATATTCGTTTAGAACCAACAAAAATGCGAAATACACGATGATGCGCCAGTACAACAAGGAGCGAAAGAGAAATAGCAATAGAGAATATTGACGGGAGGACGAATATAACGCGGTGAGATATAAATTAATATATAATCAAAGTAAAAAGAGATGATCAATTGCAAGAACCTCAGATGGACAGCAACAACATTCACAACATCAGATAGCATCATACCAAAAAGTATAAGTAGGATGAATAGAAACCAAGTTGGAAGTCAAAGAAGCTAAAGTTAGAGTCGACAATATTATGAAACAAGAAGGAATTTACAAATGTTCCCACTGTTGCTGCTGTTCAAACACTGGTAACAATCATTGATAATAGTTGAAGAAATCATTAAATGCAATTAAATTTAACGAAACTTAAACCCACCCGTTTAAGATGTATCGATGCAAATTCATTACAAATGTTCCCACTGTTGCTGCTGCTCAAACACTGGTAATAATCGTTGAAGAAATCATTAAATGCAATTAAATTTAACGAAACTTAAACCCACCCGTTTAAGACGTATCGATGCAAATTCATCGGATTTGAGAAAACGGGCGAAACTTATCAAACATTAGACAAAAACCATAAAATCCTACGAACAAAATATTGTCACTGTAATTTTCACTCGAGAGATGTTTTTGAATATTTGTTAGTAAATAATAAAAGTTGTTGTTATAGTCATTATTGATTCCTTACTTAAGGGGGAAATTCACTATGACTATAATAGCTCAAATAGAACCAGAAGATCATACTTAGATGAAAATGTATATTCAATACATACATACTATTGCTCTGAGCCAATTTCATTTTGACATATTAAACTCAACTTTTTCCTTTAGATATACCAGCATTTATATATTTGTAATAAAGAAGCATGCATGGCCACGAAAGATATCAGTAAAGCTGCAAACAAACAATGTATGGAACTCACTACTTCATCGTTGGTAAAATATTTGACTACCCGCCGCAATCAGAGTAATAAATTTTGCTTAGCTCTACTAAACCAGGGAAAATAATGAAATATTCGTGGCATTATTTAACCTATTTGCAACCGCCAGCAATCTAACAAATAGAAATAATGAATGAAAATTGCAAATGTAGATGCTTTCACGTTTATAAATTTGTTAAATTTTTGAACAAATTACATAAGTATATCATCATATATCATATACATCAGCATAATATGAATAGTTATAACATTCCGTAAACTGATCTTGAGACGAATCCGTAAATTGCTGCCATACATTTTAGTACTGTCTTTATTTTCGTTATTTTCATTTTCATTACGAAATATTGTTACGAATTTTGGTAATTATTGAAAATTGCCTTGCTTTTGTTCCCAACATTTCACCGACATTGAGCACCAGTATTTTATAATTTTGCATTTATTTTTGGTTTTACTTGTTTTCTGCGAATTTAGTGGTTTTCTTCGCACTCCGATAAAAAGTCACTAAAATGTTTATTTGCTAGTTATTATTTGTTTATTGCGGTTGTATTAGCGGCCGTTTCAACTGCCGTGGGGAGCAGCAAAACCTGTTAATGAGTTGTCGTTATTACGGCATGTATTAAGTCGGTGATGGCGGAATCAATTCGATTGAAACGCATAGCAAACCTCATTAATAGCGAGAAGACAATTCCTCATAGATGCAAGTTCCTATAGGAAATTCGTTGGTGTTGAGCAAAGAAAACGAATAGTAATGGTTTTAATTCGATCTACGTTTTATTGGATAATTGGTAATTTACTATATTACTTAACATTTCGCTTTTTGTGACTTCTCCATACTTTTTCATCGTGCCTCCTCCATTCCTTCCTTAAATTCCTCCAATATCCTTCTATCGCTCACATCAGTTTAATTTCTAGCTTACGAATTCTACCATAACCCGTGCAGTTTTTAAAGATTTTTATATTTTTCTACAATCGCTCGATTTACTCAATTCGTCGGCGATGCTGCTACTGTTGGGTAGATGCTACTCCCAACTGACCAGATCCTCGCTTCTTCAGGTTCCAAAAGTACACAAAAACAACAATAAAAATATATTATGTATGATGTTATATACCAAAGTCACTGACTAACAGTCATACCCAAAACCATGGAGCAGATGCTTAGTTACAGTTCAAGCCGGAGGAACTTCTTGTCATTTTTGTTGCGAATAGCGATAGGGTAATACTGATGAAAAGTCATGTGATTTACACTATTTTCCGGACTCCCTTACCCACTACACGATATCTCTCCTCCTTTCAGATGCCACCAACGATATCTTCGATTGTTAATCATTGGCACAGAGATTGTGCAACAAAATGCGATATACCATTATTGCCCGCCGCTGCTCGAACGGCATCAAGATTGACGGAGAGAAACAGATACAGAGACGGTGTGAAAGGGAAGGAGAATCGAATCAGCTACAGTTGAAGGTGGGGTTGCAGTTGAAGTTTTTGTCTCTATTTTATTATCATCATTACGACGAAAAATTGATGTTGGTTGAAAAACGAATTTTCTTGTTGTGGTCAAGCCGTTCTCCATTAATATCATTAATAAATGTTTTTATCGATTATGGGGTACTATTATAAACCAACTCTCAACTATCCATTGATCTTGTCATCGATTTTCTTCCACTGGACAAATATCCGTATCCGGATGATGAGACACTAAGTTAGTTGAGATTCGTCAATATCCGCCATGTGTGACATACCATATATACGTAAATATCTTCAACAAGTAGACGACTCCTATCTCTTTATCCAATAGTTAAGAAATGAAAATAATTGAGGCATACGATTATAATCATCATTCATAGTATAGCAATAATTTCTCGCCATGAGCAGTAAATGACGTGGCTTTCAAAAATACGGAAAATTAACCTCCGGAAAATGATTTTCGTCCTTCGGTAAACATGATTACGCATTCACACAGACCGTCACGCATTCCTTCACTTATCATAGCAAGGAAGACATTGTGAACGTAGAAGATGAAGATGCGAAAAAGAGTACAAAATTATTCCTGCAACAGTGTTGCTTCCAGCGCATGACCGCTGTGATCCCTCCCGCTGTGTTGCAAAAACATGCAGAGTTTGGACAAGTGTTTATTTCTGCTGCTGACCAACTTATTTGCTGTCTTTGCACGAAAAGAAAAGAAAAACACATAGTTAATTCATGATTGTAGTTCTTATAGGGGTAGTTGTTGTCACATTATGGTATTATTAGAAATTTTATTTCCAGACATGAAAATGTCTTCATTGTAGAAAAATGTTTAAACGAATAAGAATATGAACGACGAGCAATGATATGATTGCTGCCTAAATGTATTAAAATATAGCTCGGCGAAGAATTCGAAAAAATTAGGAGATGGTTATAGATATAGAAGTCGAATATAGAGATCTCAATCAGTTCAAAGGAAGGAATATCTAATCTTTCGTACATTAAAAACATGAGGCTGATAGAATCTTTGTGTATTAATATAAATTAATCCATTATATAAAAGAGTATATGTATTTGTGATAAAAAAAAAAAAATTAGAAGGAAAGACCGATCTCCGAATAAGATTTTTACCTCACCTATTACGAAACATATGATAAACTAATTAAATAATTGCCTAGAACATAAAAAATATCACATTTCAAAGAAGAAAAAGTGATATTCTGCCGACAAGTGGTTCAGTTTTATATCACATTATTATCGAGTTTTAGCAATGATTACACAATAATAGATGATTAAACAGTAGATTTAAACTTCCAAACTGAACGAAAGTTAATTCAATTAATAAAAATAGTGCTAAAGAGCCAGTTCTTGATCATAGAGGCGATCTACGAGAATTATGTCTCTCTCAGCATTTTTAAAAGAATCATATCTTATATATTAGAACAAGTAATACAGCAACTGTTAACAATCTTTTACACTTACACAATTACAATTATAATCTAAAAATAAAAATCACGCCTTGTGAACTTTTACGATGGCAGTTCCTTGTTGTTAGAAAAGAGAGCGTATGCATTTAGCAGAAACTGCACCGAAGAGCTTTAGGTTCGCAACACTATTTTGGTTTCTGGGGTACAGCAACAATTGCCGAAAACCCATCACTTCTCACCGAACAACAACATTTCCTTTGCTAGCCAACCTACGCATGCAGAAAGTAATTCTCGATAAGGTGTCGAAAGTTTTGTAAAATTTAACGCCCCAGCAAGAAACACTCAACATGGCCAAGTGTGCTAACTGATATATTCATAATAATATCACTCCTTTTCCTTCGAATTGTGATTTGAAACGCATGCCTAAAAATGACTTATTCGACAAAAAAAAAGGAAGGCCGAATATCAAATTTTCGGTGGCATATTTATTACTCGATATAAGAAGAACTAATATGTGTATATCATTATTTAATAGCAGTACCAACCACGTATTTAGCTTATGCTCAAAATGCATATACCACTCAGTATACACACACACTCAAACCCGTAAATCAAGTATTTGGTTATCATACTCAGTTAATTAAAGAGGTGAAGAGATAGACGAAGAAAATAAGAGAGATGACAATAGTAGTTGAAAGAAAAAGAGAGAGAAAAAATTCTGAAAATATTGACAACATTAACGTGAAACACTTGAATAATTTTGCATATCGAAATAATGAATAAAACTAAAGCAAAACCAGAAACAACAACAACGAAAATCACATTGACTTGCCACAAGAACAACAGCTGAAGCACCACCACAACAGCAAAGATAATTGTCTGAGCGATTTTTTTCACCTCATGCCTTTGGGCGCTTCAGACCCGGTTTAAAGTCTGCTACGAGATACACTTGTACAACAACCTGCAACAAAACTTGGATGAAGCAATAACAACGCACCATCATCATCGTTGTCAACTCTTGGGCGTTATTGCAACGCACACTTTCTCACAACGTGCCTCCTCCTTCAATGGAAGACTTCGTTGATGGCATTCTTATTGTTTTAGTTTTTGTTAATGGTGGAAACTCTTAATATTATATAGATTCCTGAGTTGCTGTTGCGACGTTGATATTGAAGCCACCACATACAACAACAACAACAACAACAATAGCAATAACAATATCTGTAATAATACGCGATTTTTATAAATTCGCTGAGGGCGCTACAAATCGGAATCAAGGCAACTGTGACGATCTTCGACGCGTCGTGCGCTCATCTCAGTTGCGTTTGATTGCGACTGATCGATGCAGCGACGGACCTGGATTTCTTGATGTTGGACCTACTGCTGTTGTGCATCCATATTTTGTTTTGTTTTTGAAATCACGATTGATGTTGCTGACCATAAACAATATCTCAATAAATAATGACCGATCATAAATAATAATCGACCAAGAAATGTAAAATGATTCAGTTCATTCGTCGCTCCTCACCTCTTTCGACGAAGTCGTCATCATCGACATTATCGGTTCTCATGGCAGTCGTGTAGTTGGAATTTTGAGTTACTACAGAAACTGGAAAACTAAAATGTATCTCATGAACGTATGCCATGAACAAAAGAGAAACTAAAGATACTCAATGGGAGAAGTGTACTGGTTTTAGCAGAAATTTGTGAAGAAGGAGAGAGAAAAACATCAAAATAACACTTAAACAGATTGATTGGCAGTTAAGATCTCACAAACACAACCTCAACGGACTCATATGTATGTTGCATTTCTCACACGTGCTCCACCAGCCTCTAGATTAAGCGAAACCGAGTTTTATATAAAATTATGCATGTCTAGACGGTTGAGACTTGTCGTCTCTTCCCTCTCCGATAGCTGGTTGATGATTTTTCTCTAGGAGTACCCTTTGTTTTATACATGCAGATTGTACAGCGTGTAGACATACAGTTTAATTTTGGATAATGGAGTCTTCTGGGGATTTGTTCCTTATACTTTACATGTTTTTTCTTGTGACTCATTGATGTTGACATGGCACCGCATTTAATACAAAAAATTCAACTCAAATTAAATACAGACTTCGTTGTTTTGGGGACCAGCTGTGTAACATTATGTTTTAACTACGTTCTCTAATCTCTATAGAGTATTTATTTAATTTTCGGTTGTTTTTCGATATCATCAAAGATAATAGCAACCATCTTAAATGCTTATCAAGATCTGCTTCCGCGCTAATGCGCTTTTAATGTAGACTACTGATATGAATCCCGATTTAGTCCGTAGTAGAAACAAAATCAGCACTGAAAACCATAACAACATCGTTTAAAACAATAACATAATAAAAATACTAGAATAAGAATAAAAACTCCAAATAATAAAAGCATACAAATTTAGTCCCAACACAACAGCATTGCGAACAACAAAAAATGCTCCTGAAAACAACTAACACGACGTGTAAAAGGAGAAGAAGAAGAACCGATACATCTAAAATTTAAGAGCATTCGCAACAGACAACACCACAATAACAAAAATACCAACAACATCAACAACCAAATTTTACATTGTAGATATATTAATGTGCCGTAGGGATAAAATTATAATGAATTTACTTTATTGGCATATCTTTGTCTGCTGCTGCCGACGAAGCCACTGCTTCAGCAAAGTCTCTTTTCAAAAATTACATACAATAAAATCCGTAACAACAAAAAGTGTAGAAGGGTCTCTTAGTTGTTCCTGATGTCCTTATATGTATATATGTTAATATTGCTGCCTATCGACTGCTGCTGTTAGGTATGTCAACGATTCCGCAGCGAAAAGTTGGCGTCTCGAAAACAGGCACCTGTAGCTACAAAGCACGCACTAACCATGGATACATACATATGTGCGGAATGTGCTTGACGTTCCGTGCAAAGCGATGAAAAATCTAAATCTCAAACTTTTAAGTTTTTAATTACTAACCGTCATTCATAATGCATTGAAAATAAAGAATGAGAGGATGACAAATTAGAACAGTCAAAGAACGAAAAATCTAAATCTCAAACTTTTAAGTTTTTAATTACTAACCGTCATTCATAATGCATTGAAAATAAAGAATGAGAGGATGATAAATTAGAACAGTCAAAGAATGGATAAGTGGCTAAAACTAGTGAACTGTTATATGGTCATAGGTTTTATATCCCTAACTCGAAAGAAGCATTAAAGATAAATAAGGCGAGAAATGTTTGAAAACTAATTTTATTTTTGGCAAGAAGGATACGATTGATATACAAGATCACATTCCAAATCTCTATTTGTATACAAATTTCTGTCTCAAGTAATATAACATACATTTTTTGTGTAAAATCATTATTATTTAAATATGTTCGATATACAAATATTCAGAAACTCCTAAGCTAAACCTGGCGATGAAAACAACAAAACGAAATAGAACGAGTCGTAGAGAATGAACGGTTGTATTGCATTACGAATTGTAACGAATCCATTTTTTCTAAAAACGTAAAACATTTTTTAAAACATAAATTTATTTTATTAAAAAACAAATTAGAACGCATTCATAATTTAAAAAAGAAATTTTATTTAATTGTTTTATTTAATTTTAACTGTTTGTTCAGAAGCTTTGTTTTAAAACGCTATATCATGTAAAAGCGGAAAGACCACAAAAGAAGAAGCTTAGCCTAGCAAATGTAGAGTAAAATGTATAAACGCAATTGTTGTAGAGATCTGTAAAGAATTGTTTATATTGTTAGCAAATTGCCTTTTATCTTTCTCACTCAATTCTTCTTCTCTTTATACATTTCATGATTTTACGATAATAAAAATTTATTCCTTGGGAGAAAGGAAATAATTACATGAAGAATGCTAGAGAAATAATAGCAACAGCAATGGCATTTCAATCGTACATCACACCCAGCGGGGCCCAGCCACCATATCACACAATTGACATCAATACCTACAGTCACAGTTTAACATTCGATTGACCATACTTCCCTTTCGAATGTGTCAACGATGTCGATGAAGATGATGGGGATTCCGAAGATCATGTTGTTGATGCTTTTCAAACAGAAATGAGGTAAATATGAGTTTCTATTTTTATTAGAAACTGAGATTGTTTTTGTATTAAACGAATATTATATAGTGGATAAGTTGATAGCGCAAAGTGTGTTGAATAAACACAAATTAACAAGACGCATCATTGTCTACTTAAACATCTACAGGCTAGAAACGAGGCTTTAAGTTTTTCTTTAGGTATTATTCTTTAGGTAGTTCGTATTTAGGAAAATTATAAATTTTAATTTAGATTAACATAGAATTTATACTCTTCCCTTCCATGTTTGTTCTTCTTAAATTTTTTGCTGGCGTTATTCATTTTCTCTTCAACCCCAATATTTTTGTATATTATTAATTCTATTATATTTTACATTATATTTTAATCAAAATTCTTAAAATGAAACACTCTACTGCACTCACCTTTGTACTTGTAGTCCTGGGCAGTCCCCCCAAGGCGATAGCGAACACCTCTACCTCGTACATATCCGGTCCGGCCTCACGATCCAGTTCCTTGGCAGTCGACAGAATCCCTAATTTTGTATCGATATCAAATAGACGATCGACCTGCTGCGACCGACCTGAACCGATTGTCAACGAACCAGACGCGGGCGAGGATGGTGCAGTTACATTCGTCACGTAGTACTCAATCTCGGCAGAATTAAGACGCGCACTGACCGTCAAGATACTCGTGCCTGTCGGTTCATTCTCATACACCGAACCACTCTGTTCACGTTGTTCAAAGACAGGTCCCGACGATCCGCTCGGTCCTGTGGCGATAATTGTGATGTAGGCATCGGAGCTCTTACGTTCTACCTGTACCGCCTCATCGGTGGCCTTGAGTGCGAGTTGGTACCGTACCTCTGGTGTCCCCTCAATGGGGCGGCGCAGAGTTATTGCGCCAGTGTTACGCTGCAGCCGAAAGAGCTCGTTGTTGCCGCTGACCATCTCATAGGTTACCAGGCCGTTGCTGCTGGAGTCAGCGTCGAGCGCCTGGACGTACATCACCAGCGAACCGGCTCTGGGCGGACCGACTGAGGGCAAACTGTTAATTAATGTTTGCATTGGTAAGATGGCCGCATTCATTGATACGAAAATGGGCGCGTTGTCGTTGATGTCTTCCACGATGACGGTGACTAGTTTCTCCGCCGACAATTGACGCTCGGGCAGCTGGGCCTGGTCGGTGGCCACCACTGTGAGACGAAAGGTGTCTATGGACTCGCGGTCGATTTCGCGTAGTGTATGTATGACGCCGGTCAACGAGTTGATACCGAAGTGACGACCCACGGACAGTTCAGGCTCCTGACGAGCGATGGCGTAGGTGACCTTACCATTGAGGCTGGAATCGGGATCCTCGGCGGTCACTGTGACGATGGGCGTCCTTATGGCGATGCCCTCCTTAATCTGACGCACGATGGCCGTGTTGGGAAAGCTGGGCGGGTTGTCGTTCTCATCGACTACGTTCACAGTGAACAAAATAGTGGTGGATAGGCGCGGTGTGCCGCCGTCAGATGCCGTAATGTTTAGGTTGTAAACCGTGGTGTCTTCATAGTCGAGAGTCTTATGCAGGTAGAGACTTCCAGTGAGTGAATCGATGTGGAAGGTATCCTTACGGTTGCCGGCGGTTATGCTAAACGTTACTATGCGATTGATTCCCAGGTCGGAATCGGTGGCTCGGAATTTCATCAACTCGGTCCCGATGGGGCTTGTCTCAAGCACCGATACCTCAGTATCCGTCTGCGAGAACTCAGGAGCCACGTCGTTTTCGTCCAGCACGTCAATGGTGATAGTGGTGCTAGTGCTGAGCGGACCCTTAAGGGCGGCGTCATGCGCTACCACTGTCAGGCGGTACGAGGCCAGCTGTTCCCGATCGAGTCGTCGGGCCAACGTCAACTGTCCCGTGGCATCGTCTAAAGCGAAGCATCCATCCTGGTTTCCCTGGCTTAGGGCGTAGTAAACATCGCCATTGAGACCCTCGTCCAGATCTATCGTATAGACGCGCACCACCTGCGTGCCGACACTGGCCCCTTCTGAGATCTGAACGCGATAAGGTGCGCGTACAAACTGGGGTGCATTATCGTTGACGTCCGTGATGATGATACGCACCTTAACACGATCGCGCAGGCGCGGATGACCGTTATCCGACACAATGGCCACTAATTCGACGAAGTTTGGGCCGCTACTCTGCTGCAGAAAGTCGCCACCAATGGGTGAAGAACCACCGTTTCCTCCACCACCCACCACAGATCCAACTGTCTGGGAACCACGGCGACGCTGGACTAACTCCTCGCGGTCGAAGGGTCGGAGGGTCTTGATAAACCCATTGCGTGGGTCGATAGTAAAGTCCTGGGCCTGTGTAGCCAGCGAGTAAATCAGCTCCGCATTGCGTCCCACATCTCGATCTCTCGCGGTGAGCTTCCCGACGAAAGAATCGGTTGGCTCATTCTCGGCAATACTGAAGGTAAAGGTGGCGTTGGTAAACTGGGGCGCATTGTCATTCTCATCGATCACATGGATAATGACCGGCACGAGGGAGGAGCGCGATGGGTTGCCAGCGTCACGACACGCTACTGTCAGAGCGTAGTAGTCGCGTTCCTCACGATCCAGCGGTGACCGGACAAACAAGTAACCATCGGGAAAAACACCGAATTTATACTCCGTGTTGCCATCGACAATGGCGTACGAGATGCGTCCGTTGGAACCCAGGTCCGCATCGGAGGCTTGCAGGGCGAAGAAGCGCGCGTTGACCTTCGTCGATTCGGGTAGCGAAGTCTCGTAGGAAGTGTGGTCGAAGACCGGAGTGTGGTCATTAACGTCGGCAATCATCACATCAATCGAATGCTTCGTCATCAGCGCCGGCTCCCCCCCATCCGTTGCCGTCAACTCCACGTGGAGTAGTGTACCCGGCTCGGCATGGATGGGTCGCTGCAGGTAGAGAACGCCGGTGGCCTCGCTGATGCGAAAGAGTGTGTCGGGATTGTAGACCAGTGCGTAGGTCACACGACTGTTTGCGCCCGCATCGCGATCACGGGCCCTCGGCATGTAGACCTCTTGGCCCACCGCAGCATTCTCGGGCAGTAAAAACAGTTCTCCTCCGTCTCGATCCTTTGCAAAGATGGGCGCATTATCATTAAGATCTAGAATCGATATGTTTACCATGACTCGACCATATGCGAGACCCCTGCGAGCCACAATCTGTAGCTGGTATTGCATTTGATTCTCTCGGTCAATCGCTCGAGCTGTCACTATGCGACCCGTTCGCGGATCGATCGAAAACGACTCCTTCGAGTCGCCGTATACTATAGCGTACTCTATATTATCGCCACTACTGCTGATCGTCGGTGTGATTGACGATAATACTGTTGGGCTGTCACTGGAGTCTTTCATCTTCACTTGCACACGTCCTACTTCGCGACCGATTGCCGGCTTCTCCATACCGTGGTCCTCGACGATCTCGAACTGGTATCCAGCATGCGAGTCAAACTCAAGCGCCTCTACCTTTGACTGTTTCATGATCTCGACAATGGCGTCGTGTTCGGACTGACGATCGCCGTGGTCCTTCGCTGAGATGCGCAGTCGATAGAGAGCCTTCGGCGACTGACGTATTGCAGTGGTGGCAGAGGAGGAGGATCCGACAGCGGTAGACGTGCTCAGAGTTATAGCTCCGGTCCAGGCGTCTACCGCGAATAGGCCGTCGCCGCCAGACTCCAGGTTGTATATGATCAGGGCGTTGTCCCCGGCGTCGCGGTCGTAAGCAGTTACACGCAGAAGTGGCTCCGATGACAATTTCGTTTTGTCAGCAGCGCCAACAGCGCCATCGATATCATCGTCGTCGGGCAGAGCATAGAAGTAGTGCTTGGGGTAGAACTCAGGGCTATTGTCATTGACGTCTTCAACATGTAGATAGACGGTGGCCGTAGCCGACTGTGGCGGAGCGCCCTGGTCGCGAGCCACCACCAGGATCTCATAGTCCTCGATACGCTCTCGATCCAAAGCGCGACGTGTCGTCAACTGACCGGTGAGAGAGTCAAGAGCGAATTCGTCAGGATACTTCTGCTGGACGAGCGAGAGCAGCGAGTAAGTCACCGAGCCATTTGTGCCTTGGTCGTAATCCGAAGCCGTCAACATGGCCACCAAGGTTGCCGATGGAGTGCTCTCGCTCAGACTGACATTGATATGCTGCTGCGAGAACTGCGGCGCTTCGTCGTTTTCATCCAGAACGGTGACCTTCAGCTGCGTGTAAGCCCACTTGGGATTCGGCCCTCCGTCGCGAGCCGATATCGACAGCTCTACGGTGTCTTGGACCTCACGATCCAGAGCTGCCTGCGTAGTTATCAGACCAGATGCTGCATCGATAGCGAACCACTGCTTCTCGTTGCCAGAGACAAAGTCATAAAATATTTGAGCGTTGACGCCACTGTCCTCGTCGGTGGCGGTGATTGAGGCTACGTAGGACCCTGACGGCGACAACTCGCTGAGAACGGCTGAGTATTCAGACTTCTCGAATACCGGCTCGTGATCGTTCACATCATTCACATGTATGATAAGATACGCAGTGGCGGTGCGTGGTGGACTGCCCTTGTCGATGGCCATTACAGTGAGGTTGTACTTCCCGATCTCCTCACGATCGAGCATTCCATTTACCCGGACGATGTCAAACGAGGGCGTCTTCTCTAGTCGGAAGTGACCCATCTCATTGCCAGTGAGAATGCGGATGGTGGTGTCACCATTGAGTCCCTCGTCCATGTCCACCACTGATACGGCAGCCACGACGCTGCCGTTGGGCGCGTTTTCGTCAACAGTGGCGAAGCTGCCAGTGGGTGGGAAGTACTGAAATCTTATTATGGGATCGTGGTCATTGGTGTCCACTAGATTTACCGTAACATAGGTACGTCCGTCCTGACGTGGGGACCCATGGTCCCGAGCGAATACCGTAAAAACGCAACTCTTGGGACAGCTACCACCGCCGCTACCTGTATGCCGCGTGTACACTGGACAGTTCTGTAGTGGACACGACAGACGCTCCGTCGTCGAGATAACGCCAGTCTCTGGGTCGACGGTGAACTGCTGCTCGGTATCGGACAGGTAGTAAGTGATCTTGCTGTTGTCGCCCAGGTCGTTGTCCGAGGCCATCACTTGAAGGACAGGGCTTCCGGGCGGCACCGACTCATTGAGCGAAACGATGTAGTCGCTGTGATCAAAAATTGGAGGGTTGTCATTCACATCAACGATAGTCACATTCACTTGTAAGTAACCGTGGTGTGGCGGTGAGCCGCCGTCACGCGCCGATATGTTCAGTTGGTAGAAACCACGCGTTTCGCGATCCAGATTCCCGGTCGTCTCTAAGTGAAGATACGAAACGTCTCCACTTGGATTTGTGGTCACCGCCAGTCGAAACTTGTCCTCGTGATTACCATCAACGATGCGGTAGTCATCGGTGACACTGTTCACACCGATGTCTCGATCGGTAGCCGCGTCCAGCAGCAGCCGCGTACCCGGCGCAGCACTCTCCGAGAACGATACAGCGATGCTGGATTCCGGGAACTCGGGAGCATTATCGTTTACGTCGAGCACCATGATACGCACCTCAATAGGATACGTGGGCTGGGAAGATAGGACAACCAGGTCGTAGCGATCGCGCATACCCTCGCGATCAAGAACTACATTCGTCTTGATTTCGCCCGTCACCTGGTCGAGGGTGAACTCGCGCGGCGGTTCGTTGAAGCGATAAGTGAACTCGGGCTTCGTCGGGATGAACCCAATGACGGTCCCACGTGGTTGTCCTTCGAGCACCTCGAACTGGGCCCTCGTATCAACAGCTCGCGATTGCATTTGTCCGCCATCAGCGGAGGACCGTCGACGCGGAAAGGCCGTGTACTGGGCCGACGTAGAAACATGACGTCCCGGACCCGGCCCTGGTATGTGTAGGAGTCCCGTGGAACTACCGGATGTGGGTGAAGAGCTACATCCGGTCAGTGGCCAGACCAGGATGAGCAGGGCGAGAGTTGTCCCGAGTCGCAACCGGTTGCGGACTGATCGCGTTTTTGCCTTTGGTGGTTTGTAGAAGCGGCAACAAGTGGTTATAATTGGTGTTGTGATGGTGACTACTGTTGTTATTCTCTCATTGTTGCTATTTAGAGTAGTGTTTTTGCCATTACTTATTTTATTTATATTCCTTTGATTGCTGATGCCAATCTGATTTCTATTATTGCTGAACTGATAACAGTTGCTGTTCCTACTGCTTGAATTTGTCATACTGCACTCAGCGTTACGTTCTTGGCAGTAGAATGTCATAATGTTTGCGACTACTACTATTGCTATTGTGAATTTTATTTCCAAATTCTCCTAATTGCTGTTGTTGTCGCTCTACTTGTTGATGTAGTGTTGTATATGTCAAATCCATTAGTGTTTTTCTTAAAACCCGTTGTCGAGTAAATTAATTTAATTTTAAACCCGTCCGAAAACACGACATTTTTATTACTATTCGTAAATCGTAATTAATTATAAAATTAATTCCGTGAATGACTATGATTTAAAACAATTATGTCAGTGAACGCAATATACCTATTTCAGTGTATGCACGTGGTATCAATTCGCGACGTTTACACCATTTATAGAGCAGGTTCGCGCAGTCATCCGTAATAGTTTTAATTCATAAGGCTGAAATGAGATAAGGGGATAAGATGGTAATAAAAATATTTATAATAAGCATTTTTAAATTGAATATATTATTCAAGAAATTAATGAAATAGAAAGTAACATAAATCTAGGTTTATAAAGTGATTTAATAATAGCAAAACGACAGACAGGGTGCATTACAGCAGAATATTTAATTCCCTAAAAGTCCACCAAATGAAACATGGACTACTACCATGAGCAAAAGACAATATCACAATGGAAAAAAATATTGAAGCAAATACAGGAACAATAATTAGAACCATACAATAATATTATCAACAATAACAATTAGAGCAACCTTAACTCCATAAGAATCTTGTATATGTTTTTGTGTTTTTTGGAAAATACGAATATTTAGTCGTTTTCATAGTCAGGGAAGCATGTCATCGTATACGCGCGCTTTTTATTCTCTTTTTGTTACATTAAGTCATTCTTGCGAAATCATGCAAGAACCATAACTAGTTCAGCAACGATTTCATTAGTGTGAGAAGAAAGCGAAATGAATAGGAATGAGTAAGGTAAAAAAAAGAAAAAGAAGTAATTTCTTGGATTTTAAATAGCTTAAAATGAATGTATTTCCTTTCTGTTTCTTGTTTTATTGATTAATTTATTTTTTTTTAAGGCATAAAGGGTGTCATATACATTCAAAACCACAGATACTCTTGTGAGCATACATACTTATAAGCACCTAAAATGCATTTAAGAATCATGTTGCCAACAACGATAAAAACAAGAATGAGTAACAACAACAATGAGATGAACGAGCCAGTAAAAATTACGGTTTCAAAATATGATGAATTTATGCGTAACATGCAAAGGTTCTACAGATGATGCAGTAGGTGTTTTTTGCTTTTCAAAAGTAACTATCCATATTACATCTTAACTCAAAAATCGCATAATGGAAGTTGTAACTTTTATTATGACGATCAGGTAAAAATATTTCTTCCTTCCGTTGCTTCAACCATCAAAAGAGAGAAATGTCTTCCCTATCATCTCCTCTCGACCGTGTTACACACCCTTCATCCATTATATCTTTATCGTTGCCGTCACCATCATAATGGTGCACCTCACTGAGGTATTCGTGTGCCTGGCCATTTCACCAATTCTGTCTGTTGTCTGTACGTCCATCCACCTTAGTCCATCCCTCGTTCTCTTTCTCCATGCATCTATATGTCCTTTTAACCATCGTTCAGCACATTTTCCACCCTTCTATCTCTCTGCCTGTCCATCCTTCTGTTTCTCTGTCTGTCCATCCAGGTTTGTCGGTTTGTCCGTCCAGATGTCAGTCCATTTGCCTGCTTCTCCTTTAGTTATGGCAAACTGAAGCTTTTTAAGATATTTTCAAAGCATGCGCAATTCAATGCGATAAATAGAGGCTTTTAAAGAGTTGGTCTTAACACTATGTACGGAGCCAGAACTGGAGCCAAAATTTTGGATGAGGTAAAGAAATATATATGGAAAGAAAAAGGAAACCCTACATATGAGTTTCGCCTCGGATCAAAATCACCTCTGAATGTCTTCCTCTCTACATCATTATCATGGATATCGCTTTACTCAGTATCACCAATGTTCACATAATTTTACAGGTCGAGCTTCGACTTTTATGAATATAAACAATTTTTATGATAAATACGACCGATAAGTATACAATCGAAACAAGTGGAAATTGTTTCATCATCAAATTACATTTTAATAGCATTAATTGATCCCTAAATTCTCAGATATATGATAACTAACCGTGAATTATTATTTTTTTAAACAGATATCTAGTTCAATACAAATTCAAATGAAATCAAATCAATCTTTTTTTAATTGGAAATACAAATTAATTAGCTGATTTCATATATTTTCTGACGAAAACAAAAGACTTAAGCAACAAACAGGCTCTAAAACAAATCTCATCGATTTGATTTAATTATTTGTGTTCGTTTTGATTTTTGAACCATTACCACCATCATACTTGCATAGATCGTTACGTAGATAGCAAGAAGAATATATATTATTGATTATATAAGTGATATAGGCAGAAATTAACAATTTAGATATGTGAATATCAGTAATAATTATCTAAAATTATCTTTATTTATTCGTATTTTCCAAGCTCTTACTGATCGAAAGATTTAATATATTATAGATTCTGCTCTTCTTATTCTGTTACCAATTATCAATGTTATCAATTAAGATATTTTTATATTTCCTGTACTATGAATTAAAACTCAATAATCCTCGGTCTTGAATAATTTAGTGTGGAGTGCTAAAATTTGATATTTTTGGTAGAGATCGATATTTTAACTGGTGGTCCTTAAAAAAGTGTGGATAACAGTTTATCTTCTCCTCTTCTTCCTACTGATAGATGATACACAATAATTGAAAATATTTTGATGGTTTTGTTTTCCTTGAAAGATCAATTCGTAGATTAGACACTTAATTCACCACAAAAATATTCATTTTTCGAAAGACTCTGTCATTTATTGCCATCTCGCTCATTTGATTTATGGCACTTAACATGATTAACAATGAAACATAAGAAAATTTACGTAAAGCAAGCACTGTAAACGTTTGTTAGATATTTTCAAATAAGTACAAAATAATATACAAATAACGACACAAAGATGTATAATAAATTTTAAGTAACCTGGTCATTAGATTTTTACCAAAAAAAAAAGAAAGAAAAGCAATATAAAAATAACCACATAAATATGTATAATAAAGTAACAATATTATGAAGAATAAACCTGACCTAAGCTTTGAATTTAGTACTCTTATATAAAAACACTGCCATTCTTATTAGCCGCACCTACAATATAAAGGAAAAATGCAGAATATACAGAATATTGAAATTTTGATGTGATAAAGAAATATTTTTATCCAAATTTTGCATGTTGGGTATTATATTGCTTCACAAAGCAAGAAAGCCACTGAACTTAAATTTTGTTTTGTATTACAAATTTTCTTTTTAATCTTAATTTTTATTCACACATTTTAACAACAATATTAACAAGCGGTGGGAGTCGAAGATTCAGACAAACTGTTACGTCTAGCAATAATCTAATTAAATGTGCACAATCCATTACTCTACTCCGCGAATTTTAGGATTTCGATTTTTGAAACTAGGAAGCAAACCTAGTGTTACCTTCAACGAATTGAAATATTTGAATAAATATTAATAACAAAATTATAACAAAACGAATTCCCAGGCATGTCGACATCGGCGACCCCAAAAAAAAGACGATGATCATATCAGGTAACAGGTAGACAGGAGAGGAACCTGTAGCACACTAATGCAGGGGATGGCAAGGTATTTAAGAGTATTTAATGGGATAGCAAAAAATGTGTCTATGTTAAGAGTTGTTGTTTGTGTGATCCTTAAGATGACTGGCAGCGAAAGTATTGGGATTTAAATTGTTACGTATTCAGGTTTCGGCTAAAATTTCTTTTTAGAAAAATATGAGATATATGTGTGGGTACGGTGATATATCTTGTTTATGATTTATGATCACGATCAAACCAACGAGTTATTTCATTTTCTGATTTATATCTATTTCTGTAGATTTTTATCGCAAACGCCAACTACTTCAAATGCTGAAATTCATATTGCGAGTTATCTTAGCAACAAGTGAGAAGGGTGGAATGTAAGAAAAACCGGTATATTTTTATCTATGAGCCTCGCACCATCGGCATTCTCTCTACTATTTCCTATTATGTTTTCTCTTCAGGAACGTTCACGACACACAAACCAAAGTTTCAACGCAATCGTACGAATGCCACAAGCCAAAATCCAACATATTTTTATATATAAGATACAAATATTTGCTTCCACCTGACTTCTTAGAAATATATCTTTCGAATTGTCGAAAAATTTCTTGTATTGTGGAATAGAGAATTTAGTAAACCTAAGTGCAATATAGAAACCTAGTATTTACTATACTAATAAAAATGTTATATTAGGTTATATTGGATACATAGAAACCAACTTAAATCAAAAAGATATCTAGAATCATAGAAATAAATTCATTCTTACCAACTGCTTAGTATATAAATTCTCTTTTTTTCAAAATAATCCAAAAATAATTTTAGTTAATGAAACTGTTCGAATTACTGCTACTATTGTTGTTCAAATTAACTTGTTTCTCAAAACTATTGTACTCGCCTACCTACACATATTTTTTGTAAACTTCTCAAAATACACGCACGTTTGCATCCACGCAGACACGGCAAGAAAATATATCTATGTTCGCGTTGACAACGAACTGCGAAACGTAATGGCGAGGATTTAGAGAAGCAATCGTTGTGGTTGCTGGAGCAATTACGTGTGCCCTGGCTACTCTGGGCCCTTAGTCTATATTATCGATATTATATATTCTCACTGGGTTGGTACTCAAAATTATACTAAATTTGAACAGTGTGGGTTGCGAACGGCACAAGGCATTGGATTTGATTTTGTTACCCAACAACAACATTAAATAAATATTTTAAAGAACACCAGAAATAATAAATGAATTGCTTAGAAGATTGATTTTTTTAAACACTTATTCTTTTAACAACCAACTTTTTAGAATTATATGTTAAACTATAAATACATTTTGTTTTTTTTTTTCTACTATTCAAGCAAGACTGAACACTTTTTGAACTTTTTTTTATAGATATTACTCACATATATATTACTTCACACTATTCACTACTTGTTTCTGTGTGGCTTATGTGTTCTTATGCTTTTACCTATCTTCCTTTTCCTTCATTTATAATTTATTTTATAATTTCCTCGTAGATGAAAAATACCAACTGATGTATTTTAATTTTTCTTTCCCTTTTTTATATTTGTATACACGATTTAAATTATTCCTCCATTATTGTTGTTGGTGTTGTAGCCGTGGTTTTTGATAGTGTGAAGAAAAATAAAAAATGGAAAACAAACACACACAAGTATGAAATTCCCGAATAAAAGCTCACGAGAGCTGCATAACGTCGTTTGATCTGCACAAAATCGCGGTCACCACAAAACTGGCCATGCTACGATCTTTGAGCAGCTCAAGCAATGTTGCCCCGGCTGCTGCTTCTTGTTTAGCAAAGTTGATTTTGACCATATACAAGGAAATGGAGAGAGCAGTGCAGTTGTTGGAAAAGCAGTTTGACTACCTTTTCGATCAAAAACAGTAACAAAAACTTGTATGATGACGGAGACATTCTTGTCTTTCCGAACGTGTGTCCGATTCAAGTGACAGAGAGCAAAAGAAAATACAGAGAGTTTATTGTTCACCATGTTGCGAGACATGTTGCTACTAGTTTGTTGTGTCCTTCATGCCTTCTCTGAGAGACCGTGGTATTCGTCGATAACAAAAATTGTAGTAAACGACAAAAAATAGAGTGAGATGAACAAAAAAAATGAAATTCTACAATTTATAACTTGGAGAAGAAATCAATGCCCATTATGTACATACAGAAAAGTAAAAAAAAATCAATGCAATCTAAAAAAAAATGGATTTTAAAAAATCGATGCGTGGAACACGTATCAGATTTACTACGATCGGAGTATAGTCCGAAACCTACCTCTACTCTGACTTCTTTACGAGTCACCACTTGATACTTGCTTCTACAGGTAAAACCAGATTTTATACCTGCGATCCCTTTGCTTTGTTTTCCTCTCGTTACCATCCCAACTCAGCTATGCACATCATGGCGTTTTTCCTGTCTGCTATTTCAGCACAACACTCGGTGTTGCCAGATCGAAATCTTTTATCTTGAGTAATTTTAGTCCTCGATCTGAAGAAATTAAAAACTATCCTGTTTCCCTAAATACAGAAGCACTCGATTCTACCATGGTGCTTACCATCGATCGGTGTTGTTGTTGTTGTGTTATAATGATTGCTGCGTTACTACATTATTATACCTATAGTTTTATTTCCGAACGGCAAAAGTGAGAGCTCTTTCATGCGAGAAAATATAAGAGTACAGAATGTTTATCACTTCTTGCGAGAGATGTTGTGTCTTTTTATATTATATTTGTTGTTTCTATATTGTTGTTGCTTCTACTACACATTTGTACGCCCGATCATCGGAATTATAAATCCTTGCAACAAAAACTAAACTCTCATGACAGCCAAACGGGAAGAGAACTAAATATAATGATATAGATATATAATTTTGAGAGAGAATTTATATCGCCGTCGGAAACATTCAAATGTTGCTACCGCTTGTGACGTTCCTGTTAATGGTGTAGTGTTCGTACTATTCGTATTATTGCTGCTATTCATGTGCCTGGCATAGTCTCTCGGTATACAGTAGGGAAATAGAACAACAACATCATATACACAGAGAAGAAGTAGATGCAGAAAACAGAATATTTGAGTTTCGTAAACAGCATGAAAACTGGTTTCGAATTAAAATCTCTGCTTTTTTCTTCATCCTTCTTTTTCTTTCGCTTACATTAATATTAGTGTCGTTGTTCTGTTGTTATTCTTGCTTTGACTCTCGCACAATCATACGTCGCCATTGGACGAAAGAACCGATCAAAGGAAGAAACGAAAAAAACATGATTAGAGAAAAACAAATAAATGATCCAAAAGAACCAAAGAGCACTAGAGAGAAAGAAACAGAGTAAGTGAGTATGAGAAAAAGAGCACATTTAAGTGTTTGTAGGAAAGAGTGAAACAATAGTACCTGTTCTTCGATGGTAGATCATGAATTACAAAATTTAAGGAATGTCTGGATATTAATGTTGGAAAATTATCGGGTTTCTTCTTCCCCTCATTTGATTTCATTTCAATATATTTAATGTTTTGATTTTTTTGAATGCAATTTAGTGTATTAACAAAATATACTACAAGATACTCAAATTAATAATGGAAAACAATTAAGTAACTATTAAGTAACTATTAAAATTATAAAAAATATAAATTTATACATTTCTTTTCAGACATACATCACTATATTCAGTCATAACTTCGTGCTATAATGTATTTACTTTCTTGACTTGTTTATTTTTTCTTTATTTAAAAGTCTACACATGTTAATATAGTGAATGTGCATGTCGTTTCAAATTTAATAGATTTTTGAAGGCTACTCCCATTAATCCGTAAAATAAGAATAACAAAATGGAAAAAAAGTATATTTCAGAACACATAATATTTTGTTCTTTCGGACGTTGCTTTATCCCTTTTACTACTTTTCTCTCTTTCACTCTTGGCTAACTCTTACGCAGCCGGTTCTGCATGAAGTTCTGATTGAAAACGACGCATCAAGAAAAAGTGGTCACCCTACGGCAGAACATGATTCGGGCGGAGGAAGAGACGAAGTCCTACACAGACAGAAATACAACGATATCGCATGAACGAAGAAGCAAATAAACTAACGTACGGGCAGACATACCTACTCGTCATCGCCAGATACGTATTCAATATATATCTTTTTTATTTATTTTTTTTATCCAGTTTCTTTCTCTGTTTATAGGTGCCCCTTTTTAACATTTTTGTTTTTACTATTCTTTAGTGTTATTGTAGCGTACTTTCTTGTTGTTGTTAGACGATTGGCGTGCCGCATCATCGTCAGCGTTTGTTGAGGAATTTCTTCGATTTGTCGCTCTGCGTCTCTATCTCTCTTTCTTGTCAATACACCAACGTTTTCATCGTGTGGTTCCCAACGACGTGGGGATGACGTAGACGTTGTATTTTTGTTTCCAACTTTCATTAAACGAGTGTATAGGCGCATTTGTATGCGTGTTTTGTATAAGTGAAGAGAAAAAAATTTGAATGAATTTTCAAAACAGAAAATCAATAAAAATTAAATCGAAATATTTTTAAGGTATTACATTTGTCTTTAACATCAATATAACTTCAACGTTGTTGTTACGTATTTGGTAAAATTATAAGGATTCGGAAAAATGCTCAAACATTTTAAGGGATCCAATTTAGACATTTCTAAAAAGTAAAAAATGTAATTTTGAATTGAAAACTATAAACCGCTAACCAAATCCTTTCACATCCCTCCCTATTATAACCTACTCTGATTGTTTTGTCTATCTAGAGAGTCTAGGTTCTATTGGTTCCGAACCTAGTGCAACCAGTCAACCAAGCAGTCTGTTGCTATTTCTGGTAATATTCATTATGTTAATATTATAACTGCTTTTGTCGAAGTGTGAGTGGGTGAAGTGGTTATGTGTTTGTGCACTATTTCGTTCCTACTGAATGCATTGCTTAGTCACAATTTTACCTTTTGAAGAATATTACGAGATCACGCAATACCTGTACAACAGACAGTAACAGACTTCCTATTAGTCCGTCCATTATTCCTTTCGACCAGTCAACCGATCTTACGAACCGAACCTATGCGGGACGAGGACTGGTAATGCGATGTAGACAATGGAATTATAGGTCTAGGAGATGCTTAGGAAAGAAAGAAGGAACACAATGAAGGTGATGGAGCCAACGAAGCCTGGGCACCAAAGATACAGAAGATGTAAGAGGGAGAAAAATCAAAATCAACTGAAAACCATGAGAATTCGTACTACTATTTTAGTAACTGTTGTTACTATTATTGCTACAATACTTGTTATTTTAAATGGCAAGCAAAACAACAATATAAACGAACAGCAACTGAAAAAGAGTACTTTCCAATGGTCAGTTTCGCGAAGCTCAAGGAAGCAGAAACGATAGGATGTTGGAGCTTAGCGAAGGGGGTCAAATGGAAACAGAGATGAAGAAAAATCAATTTTATTGCACGCTTCTCTTAAAGACAAAATTTGTTTATATATTATTGGTGTAGCTTTAATGTTGTTATTATACTTTTCCTTCTTCTAGAGTACTAGCGGTGATTGTTAACGTTGTTTTTAAAAAAAAAAAATCGTGGGTAGAAAATTTGTTTTGTATATTTTTTTGATGTTCTTGTTATGAGTTCAAAGTATTTACCTTTAAATCGTTATTGTTGTTCTTAAATTTCGAAAGATTTAAGAAACGAACTCGTTCCAGCCGTGGAAATCCAGATTTCATAAAGATTTCTATTGTGTCCGTAGATCTATTCCCCCGTCTATCTGTTCATGTCTCTCCCTATACCTCTCTCACTCTTTCTCTCTCTCTCTCTCTCTCTTTCTCTCTCTCTCGTTCTCTCTCTTTCGCTTTCTCTCTCCCATTTTCTCTCTCCCTCTATCTCTCCCTCTCCCTCTCTTTACGTTTATTCCTCTACGTTATATCTTTCTACATTTATGAATGTCGTTGGAATACAGACGCGATACTAAACGCGAGAGCTTATAACATTTTATTACAATATCATTATAACAATACCAACAAGATCTACATATCATTAATGGCAAAAATTACTGGAACAACCTTAAAAACATGATAAAGTAGGAGTATGGTTTGATAAAGTAGGAGTATGGGGGAAGTTAAAAAAGAAAAAGATAAAAAATGAACATATGCTAAGAACCTAGCAACCTTGTTCCTAGCAACTTACACAACGAAAAAAAAAAAAATATTCCATTTTTCAAAGAAAATTAATTGCTCAGAACACATCCCACACCAATCATTAAATTAAATATGAGTTTGATATAAGAAAAATATTTTTGGAGTACCTTGGGTGCTTAATACTGAGGAAATATATTTTAAAATCAAACTTAGCAAGAAGTCTTAAATAAATGTGCCAATAACTCTGGCTCGGACAAGTCCGTCTTATACTTCTGTACAATATCCTGCACCTTGAAGCGACGACGAACGTGTGGTGGTTGAAAACTATAAACGAGAGGAAAATAATTAATATTTAATATTTAAATAAGTTTAATTGACCTACTTGTCGTTGTCGAGACGCCGGCGCTTGGCCATATTATGTGCCGTTTGACGCACGAGGTTACCAACTACTCGCCTACTGAGTACCATTCCATCCACTAAAGGCGTAGCGAAGCTCATTCGTCCCGATGGTCCTTGTAGTTTGACGCGGAGCAAACCCGACTGCAATGCATGTAGGAAAATCACGTGGCAATCGGAGGCACGCGGTTGTTGTAGAGTTTGAGCCTCCTCACCGTTGCGCGTATAGGGCAGTAGTTCACCTAAAAAAAAAGATGAATTATCTTAATATCCCATTATCATAAAAAATAACGAAACGAACCAATAGGAAAACTTAAATAGTCCTCAAACGACTCGAGCCAAACAAGAAAGATTTTGGCTGGCGGTTGAGACAACAAAGAAGGTTTCATAGCGTTAGCCTTGCGACGCGTTGGTGGCACAGGATCTTTCATCTTTGAATCCAACTCAAGTGAGAGGTTTCTAGATTTTTGTGCGGCTGCACCGTTCTTTGCTGATTCTGGATAATCTGAAGCGCGCATCCACACATTTGTAGAACCTGTAGTACCTGAAGGTAAACTATCTCCCGAAGAGTTCGAAGAGCACAAGGAGAGACAGCTACCATCGATTTCAGAACGTCCATTCCACTCGGTCGGTACCACAAAAGCAATTTCCGATGATACATCGGCCCAATAAAGAACCCGCGTTTCGCCATTGAACTTGAGCTCGTTCGAAGCTGTAGAACGTGTGTTTTTATCCGATGCAGTATTAGTGGAGTTTTTCAACGACCACGATGAGTGAACGAATCCAGTCCAGCCAGAATGCTCTTCGACGTCAACGGGCCAACCTTAATATGAAAAAATGCATTTGGTTGTACATTTTATAAATAATATCAGATTCTAAGTATACCCAAGGTCAATAGCATGTTGCCGAAGTGAGCATCCAGTGACCGCAGGTTGTCATCATTCATGTTGCCGATTATGTCTTGGGCAGTCGTCTGACCAGACTTCACATAAAACACGTGCACAGTATCATGGGTGCGAGCACTCATCTTGTCCAAGAGTCCGAGCTCAGTGGCGAAATTCGTTCGCTTCGTGTCCAGGGCAATGAGTAGCCGTTGTGATGGAGTGCCCAGTGACTCCGCCGGACTCTTCGAATTACGCTCCTCAAACGAGAGGAACCCGAAGTGTGAGAGAAAGAGTCTTGCTGCCTGAAACTCATGGCACACTGACGGTGGAACACTCTCCTGTGCATGACTCAAGCTATCAGTGCTATTGTCTGTCTCGGCCCAGGCGAGTTTTTCATGTATGCTCTGATTTTCCAGCATACCTTCAAGTTGACGAATAGTTTCGGAGCCGTATTGCTCGCGAATTTCTTCCAATGTTGGAATGGATTGATCGGCAACGCAAGGTGTTACTTTATCAACACCATCCGGGAAAAATTTTTGGTCGAACTCCAGACGCTGGGGAGTATCGTTCATCGGAATCGGACGGCCAGGATTGGCAGCATGGTACTTAGTGCCTGATTTGCTGCGCGAGAGATGACGAAGTTGCATAGTCCACGCGTGCCGACCGAAAGGACCACGAATGAGTACTTCAAAGATTGAGAGGAATATAATGGGAATGTGATCAAAATTCGAATGATTTTTACTAACATGTCACAGTCGGCTGTGGATCCTGGTCGTTTCCCAGTGGCTCCTCCAACAGGGCGAGAATCGTCGAGTTTTCAGTGACGAAGTATTTGAACTTTGATATCGCCTGTTCGATGGAAATTGAGCCTCCGTTGGTGTCGTCGATCGAGGGAAACGAGTTACAATGTTTTATGAGAGCCACCTCGTCTAGCAGCGAAGATATCGACTCTGGTCCACATTCACTTGGGAAATAACCGACCTGCTCCAAAATGATGGTAAGGAGATTTTCGGCTGCATCTCGCACACGCATTGATGCAGGCTTTAGTTCTTTCTCGTCCTTGAACTTGGGAATATCACCCGATTTACCGACACTCTTCGTGCCCGAGATTCCTAGCTCAACGACTTCTAGAACAGTTTGTAGACAATCCTTGTCCTGCAGTAAATATGGATGCTGCATAAGCCATGCTGAAGTACACTGAAAGGCTGCTACGATGGTGCTGTGCAAGTCTTTGCTGTGCGCTGGTGGCGGCCTCGAGCACTGATAACAAATGTAATCACATATCCACTTGACCGCGCGTTTACATTCCAATGCGTCTGTGGAAATTATCGTAATACTTTGACTTGGCTCTTCAATCTTGACTAATGAATCTACGTAGTTATATTTTTTAAAATTTCAAACGATGTGATGTATGAAACGTTTAAAATTATGTATATTATGTATGTTATTAATTAAATTTATTAATTAAAATTTAGAACAATTTAAATAATTGTATATAATATGTATTCAAATGAAATGTTATTAATATTTTTCATATAAATGAAGTTTCAGATTCATTCAAGTGATAATATAATATTGATTATTATTCGATAATTAATAAAATTAAATTTATGATAGTCATATAGATTTAAGATTTAAAGTAAAATAACCAAATATATTTTTTAAATGTTAATTTTAATTGTATTTCATGTTGCATATCATTTTTTTTTTTTTAGGTTTTATAATGTCAAATAATTGGTTGATGTATTGTTTTTATATTTTATTGTGTAATTGTTTTTTTGTTTTGTTTTGTATATTGATTTTGATTTGAGTGATTTTTTATGTGAATTTAGTATTAAATTTGTGTGAGTTGGTTGATTTTTACACATTTTGATTGACGGCAATGTACAAAGGAGAGAAAAAAAATGAAAATGCGATTTTTAATAAATCCCATTTTTCCCAAAGTAATTAAGTTATATAAAATTAAAATTATTAATATAATAAACCACCAGAAAGAAAATGAGTACATCATAAGCAAATAGAGTGAAAGAGATATTGTCAGTGCGTATGTGCCCAATAAAGTAAAAGGAAGAGAAGATAACAAAATCAGTTAGTATTTATAGATCAATATATATTTACCGGTTGAAAACTTCCTCGCTGCGAAGCAAATTAAATCACACAAAGAAGAAAAAAAAACAGGCAAGCAATTTAACGGAAATACCAAATAAACAAGGGTAAATAGGGAGCATTTTTATTTGAAGATGTGAATTTAAGAAAAAATAAATAAAATAAAATGAAATGATAAGATAATTCATAATGATTCGAACATTAATGGAAGTACATCGGGATACGGGATTGTGAGGAGGATTTTTAATTTAGAGATGTGAATTTAAGAAACAATACAAATGAAATAAAATTCAAAATGACCCGAACATTGATGGTAATACAGAACGGTTCAAAGATTAAATGCATTGTGAAACGTTCAGAATTACAATGAGAGGTGTGATGTAGGGAAATACAATTTAGAGGAATAGATCAACAAGCAGTAGCAGAGAATATATAAAAATAAAGCAAGAGGGGAGAAAGAACATATAGAACATATT
Organism: Coelopa pilipes; assembly: GCA_947389925.1. Classification (NCBI taxonomy): domain Eukaryota; kingdom Metazoa; phylum Arthropoda; class Insecta; order Diptera; family Coelopidae; genus Coelopa; species Coelopa pilipes. Next base: position 74,750,928 of record OX376696.1, read on the forward strand.
CCCATTACGATTATTTCACTATAAGGCATTAGATTTGAGTCAATTTTATAAAACTTATTACTCCCCCATCTCTTAACAGAGTACTCAAAAAAGACCAAATTGAATAAGTAAAGTTCTCTTTTCTGAGTCTTCTTTGATTTAACATGAATATAAAATGAATCAAATCTTAAATTATTAGCTACTAAATGTCACACAATACAATATTTCTAAGTAAACAATTAAAAATAACGAACCTGAGTCTCGTATATGCAGACGTGCCAGACCTGAGAGCAGCTCCAGAGCAGCCAATGATACATTGAGATCGGTCTTCCATGATGAAATCAAACGATGGCAAACCAGATACGTGGCGCGCACAAACAGGGCGTGTGCGTTGTCTGTAAGTGAGGGGATTAGAGACAAATGATAAAATTTATAATTTTATGCTTAAAGACTAAGTAACAATAAATCGTGCTCCATTTTATGTGACTAGAACACGAAGCTACGATGAAAACGGTGTAACACGCAGAGAACCAGTAATATTAAGTCTTACACGCACGACCGTAAAACTGTTGTTAATACGAAGAACTACAAAACGTAAACAAAAGTTTCAGGATAAACAATATCGAATGACAAATAAAATAATAAATATTGAAAATAAAAATGAATACGAATATTGGACATTAACACAAAACAATTTTTAACAAATGTTTAACCAAATATAACACAAAGAATGCAAACAACAAACACAATAAAAATAAAATTTACCATAAACTGAGGCATTTTCAAACTCATGCAGCAACTCCGTAGGAAAGTCATCGGATATCGTTAAACTGGGAAAATCATGTTGCGACGAATTATCACGTCCCAGACCACCACCATTATATGATCCACCTCCAACAGCTCCACCAGCTGCAGTTGCACTAATGGTTGCCGCACTGTGGCCGCCTAGACTCGCATTGCCAACGCTAGCAATCGATTCGGAACGCTCTGAACAGGCTGAATGAAAATTTTATTGATTGCAATAAATAATTAAGCGAAGAACGCGGCGACGAAAGTCAATTATGTAAACGAACAACACAATGAGAATGTTCAACAGACAGACAGCAGAACATTCAGTGAGAACATGAAGAAAATGAAAAATCAAAAATAAGAGAAAATAAAACTCTATTTAAAAAGCAGAGAACAATATATAGGTACGATTGATAATAAGGCAACAGTTTTGTAATTAATTTGGAGAAAACAGAAAAGAGGTTTTCTTTAACTGATGCATCGAGGGAACATATTTACCCACCTGAGCTTAGCAAGTTACTGCCATGTGGCGAGGAACCCACGTGCAAATGATCCGTGCCGCCCAGTTCTATTTCCTCGAACGTTACCGAATCCTGCACAGTAAGCAACAAACCCCCGAGCAACATATGAGTGTTCTGGGCGTCAGTTTCAACTTGCAGCGCATTCATCAAAATGTTGATGAGTCGTGGCTTTAATTGAATAAAGGTAATCATGCTACAAAAGATAAACTTATTGGATTATTTTTAAACCCCAAACAAGAATTAAATTTACCGTTCAGAAGTTTCGTTGGTCAAATCCCGTATAGGCAATGTTTGAAAATGCAAAGGTAGAGCGAGGAGAGAGATTAAAATATTGATGGAAGCTCGTCGTAACTCTATTTTATTGTAGGTAATTGCCTGAGACTTTATTCTCAAGTCCTTATCGGGAAGCACAATCTCCAATGCAGAAATAAAAGCAGGTACCAACACCTGAATTCCATCCAAGTCCAGGCGAAAAAGATCCGAAGAGTTCAATAAAATAGAAGCAAGTGTTTCATCACACTCCTTGACTTCGGTGATTTTCAAACACTGCTGCATAGCCATGTAAAATCGAGCCAAGTAGACGGGAAGTATCTCTTCACCCGTTTTCTTAGCACAAAATATTTTACACAGGGTTCCAATGGCCTCCGCGCGCCCCGACTCATACTTGTCGATGGTTAGCGTTGGAGGCAAACTGCTAGGATCACTCAGAGAATTAGGTTGTGAGAGGGAAATACTGCCCTTCCGATTCTCCATGATCATCGACGAAGGTCGTTTGCTGGCCTCTGTGGCTTGCTCTATAAGATATAATTGTAAATTTTGTAACATTACAATTTTCGACAATAGTACTTTTCGTATTCATCAGCCAAGCATCTCCTCCGATATGAGCGGCCTCAAACAGCCACTCACCGAAGAGATGCAAAATGCTATTACACTTCGGTCGTGCTACAGCCAAAGGAGGTCGTTGCTCCATACTAATCGAAGGAAAAGCTACGAATATTTCAAATTACATAAAGTAGTTATATTCATATATTTCCCGATTTACTCACATGTTAAACTGCTCGTTGAGGGTGGTCCGGACGTCGGTGTCAATGGGGCCTGAGTATTGGAGGATCGAGAACTGGTCAAACCAATCAATGCAGCCTTGCTCAAACCTATTGAGAGAAATGCAGAAATAACAAATCCATTATCAGTTTAGATTTAAATTATACGATATAATTAGAAGAGAACAAAAATTAACAAAATATGAGGGGCGTCTTATGGCTGTTGATATGAGATTCACCCAGAACTGAGTTTACAAAAATTAAAAACTGCGAATGAGTTTAGTTAATTTGTAGAAGCCTACGGTTGCGTACAAAAATGATTTAACATCAAATATTACAAATGAAAACCTAAAGAATAAGATAGAATGAAAAAAAAGGCAGCAAAGCAACTGAAAGGTGCTCAAGAAACAGTAATGAAAAAGTAAAGCTGAACATTCGTACTAAAAAAATAAATGCAACAAAAAGTACACATTAGTTTACCAAATTATCAAATCATATGCGCACCCTTTTGTGGTGTCACAGTCGGAGCCACACTGAAACTCTTCGCCAGTCGACGCTGCAATGGCGGAGTTGGAGAGTGCGGTAGAAAAGATGTCGTGTGTTGTGAATCCACCGCCGACGCAGAGATCGATTGTGTCGCCGATGAACTCAGAGATGTTCCAAAATTTATAGAGCCACCGACACCAGCCGATTGACTACCGCTGGCAGCGCCACTAGATGCAACGGGACCCACGGCGAGGGAAACTCCACCAGGAGAGAAAACATTACCATGCCCCATAAAATTGTTTAACGATGAACCAGTCGAGTTTCCACTCAAACCACCCATAAAATTCTCTCTAATAAAATGTCCAGCACCATGTAAGTGTAAATGTGGATGAGGGAAATGGTGCGTATGGTTTTGGTGCTGCTGATTTTGGGATGACCAGGAAGCACATGTAGCGCCATTGCCAGCTCCACTATTCGAATGCGTATTATAGTTGCAATTGAGAGCGCTGGCGGTACCGTGATGAAGGAAGGAATGTGACGTTGAGGAGCTGGCAGTAGCGCTAGTGGCCTCATTTAGGGATAAACGTATATCTAGCAGGTTTGTTATCGCTTCGTCGTGTTGATATGGAGGGTGTTGATAAATGCCTGCTTGCGAGAGTATTCGACAGCAAGATATACAGAGTAAAATAGTGGAAAAAAAGAAGGACAAGGAAAGAGACAATGAGAATTATACATCAGATATAAAATGTAGGTCCTCACAGAGTACTAATTTACACTTGATAGATGTACTAAACTCTCCTATATCGCTACCCAAAAAATGTGATCACTACTTCATCACTTTATCTCACCTAAGAAGGCGTCCACTTGACTAGATATGCCCTTGATTGCTTTCAGAAATATCAGTGGCAGAGCCTGCAGACACGGATGTTGATACGTTTCCGCGCCTTTGTCATGCGTCAGAGCCCACTGAACGAAGTGCGATGATTTACTTATAATTTGTGGATAACACAGCGCAGTAGGATTGCCAATTGTACGTAGAAAACGATACCACGTTTGTGCTACGCAATCATTTGTCATGGTAAGAGGAATAAGTTGAGCATCTTCTTCGGCTGCAAAAATATAGTAAAATAGTAATGAAATGAAATGATTATTGTAATATTATTTTACAAATTTTCAATTCCGGAAATGCAGGGCCGTATGTGAAGTCTAAGAGACGTGCCGTCAATGCTAAATTTACTCGATTCCATTGATCGATAAGAGCTACACGATGACGCCACATGGCGCATGACTCTTGCAGAGTTTTCCAAAGAGATGGTGATGGATAGCAGCGAACACAAGCCAAAAGCCACACTTCAAACAGCACAGAAAGTACGCGCTCACAAAGCTGATCACCTACGTCATCTTTCACTGTCGGGGGAGCCAATAATATCTCATTGATGGCCAGTAGAAATAGTAATAGAGACTCCCAGGTATTGCGATCCATTGATTGAGATATTTGTGCAGTTTGCTGTAATGTCCGCAGCACACGGTGACAAAGCACCGCCTGACGATTGATGATGTCGGCACCTGCAATATGAATGTTTTATAATGGAATAGAAAATTGTAGATATATACGCAAACACCTACCGAGTGAAGCTTCATATATAAATGGTAAGACTTGAAAGCATGTTAAAAATTCGATGTTATTATTTATTTTTTATTTTTATTTATTTATTTATTTTTTTTTTTTTTTTTTTTTTTGTAGCACAAGTCTAACGAATAATGAAAAGTAACCTATATTGGGAACTTACTCTCACCATCGCGCGGCACGAACAAATTGTGGAAGTGATTGATTATCTTGCGGCAATACATGTTTGCATCTTCGCAAATTGGCTTCGGCACACTAATGCGTGGCTGCGGGTGAAGAGCTGTCATCCATTCACAATATACATTCACACAGTCTTTAATTGTCTCATGTTCCTGCAACGGCAATGAGAGTCCAAAGCAAATGACATCCATACACCAAAGGACCTATGAAAACTTAATGATTAAAAGTCGAGTCTAAAAATAAACTAAGGCAAATATACCTCCTCGTCCTTTACCAAATGACTGGGCTCCGCATTCTGGGTGATTCCCAAATTCGTGGCTAACTGCTTAACCACCGAGACAGCCACTTCCCGTCCAGCTGAAGCTGGAAATTTGTTGAGGACACTGAAAGACTGAGCGCCACAACTGTTGGTATTTATTTGCGAGGAGAGAGAGACCCACTCTGAGTACATTTTCAAGGAAAACAACAAGAACGCTTAGTGAGGTATGACAAAAAGATTAGATTATTATGGAATTTTGCATTTTCTTCGACAGAAGTTGATTTTGATTTTGATTTTGCAGCAACAACAAATCACAAAACAACCACACGTCACACACATATATTCATATTTTGTAAGCCTGGGTGAATCTTACAATCTCGTTTTTTATTGTTGAAATTTAAAAATTTTTGCCAAATCTTAATATTTTCTTCACGTACAAATTATATATTTATAACTTTTTTAATTGAAATTAAGAATTTTAATTAAATATCGCAGTGCGAAACTTTTTTTCTGAATACGAAAAGTGTTGTCAACTCTGACATTTGAGAGCATAGTTGTCAAAAAGAGCTGAAGAGTGTACCATTCGTGCCAAAGACATGGTTGTGGCTACTGAATAAATATTTTCATAAATTCTTATGATAGAGATATCACTAAACTATACGATATGTTCAGAATAGACGATTGTCGGTTATATAGATATATCTTAAATTTTCAATGCGAAAATGTAAAATAGGTTTCTTTATCTACACCAATCGTGTTTTATTTTGTAGTCTTTAGATATGGGAAAATTAAAAACGTAGTTAATGATAAATTGTAGTGAAAAATAAATGACAACCATTTGCTTATTCAAACGGTTCTACTAACTTCCACCTATAGTATTAGGTGATCATAAAACCACAATACCATCAGAAAATGCCTCGAACTGATTCAGACTACATAAAGAAGAATGCAATACGCATCGACGATTAGATTGCCTTTAATATGCATTCCATTACATTTTTTTTATTCGCTTATTTGATTACATATTTATTTTTTGTAGATATTGATACAACGAAAACACAATTTCTGACCTAACAATTCAATCGTTTCCCTTTGTTCTTTACAATTTATTTAGTTGTTGAAACACACACATTGTAATATTTAATTAATATTGAACCAGATTCAAACCAAAGCAGAAAACAATATAGAATAGAAGAAATGGAGGTTAACCTTGTTTTGTGCTATGCGAAAAATGCAATATTTAATAAAAGGAACTAATTCCATTCAAATATTTATGGGAGTCCTTAAGTTATAAATTAAATTCTTGTCTTTTTGTCTATCAATTTAAAATTGTTTACAATGTTTTTTACTTGTTTCAACCAAACCATAAGTAAACTGAATCAATCAAGGTTGGAAACTTAAAATTATTAATTTAACTAAACATATGAAGAAAGAAAAACGAATTGTGCCTAGTCCGTCTTCTTCAGTTCAGCAGGCTTAACATTTTCGATAGGTTCTTTGATAATTTTGTCAGAGGCTGGAGCACTCTCCAGTTTCTTATTGGCCGCTTCCTGTTCCATCTCACCAGAGAAACCGAACTCGTTCACACGCTTGTAGTCAACGCGATACTGCCAGCGCTGATATAGGAACACGAAAAAGATGATGTCGTCACGGAAGCAACCCAGACGATACATGGTGGGCATCTTGATAACAAACGCAAATATGTCATCAATGAATGTATTCAAGAACTTGTAGGTCATCATACGCCATGGCATGTGTGCCACTGACTTCAGCTTGTAGTTAATGAATAACTGTGGCGTCATCATGATGAAACCAAAAGTGAGCAGGTATCCGTACAGCATGTTCAGTACAAAGGAATACCAACCCTTGTGCTCGTTATATAGCAATGAGTACACAAAGTATCCAACAAGTAGTGGGAAGCATGCCCAACCTAGATATTTAAAGGCAAGATTATCGTACTCCTTCGTGGCGGTCTCCGAATACGAGCCCTTATCATTAAAAGTGATTTTCGGAAAGATGCCGAAGAGTTTCTCATTTGTATTATAATTGATATCGACCACTTTGTGAATCTTCCACACCTCAATGCCTAGTCCAACGAAGCAGGACATCCGGATCATGAAATTAGTTTCGTTGTCGAGCACATACAGCAATACAATCAAAGATTGAAATACGCCGAAGAAGACGGATCGCACAGAGAGGCCCTCTAGTGATTGCCGATTGTTCCAGAACTGAATGTCGTTTTTGAAGGCCAGCAGTTCAAACACCGAATGCAGAATGGAGATGGCTATAGTGAGGCCAAGAAGATAAATGTTCGTATCTAACATTGTCTCCTTAAGTGAATCCTGGTCTTCGTCCGATTCCTTAAAATTAAAAGTTGTAAACTAAAACTAAAATGGTTGAACTGTAAATAATACCTCTGGAGCCCCGGAAGACATGAGATCACCAAACACGTTTCCTGCCCATTTGTTCTTCATCTGCTGCGCTGCATATAGTTGCCATTTGAACATACCCAATGGCTGGAACGTCAGATGCAACTCCAACTCTGGCGTTGTCTCGTTGATAGGGAAATACTCACGCTGTAGGTTCCAATAGTCGTTGATGAAGACAATAGGTAAATAGGTTTTGCCCCCATCCACAAACTTAACGAACTCATCTAAAGGCGGCGGTACACTTCCTTGTGCCCAGTTGGTCTGGTCCACCACCAGATTGATTGTGAGATTCGGATGCCAGTGTGAGACAATTGTGTCCTTAAGCTGCGCGTGGTCTACCTCCATAGCCAATTTTTCCCGCTCGCCTGCAAGCAGGTTGTAGTTGCGGTTGACACGAATGCGCTTGTACTTGTTGATCATCTTGCGTTGGTAACCCATCATGCCCTTGGCGTAGTTAGGACTATCAGGGTCGGGACTTTCACCGGCGCGAGTTACAAAGGAATGTAAGTATATGGAGCCGTTGTTCATCAGCTGTGGTGAGGCTTTCAGCTTGAGACTCTGCTTGTAGCTCCCATCGCGTGTGGGCCCGGAAATCCAGTCGCCGTAAGTGAGATCCTCTTGCATCCAGATTAGATTCGACTTTTGCTTGAAATTCACGTCCTCTCCATGCTCTGATAGCCATACGTGCAGGTCAAACAGAGTGCCATTTTCAAAGTAGTTCCAGGCATTGATCTTGGGACCCGCAGCACTGGTCGGAGACTTCTGCTGGTCAGTACTGTTGGGAGTCGGGCGACGAAAGAAAGAGCTGACAAAATAGATGATAAGTGCGCGCAAAATGAGAGATTTTGTCATTGCGAAAAATGACTCCATTTTTGTGGGTTGAGGTTGAGCGGGAATATTAGCTTCACCCTCGGAAGGTGCAGAGCCGTCAACAGGAGCAAGCTATAGGTTTTGAAGAGAACAAAAAGTATAAATAAAATACACTGACCAAAGCAGGGTTCAAGGTTCGCAAGTCAGGGATACTGGATTCACTCCACTCACCTCACCCCCAGTTGACGATAATTGGGCTTGTTCTGCATCGTCTGGCATGATGATGATACTGATGAATCTCTTAAAAAATTTTCTTTGAACCTGCTTGGAAACGCCAACTAAGAAGCATATTTTCCCTGTAAATGCAATTATTTTGTAGTTTTTAATTTTTAACGATTTGCAGAGAAAGAACTACTTTTGTCCTCGGTGCAATCATTCAATACTACTATATTGACTCACCCTTGCGTCGATAGTTCACACAAAAGCTACACGACACAAAAAGTATCAACGAACGAAAGAACTTTACTTAATTCTTTGGATTCGTGTTATCGTTCGACGAAATGATAAAAATCAGCGATAAAATCAGAACCCGCAGTGAATTGAGAAAAAATTCACAACTACTGCAGATTAATAACTCTCTCTTGCTCTCACGACATGAATGGTGAAATGTTGAGATTGTGTCACATGTTCATACTGTGCACGTTGAAGTTGGCTGCGTTTGACGTTGACAATTTATTCAAATAAAAGGATGGTGAAATCAGGTGAATTAGTTTGCCACAAATATCTACTTCACTGCTCTAAGAATTAGCAGATGATTTATATTCCACATAACATTAATGAAAGCTTCTCTGTACAAAAACTGATGAAATGCAAAATTGCATTATAATACGAAATATTGCGAAATCAATATATTGTGTCAATATAAACAATCGTATAAAAAGCTAATGCAGATCATGAAAACGTAGCACTCAACTCTTCTTATAACGTTAAAAAATATATTTTAAGCACTTGACATGGAAAACACTACAATGGTAACAAAAAAACAATGTACTTCAACTTTTCATTATTAAAATGAAATTAATTTAATAATTATTATTTTAGAAACAAAGCAATATGCAGATCTTCGTGAGAACTCTAACCGGAAAGTTGTTAACACTACAAGTAAAAGCCGATGAGTCTATAGAGAATACTAAAATCAAAATTCAAGATATAGGCAAAATTCCCTCAGATCAGCAGCGTTTGGTATACGCTGCTAAACAACTTTCCGCCGGCAAGACACTCTCCGACTACACATCCAAAAGGAGTCGACACTACACTTGGTTTTGTTTTTGAGAGGCGGTGGGTTAGATTGAATTCCACCCACCCTCAGGAAACTAGCAGAAAAATATAACTGCGACAAGCTTATCTGTCGAAAATGCTATGCTCGTCTTCACCCAAAAGCTAAGAATTGTCGTAAGAAACAGTGTGGTCACTGTAATGATCTTCGACCAAAAAAGAAACTAGATGAAAACCGGGCATAGAAGTAAATATTATAAAAGAAATTTAAATATAAATGAAAAGGCAACCGATATGTATTTCAAACAGCATTTTAATATTAAACATGATTGGTTACAGAGTAGGTTGATTGGCAACGCTATGATTGTCATTCACCTACAAACTCACCTCTTTGCGTTTAAAACGCAGAGAAATGTCAAATAAAATTGATGACATGTTGGAAATTTCCTCTTTTGTTTTGCGATTAGCATTTGGGTGGACATATCCGGAGGTATGGCTGTGAGAAGATTAGGAATTATTGCAATTTTATAGAAATTTTGAAATATATATCTGAAGTATTTAACGACAAAGTGATAGAAAAGTTTCTATATCATTGATTTTTTTTTTTTTTTTTTCAAACATTACTTTTGACACTCTAACCTCCAAAAATAGCACACATCGTTGTTTGATAGAAATAGACTGAATTTAATTCAAAGCATTTGCAGTTAAATTAATATGATATCACCGTATCACTTCCTTGCAGAAAACGACACAAAATGCAGATTTTTGTTAAGACGCTCACCGGAAAGACCATCACTCTTGAGGTCGAACCATCTGATACCATTGAGAATGTTAAAGCTAAGATCCAGGACAAGGAAGGAATCCCACCTGATCAGCAACGTTTGATTTTCGCCGGCAAGCAGCTGGAGGATGGACGAACTCTTTCTGATTACAACATCCAGAAGGAATCGACCCTTCACTTGGTGCTTCGTCTACGTGGAGGTATAATTGAGCCTTCTCTGCGTATCTTGGCACAGAAGTACAACTGCGACAAAATGATTTGTCGTAAGTGCTACGCTCGCTTGCACCCAAGAGCAACCAACTGCCGCAAGAAGAAGTGCGGCCACACCAACAATTTGCGCCCCAAAAAGAAGTTGAAGTAAGCCACTGCAATCTGATGTCGCCCATTTGAAGGGAGCGTTGCGAGTGCTTTTGACTTTTCCTTGTACGGAAAAAAATAAAGTAAATTTTCAAGAATATTTGATAATAAAATAAATGGAAATGCAAACGATTTACATTTTATTCATTGATATATTATTTTGATTAAATTGTGCACCGTGTGTATCTAACAATTCTCATATTTTTTTAATGCGGAAAAAATGTAGAAGTAATTATTCAAGAATAGTTTTTACAAAATAAATGGAAATGTAAAGAATTTGCAATTCATTCATTGTTTTCTAGTTTTGATTCAATTGTGCTTTGCAGGTTCTTCTGACAATTTATTTTTCTATTCGGAAAACTGAAGAAGTAAATATTCAAGAATAGTTTTTATAAAATAAATGATATTGCAAACGATTTTCACTTCATTCCTTTATTTCTTGTTTTGATTTAATTGTAATTTAATTATTTAGACTTAGTATGTTAGATTTGCTTTGATTTTAAATTTATTCGCTATAAACTAGAATGAATATCGTTCTTCTATAAACCCACCTCTGTGTTATTTGACACAACGAGAAATGTCAGTTCATTTGACGCCATATTGGAAATTTCCTCTTTCATTTTGTGACTTGCAATTGGTAGCACGTTTCAAGAGGTATGTCCGCTAAAATTGAAGAAATATTACAATTATCGAATTTATAAAATATATATCTGTGGCGCATATTTAGTACATAATGCGAACGTTTTATTATTATAGATTTTTTTTTTAAATTTAATTGCACTGATATATTAACTATAGAACACCCTAACCTCATAGCTGGTTAACGCACGTCGTCATTGCTTGCAGGAAGGGCGCTGTGAATTTAAATCAATGCATTTGGTATGAAATTAATAAAGTATCGCTTCTTTGCAGAAACCGAAACAAAATGCAGATTTTTGTTAAGACGCTCACTGGAAAGACCATCACTCTTGAGGTCGAACCATCGGACACCATTGAGAATGTCAAAGCAAAGATCCAGGACAAGGAAGGTATCCCACCAGATCAACAACGTTTGATCTTCGCCGGCAAGCAGCTTGAGGATGGACGAACTCTTTCTGATTACAACATCCAGAAGGAATCGACCCTCCACTTGGTGCTTCGTCTCCGTGGTGGTATAATTGAGCCCTCTTTGCGTATCTTAGCACAGAAGTACAATTGTGACAAGATGATTTGCCGCAAGTGCTACGCTCGCCTGCACCCAAGAGCAACCAACTGTCGCAAGAAGAAGTGCGGCCACACTAACAATTTGCGCCCCAAAAAGAAGTTGAAGTAAACCACTGCAATACGGAGTCGCCAATCTGAACGGAACGGTGCGAGTGCTTTTGGCCTATTTTTTTTTTTTTTTTTTGTGGAGAAAGATTTCATTCTATAAACTAGAGAAGAAAAACTTCATGTGTTTTTTTATGCATATGTTTTCATTCTATAAAATAATAAAAAAGAATATATTCGTGTTTTCTTTCGTAAAATATTTAAAAGAAATATAAAATAGGAATTATAGGTATTAAATATATTACTGTTTATGAGGGGCTAATGAAGTATATGCGATTTCAAAGAGGACCACTTAGCAAAGTGCAACTTGTGTTGGACGCTATTAGGAATGGAATTTCCTGATGTTTATATCGGTAAGGAATAATTTTAGATATAACTACAAATTGTTGGCAATATAAAACGTTCTTTTCCATAAACACAGGCAAGTCTCTGAATATACTTTTTATGTGAAATTAGTACAAAAACTAATATTTTCTGATATGAAGAGTGACGTTGAGTACATTCAGGTTGTATGCGTGCAAGACGTACCAAAGAATCGTCAGATAAAATACAGGAAATTATTGGCGTCGTTTCACAAGACAGGATAGAGTGTTGTATGTGCGAAAATAGTGGAGGCGCCACCCAAACATTGAATTGAGTGACGTTCTAATTACAACTTGGGAAGATATGAGCCAAAACAATAGAGCAGGGGTGGTCAAAATATGAAAAATTCAAAAGTGCAAGAAAACGAATTTAGCCAGTTCTTTCAGATATCATTTGCATTTATATTATTCTCCTTGCGATTCCTTAGCGGAAATGTCGTTTTTGTGGCCAAAATAGAGAATTTGAAAAATTATCTAGTGCGAAGTTTCATAGGCCTACGGCGCTTAGTTTAGCCTCTAGAGCCGTTTAAAGTTTCGGTAAGAAACATTTTCTTGTAAAATCCGACTTAGTGCTCCTAGAGACTTGAAACTGGAGGACGATGATATGTAGGGGTTGTATGTTCTGCTGGTTGAATTGCGTGACGTTCTAATTACAACTTGGGAAGATATGAGCCAGAACGATAGGGCAGGTTTATGAAGGAGGAACTAATTAAGAAGTAACCTAGAAAGGATCAACCATTGGGGTAGGAAGGGTTAATATCACAAATTCGAAAAAGTTCTGGTGAAACATTGGATAACCAATCACTTAAAATTTTACCATTTGTATTAGTTATTGAATCACCCCAAGAATCATGTTTTCAATTTAAGTCGCCATCCAAGAAGGATACGTCGAAGTTTTAGCAAAAGTTGAAATTGCAGTCAAACTGCTATGTAAATCTAATGTAGACAAATTACAAATTATGTAGGGACTACTAAAAAGAAAACGTTTAGTTGCGTCATTGATGTGACAATGAATACTAATAAAATAGTTTGGAAATTTGACATTCTTAATAAGCAAAGTAGAATATTTATAATAGTTTTTAACTGCAATTCGCACTCCAATTGAAGAGTTATCTCCTATGAGATTGTAGCTTCCTAAGGAAATTTTCCTAATTACTGATACATGTGTTTCTTGAATAAACCCAATGTTAATATCACAATGAGATACGGTTTGAAGGAGATCAACTCTTCGACTCAACGAACGGTCTTACATTAAATGTGAGCAAATTCAATAAATTACGGACCATAACTGGTTTGTTATTACTAAGCTTCTTATAATTATTCCTTCGTAACCAAGTGGCATCGCTAAAACTCAACTTGTGGTGGAAAATAATCAGCTGTTTATCATTTCTGTATATATTTGACATTTATCATATATAAAAACACATACATGATTAGATACATCTGTAGATACATGCATATATGCATGCATATAAACAGGCATAGGTACATGCATGGATACATTTATAGATACATGCATAGTTACATGCATAGATACATTCATAGAAACATGCATAGATGCATGTATAGATACATGTATAAATACATGTATAGATACATGCATATATACATGTATAGATACTTGTATAACTACATAGAAAAAACACATTTTGACGGACCTCTGGTTCGAAACCTATTTATGAACAGTCGTGAAATTGAGCTGGGTCATGCCACACGCACATGACACAGCGCAATATACCAAAAAAATATCTAAGATTTTTTCTAAGTCTTTTTGTGAAGGGGTGAACTTAGAAATTTTCTAATATAGAGAGAATGAAAATATATACAATTTTTAAGAACAAAAATTTTTTTTCTCAGAATTATGCATTTTCTCATAGTTGGTGAATATCTGAATTTATATAATCATGGTATCTGAATTACGTCTTGTTAGAATACAGAAATAACTTAGTTTTATTTTTGTGTTTAAAATTTCTCTAACATATTGTGGTTCAAACTAAATTATATTTTTAAAGAAATCATTTGTATGGTTCTTTAAAAATTATGTTTTATAACATTTTATAAAATGTTTATAAAATATAAACATTATTCTGGTTGATCCTGCCAGTAGATATAAGCATGTCTCAAAAATTAAGCCATAAGTACACACGAAGTAAAAGTGAAACCGCAAAAGGCTCATTATATCAGTTATGGTTCAGCATTTGCCAAAGATGTTTTCATTAATCAAGAACGAAAGTTATCGGTTTGAAGGCGATCAGATACCGCCCTAGTTAGTTCTAACCATAAAACGAAGCCAGGTAGCATTTGGGTGTAGCTACTTCTATGGCTCAAAAATTCACAAAGCGTTGGATTGTGAGCTGGGTTTAGACCGTCGCGAGACAGGTTAGTTTTACCCTACTAATGACTATTGTTGTTGCAACAGCATTCCTGCGTAGTACGAGAGGAACCGCAGGTACGGACCAATGGCACAATACTTGTTCAAGCGAACAGTGGTATGACGCTACGTCCGTTGGATTATGCCTGAACGCCTCTAAGGCCGTATCCGTGCTGGAGTGCAATTATAAATATGGGGCAATTGCATTGTATGGCTTCTAAACCATTTAAAGTTTATATTCATTTATAAACAATAATGGATGTGATGCCAATGTTATTTGTAACATAGCAAATCCGGGAGGATTAAATATCACCTGGGTGCCGCGCTAGTTACATATTTTAAACATTATTTAATACAATGACAAAGCCTAAAATCAATTGTAAATGACTTTGGTAACGGGCAAGGTGTTGT
>OX376696.1:74770912-74779852 GCA_947389925.1 Coelopa pilipes
ATTCGTCTACAATAATGTTGTTCAAATGATATTTTTTATATAAAAGAATATCAAAATGTTTATAAAATATAAACATTATTCTGGTTTGATGGTTGATGGTTGATCCTGCCAGTAGTTATATGCTTGTCTCAAAACATTAAGCCATTCGTCTACAATAATGTTGTTCAAATGATATTTTTTATATAAAAGAATATCAAAATGTTTATAAAATATAAACATTATTCTGGTTTGATGGTTGATGGTTGATCCTGCCAGTAGTTATATGCTTGTCTCAAAACATTAAGCCATTCGTCTACAATAATGTTGTTCAAATGATATTTTTTATATAAAAGAATATCAAAATGTTTATAAAATATAAACATTATTCTGGTTTGATGGTTGATGGTTGATCCTGCCAGTAGTTATATGCTTGTCTCAAAACATTAAGCCATTCGTCTACAATAATGTTGTTCAAATGATATTTTTTATATAAAAGAATATCAAAATGTTTATAAAATATAAACATTATTCTGGTTTGATGGTTGATGGTTGATCCTGCCAGTAGTTATATGCTTGTCTCAAAACATTAAGCCATTCGTCTACAATAATGTTGTTCAAATGATATTTTTTATATAAAAGAATATCAAAATGTTTATAAAATATAAACATTATTCTGGTTTGATGGTTGATGGTTGATCCTGCCAGTAGTTATATGCTTGTCTCAAAACATTAAGCCATTCGTCTACAATAATGTTGTTCAAATGATATTTTTTATATAAAAGAATATCAAAATGTTTATAAAATATAAACATTATTCTGGTTTGATGGTTGATGGTTGATCCTGCCAGTAGTTATATGCTTGTCTCAAAACATTAAGCCATTCGTCTACAATAATGTTGTTCAAATGATATTTTTTATATAAAAGAATATCAAAATGTTTATAAAATATAAACATTATTCTGGTTTGATGGTTGATGGTTGATCCTGCCAGTAGTTATATGCTTGTCTCAAAACATTAAGCCATTCGTCTACAATAATGTTGTTCAAATGATATTTTTTATATAAAAGAATATCAAAATGTTTATAAAATATAAACATTATTCTGGTTTGATGGTTGATGGTTGATCCTGCCAGTAGTTATATGCTTGTCTCAAAACATTAAGCCATTCGTCTACAATAATGTTGTTCAAATGATATTTTTTATATAAAAGAATATCAAAATGTTTATAAAATATAAACATTATTCTGGTTTGATGGTTGATGGTTGATCCTGCCAGTAGTTATATGCTTGTCTCAAAACATTAAGCCATTCGTCTACAATAATGTTGTTCAAATGATATTTTTTATATAAAAGAATATCAAAATGTTTATAAAATATAAACATTATTCTGGTTTGATGGTTGATGGTTGATCCTGCCAGTAGTTATATGCTTGTCTCAAAACATTAAGCCATTCGTCTACAATAATGTTGTTCAAATGATATTTTTTATATAAAAGAATATCAAAATGTTTATAAAATATAAACATTATTCTGGTTTGATGGTTGATGGTTGATCCTGCCAGTAGTTATATGCTTGTCTCAAAACATTAAGCCATTCGTCTACAATAATGTTGTTCAAATGATATTTTTTATATAAAAGAATATCAAAATGTTTATAAAATATAAACATTATTCTGGTTTGATGGTTGATGGTTGATCCTGCCAGTAGTTATATGCTTGTCTCAAAACATTAAGCCATTCGTCTACAATAATGTTGTTCAAATGATATTTTTTATATAAAAGAATATCAAAATGTTTATAAAATATAAACATTATTCTGGTTTGATGGTTGATGGTTGATCCTGCCAGTAGTTATATGCTTGTCTCAAAACATTAAGCCATTCGTCTACAATAATGTTGTTCAAATGATATTTTTTATATAAAAGAATATCAAAATGTTTATAAAATATAAACATTATTCTGGTTTGATGGTTGATGGTTGATCCTGCCAGTAGTTATATGCTTGTCTCAAAACATTAAGCCATTCGTCTACAATAATGTTGTTCAAATGATATTTTTTATATAAAAGAATATCAAAATGTTTATAAAATATAAACATTATTCTGGTTTGATGGTTGATGGTTGATCCTGCCAGTAGTTATATGCTTGTCTCAAAACATTAAGCCATTCGTCTACAATAATGTTGTTCAAATGATATTTTTTATATAAAAGAATATCAAAATGTTTATAAAATATAAACATTATTCTGGTTTGATGGTTGATGGTTGATCCTGCCAGTAGTTATATGCTTGTCTCAAAACATTAAGCCATTCGTCTACAATAATGTTGTTCAAATGATATTTTTTATATAAAAGAATATCAAAATGTTTATAAAATATAAACATTATTCTGGTTTGATGGTTGATGGTTGATCCTGCCAGTAGTTATATGCTTGTCTCAAAACATTAAGCCATTCGTCTACAATAATGTTGTTCAAATGATATTTTTTATATAAAAGAATATCAAAATGTTTATAAAATATAAACATTATTCTGGTTTGATGGTTGATGGTTGATCCTGCCAGTAGTTATATGCTTGTCTCAAAACATTAAGCCATTCGTCTACAATAATGTTGTTCAAATGATATTTTTTATATAAAAGAATATCAAAATGTTTATAAAATATAAACATTATTCTGGTTTGATGGTTGATGGTTGATCCTGCCAGTAGTTATATGCTTGTCTCAAAACATTAAGCCATTCGTCTACAATAATGTTGTTCAAATGATATTTTTTATATAAAAGAATATCAAAATGTTTATAAAATATAAACATTATTCTGGTTTGATGGTTGATGGTTGATCCTGCCAGTAGTTATATGCTTGTCTCAAAACATTAAGCCATTCGTCTACAATAATGTTGTTCAAATGATATTTTTTATATAAAAGAATATCAAAATGTTTATAAAATATAAACATTATTCTGGTTTGATGGTTGATGGTTGATCCTGCCAGTAGTTATATGCTTGTCTCAAAACATTAAGCCATTCGTCTACAATAATGTTGTTCAAATGATATTTTTTATATAAAAGAATATCAAAATGTTTATAAAATATAAACATTATTCTGGTTTGATGGTTGATGGTTGATCCTGCCAGTAGTTATATGCTTGTCTCAAAACATTAAGCCATTCGTCTACAATAATGTTGTTCAAATGATATTTTTTATATAAAAGAATATCAAAATGTTTATAAAATATAAACATTATTCTGGTTTGATGGTTGATGGTTGATCCTGCCAGTAGTTATATGCTTGTCTCAAAACATTAAGCCATTCGTCTACAATAATGTTGTTCAAATGATATTTTTTATATAAAAGAATATCAAAATGTTTATAAAATATAAACATTATTCTGGTTTGATGGTTGATGGTTGATCCTGCCAGTAGTTATATGCTTGTCTCAAAACATTAAGCCATTCGTCTACAATAATGTTGTTCAAATGATATTTTTTATATAAAAGAATATCAAAATGTTTATAAAATATAAACATTATTCTGGTTTGATGGTTGATGGTTGATCCTGCCAGTAGTTATATGCTTGTCTCAAAACATTAAGCCATTCGTCTACAATAATGTTGTTCAAATGATATTTTTTATATAAAAGAATATCAAAATGTTTATAAAATATAAACATTATTCTGGTTTGATGGTTGATGGTTGATCCTGCCAGTAGTTATATGCTTGTCTCAAAACATTAAGCCATTCGTCTACAATAATGTTGTTCAAATGATATTTTTTATATAAAAGAATATCAAAATGTTTATAAAATATAAACATTATTCTGGTTTGATGGTTGATGGTTGATCCTGCCAGTAGTTATATGCTTGTCTCAAAACATTAAGCCATTCGTCTACAATAATGTTGTTCAAATGATATTTTTTATATAAAAGAATATCAAAATGTTTATAAAATATAAACATTATTCTGGTTTGATGGTTGATGGTTGATCCTGCCAGTAGTTATATGCTTGTCTCAAAACATTAAGCCATTCGTCTACAATAATGTTGTTCAAATGATATTTTTTATATAAAAGAATATCAAAATGTTTATAAAATATAAACATTATTCTGGTTTGATGGTTGATGGTTGATCCTGCCAGTAGTTATATGCTTGTCTCAAAACATTAAGCCATTCGTCTACAATAATGTTGTTCAAATGATATTTTTTATATAAAAGAATATCAAAATGTTTATAAAATATAAACATTATTCTGGTTTGATGGTTGATGGTTGATCCTGCCAGTAGTTATATGCTTGTCTCAAAACATTAAGCCATTCGTCTACAATAATGTTGTTCAAATGATATTTTTTATATAAAAGAATATCAAAATGTTTATAAAATATAAACATTATTCTGGTTTGATGGTTGATGGTTGATCCTGCCAGTAGTTATATGCTTGTCTCAAAACATTAAGCCATTCGTCTACAATAATGTTGTTCAAATGATATTTTTTATATAAAAGAATATCAAAATGTTTATAAAATATAAACATTATTCTGGTTTGATGGTTGATGGTTGATCCTGCCAGTAGTTATATGCTTGTCTCAAAACATTAAGCCATTCGTCTACAATAATGTTGTTCAAATGATATTTTTTATATAAAAGAATATCAAAATGTTTATAAAATATAAACATTATTCTGGTTTGATGGTTGATGGTTGATCCTGCCAGTAGTTATATGCTTGTCTCAAAACATTAAGCCATTCGTCTACAATAATGTTGTTCAAATGATATTTTTTATATAAAAGAATATCAAAATGTTTATAAAATATAAACATTATTCTGGTTTGATGGTTGATGGTTGATCCTGCCAGTAGTTATATGCTTGTCTCAAAACATTAAGCCATTCGTCTACAATAATGTTGTTCAAATGATATTTTTTATATAAAAGAATATCAAAATGTTTATAAAATATAAACATTATTCTGGTTTGATGGTTGATGGTTGATCCTGCCAGTAGTTATATGCTTGTCTCAAAACATTAAGCCATTCGTCTACAATAATGTTGTTCAAATGATATTTTTTATATAAAAGAATATCAAAATGTTTATAAAATATAAACATTATTCTGGTTTGATGGTTGATGGTTGATCCTGCCAGTAGTTATATGCTTGTCTCAAAACATTAAGCCATTCGTCTACAATAATGTTGTTCAAATGATATTTTTTATATAAAAGAATATCAAAATGTTTATAAAATATAAACATTATTCTGGTTTGATGGTTGATGGTTGATCCTGCCAGTAGTTATATGCTTGTCTCAAAACATTAAGCCATTCGTCTACAATAATGTTGTTCAAATGATATTTTTTATATAAAAGAATATCAAAATGTTTATAAAATATAAACATTATTCTGGTTGATGGTTGATGGTTGATCCTGCCAGTAGTTATATGCTTGTCTCAAAACATTAAGCCATTCGTCTACAATAATGTTGTTCAAATGATATTTTTTATATAAAAGAATATCAAAATGTTTATAAAATATAAACATTATTCTGGTTTGATGGTTGATGGTTGATCCTGCCAGTAGTTATATGCTTGTCTCAAAACATTAAGCCATTCGTCTACAATAATGTTGTTCAAATGATATTTTTTATATAAAAGAATATCAAAATGTTTATAAAATATAAACATTATTCTGGTTTGATGGTTGATGGTTGATCCTGCCAGTAGTTATATGCTTGTCTCAAAACATTAAGCCATTCGTCTACAATAATGTTGTTCAAATGATATTTTTTATATAAAAGAATATCAAAATGTTTATAAAATATAAACATTATTCTGGTTTGATGGTTGATGGTTGATCCTGCCAGTAGTTATATGCTTGTCTCAAAACATTAAGCCATTCGTCTACAATAATGTTGTTCAAATGATATTTTTTATATAAAAGAATATCAAAATGTTTATAAAATATAAACATTATTCTGGTTTGATGGTTGATGGTTGATCCTGCCAGTAGTTATATGCTTGTCTCAAAACATTAAGCCATTCGTCTACAATAATGTTGTTCAAATGATATTTTTTATATAAAAGAATATCAAAATGTTTATAAAATATAAACATTATTCTGGTTTGATGGTTGATGGTTGATCCTGCCAGTAGTTATATGCTTGTCTCAAAACATTAAGCCATTCGTCTACAATAATGTTGTTCAAATGATATTTTTTATATAAAAGAATATCAAAATGTTTATAAAATATAAACATTATTCTGGTTTGATGGTTGATGGTTGATCCTGCCAGTAGTTATATGCTTGTCTCAAAACATTAAGCCATTCGTCTACAATAATGTTGTTCAAATGATATTTTTTATATAAAAGAATATCAAAATGTTTATAAAATATAAACATTATTCTGGTTTGATGGTTGATGGTTGATCCTGCCAGTAGTTATATGCTTGTCTCAAAACATTAAGCCATTCGTCTACAATAATGTTGTTCAAATGATATTTTTTATATAAAAGAATATCAAAATGTTTATAAAATATAAACATTATTCTGGTTTGATGGTTGATGGTTGATCCTGCCAGTAGTTATATGCTTGTCTCAAAACATTAAGCCATTCGTCTACAATAATGTTGTTCAAATGATATTTTTTATATAAAAGAATATCAAAATGTTTATAAAATATAAACATTATTCTGGTTTGATGGTTGATGGTTGATCCTGCCAGTAGTTATATGCTTGTCTCAAAACATTAAGCCATTCGTCTACAATAATGTTGTTCAAATGATATTTTTTATATAAAAGAATATCAAAATGTTTATAAAATATAAACATTATTCTGGTTTGATGGTTGATGGTTGATCCTGCCAGTAGTTATATGCTTGTCTCAAAACATTAAGCCATTCGTCTACAATAATGTTGTTCAAATGATATTTTTTATATAAAAGAATATCAAAATGTTTATAAAATATAAACATTATTCTGGTTTGATGGTTGATGGTTGATCCTGCCAGTAGTTATATGCTTGTCTCAAAACATTAAGCCATTCGTCTACAATAATGTTGTTCAAATGATATTTTTTATATAAAAGAATATCAAAATGTTTATAAAATATAAACATTATTCTGGTTTGATGGTTGATGGTTGATCCTGCCAGTAGTTATATGCTTGTCTCAAAACATTAAGCCATTCGTCTACAATAATGTTGTTCAAATGATATTTTTTATATAAAAGAATATCAAAATGTTTATAAAATATAAACATTATTCTGGTTTGATGGTTGATGGTTGATCCTGCCAGTAGTTATATGCTTGTCTCAAAACATTAAGCCATTCGTCTACAATAATGTTGTTCAAATGATATTTTTTATATAAAAGAATATCAAAATGTTTATAAAATATAAACATTATTCTGGTTTGATGGTTGATGGTTGATCCTGCCAGTAGTTATATGCTTGTCTCAAAACATTAAGCCATTCGTCTACAATAATGTTGTTCAAATGATATTTTTTATATAAAAGAATATCAAAATGTTTATAAAATATAAACATTATTCTGGTTTGATGGTTGATGGTTGATCCTGCCAGTAGTTATATGCTTGTCTCAAAACATTAAGCCATTCGTCTACAATAATGTTGTTCAAATGATATTTTTTATATAAAAGAATATCAAAATGTTTATAAAATATAAACATTATTCTGGTTTGATGGTTGATGGTTGATCCTGCCAGTAGTTATATGCTTGTCTCAAAACATTAAGCCATTCGTCTACAATAATGTTGTTCAAATGATATTTTTTATATAAAAGAATATCAAAATGTTTATAAAATATAAACATTATTCTGGTTTGATGGTTGATGGTTGATCCTGCCAGTAGTTATATGCTTGTCTCAAAACATTAAGCCATTCGTCTACAATAATGTTGTTCAAATGATATTTTTTATATAAAAGAATATCAAAATGTTTATAAAATATAAACATTATTCTGGTTTGATGGTTGATGGTTGATCCTGCCAGTAGTTATATGCTTGTCTCAAAACATTAAGCCATTCGTCTACAATAATGTTGTTCAAATGATATTTTTTATATAAAAGAATATCAAAATGTTTATAAAATATAAACATTATTCTGGTTTGATGGTTGATGGTTGATCCTGCCAGTAGTTATATGCTTGTCTCAAAACATTAAGCCATTCGTCTACAATAATGTTGTTCAAATGATATTTTTTATATAAAAGAATATCAAAATGTTTATAAAATATAAACATTATTCTGGTTTGATGGTTGATGGTTGATCCTGCCAGTAGTTATATGCTTGTCTCAAAACATTAAGCCATTCGTCTACAATAATGTTGTTCAAATGATATTTTTTATATAAAAGAATATCAAAATGTTTATAAAATATAAACATTATTCTGGTTTGATGGTTGATGGTTGATCCTGCCAGTAGTTATATGCTTGTCTCAAAACATTAAGCCATTCGTCTACAATAATGTTGTTCAAATGATATTTTTTATATAAAAGAATATCAAAATGTTTATAAAATATAAACATTATTCTGGTTTGATGGTTGATGGTTGATCCTGCCAGTAGTTATATGCTTGTCTCAAAACATTAAGCCATTCGTCTACAATAATGTTGTTCAAATGATATTTTTTATATAAAAGAATATCAAAATGTTTATAAAATATAAACATTATTCTGGTTTGATGGTTGATGGTTGATCCTGCCAGTAGTTATATGCTTGTCTCAAAACATTAAGCCATTCGTCTACAATAATGTTGTTCAAATGATATTTTTTATATAAAAGAATATCAAAATGTTTATAAAATATAAACATTATTCTGGTTTGATGGTTGATGGTTGATCCTGCCAGTAGTTATATGCTTGTCTCAAAACATTAAGCCATTCGTCTACAATAATGTTGTTCAAATGATATTTTTTATATAAAAGAATATCAAAATGTTTATAAAATATAAACA
>CANDXB010000001.1:0-305674 GCA_947389925.1 Coelopa pilipes
AATATTTAAATTATTATTATTATTATTTGATATTTAAATTATTATTATTATTTAATATTTAAATTATTATTATTATTATTTAATATTTAAATTATTATTATTATTTAATATTTAAATTATTATTATTATTTAATATTTAAATTATTATTATTATTATTTAATTTAAAACTTAAATTATTATTATTATTATTATTATTATTTAATTTAATTTAATATTTAAATTATTATTATTATTTAATTTAATATTTAAATTATTATTATTATTTAATTTACTATTTAAATAATTATTATTATTATTCAATTTAATATTTAAATTATTATTATTTAATTTAATAATTAAATTATTATTATTATTTAATTTAATATTTAATAATAAAATTATTATTAATATTATTATTATTAATATAATAATTTAATTTAATATTTAAATTATTATTATTATTATAATGATTTAATTTAAAATTTAAATTATTATTATTATAATTGAATTTAATATTTAAATTATTATTATTACAAAACGCGTAATTTTCAGGGATATATATAGACAGAATAACTTTTAAATAAAATCATATTATTGCAAAAAAAAACACACTTTCAGTTCTTTTTATACATAATTGTTTTTATTGGCATTTTCATGTTATTTTTTTTTTTTTTTTACCTTCAAATTCCGTCATCAAATATGACAATCTGTGCTGTGCGGTTAATTTTTATACATAACAATCCAGTTGATTATATGTTTAAATACCCGCAAATATCATACATGAGGTACAAAACTGTAAATGTTTGCATCGAACCCCTTCTGTTTGATTAGGCTGAGAATTGTTTATAGTACATTTGATAATTATTTTCATATTTAAATAAATTCCACTAACAAAAATGTTTTAAAAAAAAAACAACCATTTTGATTTTTCTATTTCAATATTTAAATATACATATATAGAATTTAATATACATTCATTTGATTTTGTGTTTTATTATTCTAACTCGTCTCGAAAAATATAAATTAAAAAATGTTTAATTGTAAATCGCAATTAAAGCCAGTGACATTCAAAACTGAACATTTCTTTGTAGTATAATCAAGTGACAAATACACTACTTATCATTTGACCCTAGTTAATACAAATTTATGAAATTTTATTCAATTTTGCTTTCAGTTTTAATTTCAAAAATTAAAAATTTATTAAAAATTATTATTATTATTATTATTTTTTTTTTTTTTCTTATATTCTTATGTGAAGTACCCACAATTATATCCAATATTAAAAGTAAAACTAATTTTATATGGTTTATGTTTATTTGTTGGATGATACATTGCCAATATCAAAAGTTGTAATGATATGCTGCTTTTGCTGATAATTCTTATCTGAACCATTTTCATTAACCACTTTATTACTATTGTCAAATGTTGATGAATTGTTGAATTTAGTCTGACTTACAGTAATTGGAGAAGCGTGTGTAGTGCAAATCGAATAGTCGAGCTTATAAATTCCATTACGACTAACATCATCCATTGATGCCTCTTGACAATCACGACCAATATGTGTTTGCGAACCACAGTTATAACAAGACATATGTTTATTTACACCTAACGTGAGAGACGAATATGATGAAGAAACAAGAATATTCGAACTTGCAGATGGTAATATAGATTTTTGCTGTAATAGATCCGATGATGTTCCTTGGGTAGTAAGTGAAGTGGGATGGTTTGAGGAAAACCGTATATTATGATTTGCTGTAGATGAAGTTACACTACTAGATAAAAACGTTAGACCACCTGGGTGGTATGTTGGATATATAATTTCACCATTTGCCTGCATTTGAATATTAGGCAGTCTATAAGAACTATGTGTGGGTCCTATACCTGTAGTATGATGAAGCATGGGAGGCCTTGTTACAGAACCTATATGATGTGAAGCAGCCACGTGATATGGATATGATGTACTGTGTTGCTGTTGAGAAGGAATGACAGAATTTGAATTAATAATATTCCCTGTAAGATCAGAAGATCCTGTTGTGGTTGAAGTTATCAACATGGGTTTTCCTATATTGCTATTTGAAGAAATCGCATTAACAGAAGGAATAGGAATTCCAGAAATCGTCCCAATATTATTAGATGTAATGCAAATAGCATTGTTATTCGATAGAGATGATTGCATCATACAGCTAGAGGTAGTACCGAGAGATGGCGTTAAAATTAAATCAGTTCCAATGTACTGATCAGACGGTTGTTGATGCAAATTTTGTATAGATGAATTTGTATAAATTTTAGTAGTTTCAGGTTGGCCGCATACTCGATCCAAATTTATTTGTTTATTGAAGATTCCAAGAGTTGGTTTTTGTAAATTTAGCTGGTATTGCTCGTTGGCCCTAATAGCATCTTGAGTTGAGAACGCATGGCTAGGTATTCCAGAGGGCGTCTCAGGTGGAGATATTCCTCCGGATGAACTTACAGAACTTTCGGAATCACTTTCTTCAGGATGAGTATAATTTGTATTTGAAGTCATATCACTAGAATGTAATCCACTTTTTCCAACTAAAGACAAAGATTGCATGGGATAACGTAATGCTGTGTTAATTGTTAGATTGGTTGTTGAAAGAGCATGACAATATGCCATAGGTGGTTGCATACATTTTGGAGACATAAATTGTTGATGAGAATTCCTTCCAAATCCATTTCGTATTATGGTTTGTAACTGCGTCGTGGAACCATCTGTATTTATAACCTATAAAATATAAAATTTATTATAAAAATTTTGAAAAAATAAATTAATAAGAAATTTCAGTGTTTGACATGAAGTCAAACTATATAAAATAAACAAGGCACCATGTATATTATCGCGATAAGCGACAGTTTTACAAAATATTTAATTGTCAAGTCCGTGAAAGGCACTAACAATTTACTGGGGCTGCAAATGTTAAATTAAATTAGTACTTATTTTGGTTTGCCCAAACGCATTGTTTCTGATCGTAGGACTTCATATACATCGAAGCAGTTTTCAACGTATTGCAAACAGAACATTATCTACCACATTAAAAAAACAGTGAGGACACCTCGAGCTAATGGACACGTTGAGCGTGCGAATCAATTAATTTTAAACATTCTTCGAACATCTTCAATAAAAGCCAAAGAGTGGAACGATCAACTTTGAAATCTACAGTGGAGTATAAGTTCTCAGAAAAACTTGACAACCGGATTCAGTTCAAACGTATTGATCTTTGATTTTAAGTTGCGGACACTGTTCAAAGTAAAACATTATAATTCGACTACGATGAACTTCCTGCTAGCAAAAAAAAAACTTGACACTCGAAAGTATGCAGAAACAACGAAATATGTCGAAAGATCGCTACGATAAAAAGCATAAAGATCCGACAACCTACCAGGTAGATGACCTAGTGGTAATTCAAAATGATTTATAGTCGACAGAGGAATCACGAAAAATGAACCCGAGATACCGTGGTCCCAACATTATTTCGAAGGTGTTGGGTAAGGACCAATATTTGTTGGATGAAGTACCCGGAACCACCGACAGAATGAAACCGAATTAGATGATGACAGTATCGAAGATGAAAAAGACAGCATCGGGGCGATGCTTAGTAAGGAAGGGCCGAACTATCACACGACAGTGTAATCTGGCAACATGATCTCATTTTATTGACACTTCTCTTGTAATCGTTTCTTTTGACTTGCCTTATTTTGCATTTTGCTTATTATTGCATTTGTAAACTTGAAAAGCGCAGAGTGTAGATAGTGTTCTATGAGGTTACCGATGTATTCGCAGTTTATTTAAATTAAAAGTTTGAAATTGTGTTCATTCGTTCGTGAATGTATATATAATAAATAAGTAAAATAAATTGTACATTCGGTGTTTAAAATAATTTTTCATGTCCGTTGACATATTCAGAAGTGCGATATAACTCTCGTGCATACACAAATACAGTTCCGTGAAATTTCGGCTGATGCATTACTTCCAATTGTGACGAAAGCATAATCGAGAAACGACACTGCCGTTGACGCAATTTACAAAATTGAATGTAAAGCGAAAAGAAGGATGGAAAAATTGAGGGTACTGAACTTGAGTTGACGAACTTAAAACGAAGTCGATAGACAAGAGTAATAGACAAGAAAGCAGAGCTGATAGAGGAGCGTTCAGAAAATCAATTTTATAAACAGTCTCAAAGCATTGCCAATGAAAGCATAGAGCGAAGGTTGCGAACATTTAATAATTATGTTGAAAGTATATACTGTGAACGTAGGAAAATGCTGTTGAAAGTATATCCATAGAAAATTGTAATAATAGTTCCATGTTTCGGGTTATGTGGTTACATCGCCCTACGTAAATAAACGAGATATTGGCTGAACCAATGCGATAATTCCTCAGACGGTTGGAGTTAATGCGCGCTTATAAATATCCAAACGACAATCCGAACCAGGCTCAACGTAGTGCGGAAAAATTGGTCACATCGTCCGACGGGAATGGACGAAATATACATTGGGCCGATACAGCTATACTTCAGACGTTTCGAAGATGTAATACTGCACCGGTGTATATGTGCCAGAAAGCCGTTCCGATGGTAGCGCAAGATAATGCGTAAAACGATTATTTGTCACAACAAAGCATTAATCATGTTTTTGGCAACGTTCACGATGTAATTTCCAGATTACCTGCATTTAATCCTGCTGAAAACACGATTAGTTCAACAGAAATTATATCTCGAATTGAGTAGTTGCGCCGTGCCTATGGATGGGACGATAGAATTATGCTGTTTTCCGTTCAGAAGAAAATGCAGGGCGTGCCAAAATTATGAATCGACCCAGGACGGGAGGTATTCGTTAATTGGCAGAGATTTGATAATGCCTTTTTGAATGAATTCCTTTCGACGGCGAACTTTTCGCGTGCAGCTAATAGACATGCGTCGTTGTGTTCATGAGACACCAGAAATTTTTTATTTTGGCCGTAGGACGTCGAAGTAGCATTAACGAGCAATCGCTAATTAAATATATCAACGGAATAAATGATATTGATCTGCAAATATGTCTCTGTATGAAGCGGTAAAGTGAAATTATAATAAACTGCTACAATCGATAATAAATTATTGTTTATATATTAACATTCGAAATATCTCTACACCGAAGCATTATATACAAGTACCGTGATAGCAACGGAAGCATATGAAAGTTGTGAAAATTTACAATATTCAAACCACAGCATTTATCGAATCCGATAGTGCGCGTTCATTGATTCGGAAATCAATCGCTCAGAAGTTCGGTGCAACGGAGTAGGTTTCGGTGGTGGACAATATGAGTGCTTTGATAAATTATAGACTGAAATAACAATGGATGTTGTGCCGTTAGCTGCAAGTTTGTTGATCGTAGATGATAAATAGATATTGATGGGACAAGATATTTTGTGTTCATACGAAAATAGATTTGTAATCGATGGTGATAAGTGCTGGGTACAGCCCAAAAACATGAATGTGGCGCAGCAGTCAATTTATAAAACGTCGACGATTGACACCGCGAAAATAATAAAAAAGAAAATCAAGTTCTCTACCACATTATAACGATTAACAAGAAAGCGTACCGATTACCATTCGCTAGATGACAAGGTGGAATAATTCTCGAATCAAGTTCCTCGATAGTTTTAGTCACGGATTTTCCCGAAAATTTGCTAAATTTGTTTTTTTATCGAGAAAACCACTGAACGAATTTTACAAAACTTCGCATTTCCTCGTATCGGGAAATATGTTAAGGACTACTTTACGGCACGCATTGAATGTTGCTACAATAAAAGCAATAGTGGCAAATCCGAAAGTAAACTGAAAGTAAAAACTTGACACTCGAAAGTATGCAGAAACAACGAAATATGTCGAAAGATCGCTACGATAATAAGCATAAAAATCCGACAACCTACCAGGTAGATGACCTATTGGTAATTCAAAATGATTTATAGTCGACAGAGGAATCACGAAAAATGAACCCGAGATACCGTGGTCCCAACATTCTTTCGAAGGTGTTGGGTAAGGACCAATATTTGTTGGATGAAGTACCCGGAACCACCGACAGAATGAAACCGAATTAGATGATGACAGTACCGAAGATGAAAAAGACAGCATCGGGCGGCAGAGATTTGATAATGCCTTTTTGAATGAATTCCTTTCGACGGCGAACTTTGCGCGTGCAGCTAATAGACATGCGTCGTTGTGTTAATTTAGCCGTAGGACGTCGAAGTTGCATTAACGAGCATTCGCTAATTAAATATATCAACGGAATAAATGATATTGATCTGCCAATATGTCTCTGTGTGAAGCGGTAAAGTGAAATTATAATAAACTGCTACAATCGATAATAAATTATTGTTCACATATAAACATTCGAAAAATCTCTACACCGAAGCTTAATATACAAGTTCCGTGGTAGCAACGGAAGCACATAAAAGTTGAAAGTTGTGAAAACTTACAATATTCAAACCACAGCATTTATCGAATCCGATAGTGCGCGTTCATTGATTCGGAAATCAATCGCTCAGAAGTTCGGTGCAACGGAGTAGGTTTCGGTGGTGGACAATATGAGAGCTATGATAAATTATCGACTGAAATAACAATGGATGTTGTGCCGTTAGCTGCAAGTTTGTTGATCGTAGATGATAAATAGATATTGATGGAACAAGATATTTTGTGTTCATACGAAAATAGATTTGTAATCGATGGTGATAAGTGCTGGGTACAGCCCAAAAACATGAATGTGGCGCAGCAGTCAAGTTATAAAACGTCGACGATTGTGTCAAATCCGAAAGTAAACTGTATGTAGACACCGTAGAGCCTATACCTTATCAACTCCTACAATCGACTATTTCGGTCCGTTCATTGAAAGTAAACAAGGCAACACGTATATTAACGCGATAAGCGACACTTTTACAAAATATTTAATTGTCAAGTCCGTGAAAAGCACTAAAACTTTACTGGGGCTGCAAATGTTAAATTAAATTAGTACTTATTTTGGTTTGCACAAAAGCATTGTTTCTGATCGTAGGACTTCATATACATCGAAGCAGTTTTCAACGTATTGCAAACAGAACAATATCTACCACATTAAAAAAACAGTGAGGACACCTCGAGCTAATGGACACGTTGAGCGTGCGAATCAACTAATTTTAAACATTCTTCGAACATCTTCAATAAAAGCCAAAGAGTGGAACGATCAACTTTGAAATCTACAGTGGAGTATAAGTTCTCAGAAAAACTTGACAACCGGATTCAGTTCAAACGTATTGATCTTTGATTTTAAGTTGCGGACACTGTTCAAAGTAAAATATTATAATTCGACTATGATGAACTTCCTGCTAGCAAAAAAAAAAACTTGACACTCGAAAGTATGCAGAAACAACGAAATATGTCGAAAGATCGCTACGATAAAAAGCATAAAGATCCGACAACCTACCAGGTAGATGACCTAGTGGTAATTCAAAATGATTTATAGTCGACTGAGGAATCACGAAAAATGAACCCGAGATACCGTGGTCCCAACATTCTTTCGAAGGTGTTGGGTAAGGACCAATATTTGTTGGATGAAGTACCCGGAACCACCGACAGAATGAAACCGAATTAGATGATGACAGTATCGAAGATGAAAAAGACAGCATCGGGGCGATGCTTAGTAAGGAAGGGCCGAACTGTCACACGACAGTGTAAACTGGCAACATGATCTCATTTTATTGACACTTCTCTTGTAATCGTTTCTTTTGACTTGCCTTATTTTGCATTTTGCTTATTGTTGCATTTGTAAACTTGAAAAGCGCAGAGTGTAGATAGTGTTCTATGAGGTTACCGATGTATTCGCAGTTTATTTAAATTAAAAGTTTGAAATTGTGTTCATTCGTTCGTGAATGTATATATAATAAATAAGTAAAATAAATTGTACATTCGGTGTTTAAAATAATTTTTCATGTCCGTTGACATATTCAGAAGTGCGATATAACAATGCATATAACGTGCATACACAAATACAGTTCCGTGAAATTTCGGCTGATGCATTACTTCCAATTGTGACGAAAGCATAATCGAGAAACGACACTGCCGTTGACGCAATTTACAAAATTGAATGTAAAGCGAAAAGAAGGATGGAAAAATTGAGGGTACTGAACTTGAGTTGACGAACTGAAAACGACGTCGATAGACAAGAGTGATAGACAAGAAAGCAGAGCTGATAGAGGAGGGTTCAGAAAATCAATTTTATAAACAGTCTCAAAGCATTGCTAATGAAAGCATAGAGCGAAGGTTGCGAACATTTAATAATTATGTTGAAAGTATATACTGTGAACGTAGGAAAATGCTGTTGAAAGTATATCCATAGAAAATTGTAATAATAGTTCCATGATTCGGGTTATGTGGTTACATCGTCCGACGTAAATAAACGAGATATTGGCTGAACCAATGCGATAATTCCTCAGACGGTTGGAGTTAATGCGCAAGCTTATATATATCCAAACGCCAATCCGAACCAGGCTCAACGTAGTGCGGAAAAATTGGTCACATCGTCCGACGGGAATGGACGAAATATACATTGGGCCGATACAGCTATACTTCAGACGTTTCGAAGATGTAATACTGCACCGGTGTAAATGTGCCAGAACGCCGTTACGATGGTAGCTCAAGATAATGCGTAAAACGATTATTTGTCACAACAAAGCATTAATCATGTTTTTGGCAACGTTCACGATGTAATTTCCAGATTACCTGCATTTAATCCTGCTGAAAACACGATTAGTTCAACAGAAATTATATCTCGAATTGAGTAGTTGCGCCGTGCCTATGGATGGGACGATAGAATTATGCTGTTTTCCGTTCAGAAGAAAATGCAGGGCGTGCCAAAATTATGAATCGACCCAGGACGGGAGGTATTCGTTAATTGGCAGAGATTTGATAATGCCTTTTTGAATGAATTCCTTTCGACGGCGAACTTTTCGCGTGCAGCTAATAGACATGCGTCGTTGTGTTAATTTAGCCGTCGAAGTTGCATTAACGAGCATTCGCTAATTAAATATATCAACGGAATAAATGATATTGATCTGCAAATATGTCTCTTTGTGAAGCGGTAAAGTGAAATTATAATAAACTGCTACAATCGATAATAAATTATTGTTTATATATTAACATTCGAAAAATCTCTACACCGAAGCATTATATACAAGTACCGTGATAGCAACGGAAGCATATGAAAATTGTGAAAATTTACAATATTCAAACCACAGCATTTATCGAATCCGATAGTGCGCGTTCATTGATTCGGAAATCAATCGCTCAGAAGTTCGGTGCAACGGAGTAGGTTTCCGTGGTGGACAATATGAGTGCTTTGATAAATTATATATAAATTATATAAATTATAGACTGAAATAACAATGGATGTTGTGCCGTTAGCTGCAAGTTTGTTGATCGTAGATGATAAATAGATATTGATGGGACAAGATATTTTGTGTTCATACGAAAATAGATTTGTAATCGATGGTGATAAGTGCTGGGTACAGCCCAAAAACATGAATGTGGCGCAGCAGTCAATTTATAAAACGTCGACGATTGACACCGCGAAAATAATAAAAAAGAAAATCAAGTTCTCTACCACATTATAACGATTAACATGAAAGCGTACCGATTACCATTCGCTAGATGACAAGGTGGAATAATTCTCGAATCAAGTTCCTCGATAGTTTTAGTCGCGGATTTTTCCGAAATTTTGCTACATTTTTTTTATCGAGAAAACCACTGAACGGATTTTACAAAACTTCTGATTTCCTCCTATCGGGAAATATGTTAAGGACTACTTTACGGCACGCATTGAATGTTGCTACAATAAAAGCAATAGTGGCAAATCCGAAAGTAAACTGTATGTAGACACCGTAGAGCCGATACCTTATCAACTCCTACAATCGACTTTTTCGGTCCGTTCATTGAAAGTAAACAAGGCAACACGTATATTAACGCGATAAGCGACACTTTTACAAAATATTTAATTGTCAAGTCCGTGAAAAGCACTAAAACTTTACTGGAGCTGCAAATGTTAAATTAAATTAGTACTTATTTTGGTTTGCACAAAAGCATTGTTTCTGATCGTAGGACTTCATATACATCGAAGCAGTTTTCAACGTATTGCAAACAGAACAATATCTACCACATTAAAAAAACAGTGAGGACACCTCGAGCTAATGGACACGTTGAGCGTGCGAATCAACTAATTTTAAACATTCTTCGAACATCTTCAATAAAAGCCAAAGAGTGGAACGATCAACTTTGAAATCTACAGTGGAGTATAAGTTCTCAGAAAAACTTGACAACCGGATTCAGTTCAAACGTATTGATCTTTGATTTTAAGTTGCGGACACTGCTCAAAGTAAAATATTATAATTCGACTTTCCTGCTAGCAAAAAAAAACTTGACACTCGAAAGTATGCAGAAACAACGAAATATGTCGAAAGATCGCTACGATAAAAAGCATAAAGATCCGACAACCTACCAGGTAGATGACCTAGTGGTAATTCAAAATGATTTATAGTCGACTGAGGAATCACGAAAAATGAACCCGAGATACCGTGGTCCCAACATTCTTTCGAAGGTGTTGGGTAAGGACCAATATTTGTTGGATGAAGTACCCGGAACCACCGACAGAATGAAACCGAATTAGATGATGACAGTATCGAAGATGAAAAAGACAGCATCGGGGCGATGCTTAGTAAGGAAGGGCCGAACTGTCACACGACAGTGTAAACTGGCAACATGATCTCATTTTATTGACACTTCTCTTGTAATCGTTTCTTTTGACTTGCCTTATTTTGCATTTTGCTTATTGTTGCATTTGTAAACTTGAAAAGCGCAGAGTGTAGATAGTGTTCTATGAGGTTACCGATGTATTCGCAGTTTATTTAAATTAAAAGTTTGAAATTGTGTTCATTCGTTCGTGAATGTATATATAATAAATAAGTAAAATAAATTGTACATTCGGTGTTTAAAATAATTTTTCATGTCCGTTGACATATTCAGAAGTGCGATATAACAATGCATATAACGTGCATACACAAATACAGTTCCGTGAAATTTCGGCTGATGCATTACTTCCAATTGTGACGAAAGCATAATCGAGAAACGACACTGCCGTTGACGCAATTTACAAAATTGAATGTAAAGCGAAAAGAAGGATGGAAAAATTGAGGGTACTGAACTTGAGTTGACGAACTGAAAACGACGTCGATAGACAAGAGTGATAGACAAGAAAGCAGAGCTGATAGAGGAGGGTTCAGAAAATCAATTTTATAAACAGTCTCAAAGCATTGCTAATGAAAGCATAGAGCGAAGGTTGCGAACATTTAATAATTATGTTGAAAGTATATACTGTGAACGTAGGAAAATGCTGTTGAAAGTATATCCATAGAAAATTGTAATAATAGTTCCATGATTCGGGTTATGTGGTTACATCGTCCGACGTAAATAAACGAGATATTGGCTGAACCAATGCGATAATTCCTCAGACGGTTGGAGTTAATGCGCAAGCTTATATATATCCAAACGCCAATCCGAACCAGGCTCAACGTAGTGCGGAAAAATTGGTCACATCGTCCGACGGGAATGGACGAAATATACATTGGGCCGATACAGCTATACTTCAGACGTTTCGAAGATGTAATACTGCACCGGTGTAAATGTGCCAGAACGCCGTTACGATGGTAGCTCAAGATAATGCGTAAAACGATTATTTGTCACAACAAAGCATTAATCATGTTTTTGGCAACGTTCACGATGTAATTTCCAGATTACCTGCATTTAATCCTGCTGAAAACACGATTAGTTCAACAGAAATTATATTTCGAATTGAGTAGTTGCGCCGTGCCTATGGATGGGACGATAGAATTATGCTGTTTTCCGTTCAGAAGAAAATGCAGGGCGTGCCAAAATTATGAATCGACCCAGGACGGGAGGTATTCGTTAATTGGCAGAGATTTGATAATGCCTTTTTGAATGAATTCCTTTCGACGGCGAACTTTTCGCGTGCAGCTAATAGACATGCGTCGTTGTGTTAATTTAGCCGTCGAAGTTGCATTAACGAGCATTCGCTAATTAAATATATCAACGGAATAAATGATATTGATCTGCAAATATGTCTCTGTGTGAAGAGGTAAAGTGAAATTATAATAAACTGCTACAATCGATAATAAATTATTGTTTATATATTAACATTCGAAAAATCTCTACACCGAAGCATTATATACAAGTACCGTGATAGCAACGGAAGCATATGCAAATTGTGAAAATTTACAATATTCAAACCACAGCATTTATCGAATCCGATAGTGCGCGTTCATTGATTCGGAAATCAATCGCTCAGAAGTTCGGTGCAACGGAGTAGGTTTCCGTGGTGGACAATATGAGTGCTTTGATAAATTATATATAAATTATATAAATTATAGACTGAAATAACAATGGATGTTGTGCCGTTAGCTGCAAGTTTGTTGATCGTAGATGATAAATAGATATTGATGGGACAAGATATTTTGTGTTCATACGAAAATAGGTTTGTAATCGATGGTGATAAGAGCTGGGTACAGCCCAAAAACATGAATGTGGCGCAGCAGTCAAGTTATAAAACGTTGACGATTGACACCGCGAAAATATCAAGTTCTCTACCACATTATAACGATTAACATGAAAGCGTACCGATTACCATTCGCTAGATGACAAGGTGGAATAATTCTCGAATCAAGTTCCTCGATAGTTTTAGTCGCGGATTTTTCCGAAATTTTGCTACATTTTTTTTATCGAGAAAACCACTGAACGGAGTTTACAAAACTTCTGATTTCCTCCTATCGGGAAATATGTTAAGGACTACTTTACGGCACGCATTGAATGTTGCTACAATAAAAGCAATAGTGGCAAATCCGAAAGTAAACTGTATGTAGACACCGTAGAGCCGATACCTTATCAACTCCTACAATCGACTATTTCGGTCCGTTCATTTAAAGTAAACAAGGCAACACGTATATTAACGCGATAAGCGACACTTTTATAAAATATTTAATTGTCAAGTCCGTGAAAAGCACTAAAACTTTACTGGGGCTGCAAATGTTAAATTAAATTAGTACTTATTTTGGTTTGCACAAACGCATTGTTTCTGATCGTAGGACTTCATATACATCGAAGCAGTTTTCAACGTATTGCAAACAGAACAATATCTACCACATTAAAAAAACAGTGAGGACACCTCGAGCTAATGGACACGTTGAGCGTGCGAATCAACTAATTTTAAACATTCTTCGAACATCTTCAATAAAAGCCAAAGAGTGGAACGATCAACTTTGAAATCTACAGTGGAGTATAAGTTCTCAGAAAAACTTGACAACCGGATTCAGTTCAAACGTATTGATCTTTGATTTTAAGTTGCGGACACTGTTCAAAGTAAAATATTATAATTCGACTACGATGAACTTCCTGCTAGCAAAAAAAAACTTGACACTCGAAAGTATGCAGAAACAACGAAATATGTCGAAAGATCGCTACGATAAAAAGCATAAAGATCCGACAACCTACCAGGTAGATGACCTAGTGGTAATTCAAAATGATTTATAGTCGACAGAGGAATCACGAAAAATGAACCCGAGATACCGTGGTCCCAACATTCTTTCGAAGGTGTTGGGTAAGGACCAATATTTGTTGGATGAAGTACCCGGAACCACCGACAGAATGAAACCGAATTAGATGATGACAGTACCGAAAATGAAAAAAACAGCATCGGGGCGATGCTTCGTCAGGAAGGGCCGAACTGTCACACGACAGTGTAATCTGGCAACATGATCTCATTTTATTGACACTTCTCTTGTAATCGTCTCTTTTGACTTGCCTTATTTTGCATTTTGCTTATTGTTGCATTTGTAAACTTGAAAAGCGCAGAGTGTAGATAGTGTTCTATGAGGTTTGCCGATGTATTCGCAGTTTATTTAAATTAAAAGTTTGAAATTGTGTTCATTCGTTCGTGAATGTATATATAACAAATAAGTAAAATAAATTGTACATTCGGTGTTTAAAATAATTTTTCATGTCCGTTGACATATTCAGAAGTGCGATATAACTCTCGTGCATACACAAATACAGTTCCGTGAAATTTCGGCTGATGCATTACTTCCAATTGTGACGAAAGCATAATCGAGAAACGACACTGCCGTTGACGCAATTTACAAAATTGAATGTAAAGCGAAAAGAAGGATGGAAAAATTGAGGGTACTGAACTTGAGTTGACGAACTGAAAACGAAGTCGATTGTAAGTGATAGACAAGAAACAGAGCTGATAGAGGAGCGTTCAGAAAATTAATTTTATAAACAGTCTCAAAGCATTGCTAATGAAAGCATAGAGCGAAGGTTGCGAACATTTAATAATTATGTTGAAAGTATATACTGTGAACATAGGAAAATGCTGTTGAAAGTATATCCATAGAAAATTGTAATAATAGTTCCATGTTTCGGGTTATGTGGTTACATCGTCCGACGTAAATAAACGAGATATTGGCTGAACCAATGCGATAATTCCTCAGACGGTTGGAGTTAATGCGCAAGCTTATATATATCCAAACGCCAATCCGAACCAGGCTCAACGTAGTGCGGAAAACGTGGTCACATCATCCGACGGGAATGGACGAAATATACATTGGGCCGATACAGCTATACTTCAGACGTTTCGAAGATGTAATACTGCACCGGTGTATATGTGCCAGAACGCCGTTACGATGGTAGCGCAAGATAATGCGTAAAACGATTATTTGCCACAACAAAGCATTAATCATGTTTTTGGCAACGTTCACGATGTAATTTCCATATTACCTGCATTTAATCCTGCTGAAAACACGATTAGTTCAACAGAAATTATATTTCGAATTGAGTAGTTGCGCCGTGCCTATGGATGGGACGATAGAATTATGCTGTTTTCCGTTCAGAAGAAAATGCAGGGCGTGCCAAAATTATGAATCGACCCAGGACGGGAGGTATTCGTTAATTGGCAGAGATTTGATAATGCCTTTTTGAATGAATTCCTTTCGACGGCGAACTTTTCGCGTGCAGCTAATAGACATGCGTCGTTGTGTTCATGAGACACCAGAAATTTTTTATTTTGGCCGTAGGACGTCGAAGTAGCATTAACGAGCAATCGCTAATTAAATATATCAACGGAATAAATGATATTGATCTGCAAATATGTCTCTGTGTGAAGCGGTAAAGTGAAATTATAATAAACTGCTACAATCGATAATAAATTATTGTTCACATATAAACATTCGAAAAATCTCTACACCGAAGCATTATATACAAGTACCGTGATATTAACGGAAGCATATGAAAGTTGTGAAAATTTACAATATTCAAACCACAGCATTTATCGAATCCGATAGTGCAAGTTCATTGATTCGGAAATCAATCGCTCAGAAGTTCGATCCAACTGAGTAGGTTTCGGTGGTGGACAATATGAGTGCTTTGATAAATTATAGACTGAAATAACAATGGATGTTGTGCCGTTAGCTGCAAGTTTGTTGATCGTAGATGATAAATAGATATTGATGGGACAAGATATTTTGTGTTCATGCGAAAATAGATTTGTAATCGATGGTGATAAGTGCTGGGTACAGCCCAAAAACATGAATGTGGCGCAGCAGTCAATTTATAAAACGTCGACGATTGACACCGCGAAAATAATAAAAAAGAAAATCAAGTTCTCTACCACATTATAACGATTAACATGAAAGCGTACCGATTACCATTCGCTAGATGACAAGGTGGAATAATTCTCGAATCAAGTTCCTCGGTAGTTTTAGTCGCGGATTTTCCCGAAAATTTGCTAAATTTTTTTTTTATCGAGAAAACCACTGAACGGATTTTACAAAACTTCTGATTTCCTCGTATCGGGAAATATGTTAAGGGCTACTTTACGGCACGCATTGAATGTTGCTACAATAAAAGCAATAGTGGCAAATCCGAAAGTAAACTGTATGTAGACACCGTAGAGCCGATACCTTATCAACTCCTACAATCGACTATTTCGGTCCGTTCATTTAAAGTAAACAAGGCAACACGTATATTAACGCGATAAGCGACACTTTTACAAAATATTTAATTGTCAAGTCCGTGAAAAGCACTAAAACTTTACTGGGGCTGCAAATGTTAAATTAAATTGGTTTGCACAAACGCATTGTTTCTGATCGTAGGACTTCATATACACCGAAGCAGTTTTCAACGTATTGCAAACAGAACAATATCTACCACATTAAAAAACAGTGAGGACACCTCGAGCTAATGGACACGTTGTGCGTGCGAATCAACTAATTTTAAACATTCTTCGAACATCTTCAATAAAAGCCAAAGAGTGGAACGATCAACTTTGAAATCTACAGTGGAGTATAAGTTCTCAGAAAAACTTGACAACCGGATTCAGTTCAAACGTATTGATCTTTGATTTTAAGTTGCGGACACTGTTCAAAGTAAAACATTATAATTCGACTACGATGAACTTCCTGCTAGCAAAAAAAAAACTTGACACTCGAAAGTATGCAGAAACAACGAAATATGTCGAAAGATCGCTACGATAAAAAGCATAAAGATCCGACAACCTACCAGGTAGATGACCTAGTGGTAATTCAAAATGATTTATAGTCGACAGAGGAATCACGAAAAATGAACCCGAGATACCGTGGTCCCAACATTCTTTCGAAGGTGTTGGGTAAGGACCAATATTTGTTGGATGAAGTACCCGGAACCACCGACAGAATGAAACCGAATTAGATGATGACAGTACCGAAGATGAAAAAAACAGCATCGGGGCGATGCTTCGTCAGGAAGGGCCGAACTGTCACACGACAGTGTAATCTGGCAACATGATCTCATTTTATTGACACTTCTCTTGTAATCGTCTCTTTTGACTTGCCTTATTTTGCATTTTGCTTATTGTTGCATTTGTAAACTTGAAAAGCGCAGAGTGTAGATAGTGTTCTATGAGGTTACCGATGTATTCGCAGTTTATTTAAATCAAAAGTTTGAAATTGTGGTCATTCGTTCGTGAATGTATATATAACAAATAAGTAAAATAAATTGTACATTCGGTGTTTAAAATAATTTTTCATGTCCGTTGACATATTCAGAAGTGCGATATAACTCGCGTGCATACACAAATACAGTTCCGTGAAATTTCGGCTGATGCATTACTTCCAATTGTGACGAAAGCATAATCGAGAAACGACACTGCCGTTGACGCAATTTACAAAATTGAATATAAAGCGAAAAGAAGGATGGAAAAATTGAGGGTACTGAACTTGATTTGACGAACTGAAAACGAAGTCGATTGTAAGTGATAGACAAGAAACAGAGCTGATAGAGGAGCATTCAGAAAATTAATTTTATAAACAGTCTCAAAGCATTGCTAATGAAAGCATAGAGCGAAGGTTGCGAACATTTAATAATTATGTTGAAGGTATATACTGTGAACATAGGAAAATGCTGTTGAAAGTATATCCATAGAAAATTGTAATAATAGTTCCATGTTTCGGGTTATGTGGTTACATCGTCCGACGTAAATAAACGAGATATTGGCTGAACCAATGCGATAATTCCTCAGACGGTTGGAGTTAATGCGCAAGCTTATATATATCCAAACGCCAATCCGAACCAGGCTCAACGTAGTGCGGAAAACGTGGTCACATCATCCGACGGGAATGGACGAAATATACATTGGGCCGATACAGCTATACTTCAGACGTTTCGAAGATGTAATACTGCACCGGTGTATATGTGCCAGAAC
The DNA here is from genome assembly GCA_947389925.1 of Coelopa pilipes. Taxonomy (NCBI): domain Eukaryota; kingdom Metazoa; phylum Arthropoda; class Insecta; order Diptera; family Coelopidae; genus Coelopa; species Coelopa pilipes. Next base: position 17,810 of record CANDXB010000001.1, read on the forward strand.
GCCGTTACGATGGTAGCGCAAGATAATGCGTAAAACGATTATTTGCCACAACAAAGCATTAATCATGTTTTTGGCAACGTTCACGATGTAATTTCCATATTACCTGCATTTAATCCTGCTGAAAACACGATTAGTTCAACAGAAATTATATTTCGAATTGAGTAGTTGCGCCGTGCCTATGGATGGGACGATAGAATTATGCTGTTTTCCGTTCAGAAGAAAATGCAGGGCGTGCCAAAATTATGAATCGACCCAGGACGGGAGGTATTCGTTAATTGGCAGAGATTTGATAATGCCTTTTTGAATGAATTCCTTTCGACGGCGAACTTTTCGCGTGCAGCTAATAGACATGCGTCGTTGTGTTCATGAGACACCAGAAATTTTTTATTTTGGCCGTAGGACGTCGAAGTAGCATTAACGAGCAATCGCTAATTAAATATATCAACGGAATAAATGATATTGATCTGCAAATATGTCTCTGTGTGAAGCGGTAAAGTGAAATTATAATAAACTGCTACAATCGATAATAAATTATTGTTCACATATAAACATTCGAAAAATCTCTACACCGAAGCATTATATACAAGTACCGTGATATTAACGGAAGCATATGAAAGTTGTGAAAATTTACAATATTCAAACCACAGCATTTATCGAATCCGATAGTGCAAGTTCATTGATTCGGAAATCAATCGCTCAGAAGTTCGATCCAACTGAGTAGGTTTCGGTGGTGGACAATATGAGTGCTTTGATAAATTATAGACTGAAATAACAATGGATGTTGTGCCGTTAGCTGCAAGTTTGTTGATCGTAGATGATAAATAGATATTGATGGGACAAGATATTTTGTGTTCATGCGAAAATAGATTTGTAATCGATGGTGATAAGTGCTGGGTACAGCCCAAAAACATGAATGTGGCGCAGCAGTCAATTTATAAAACGTCGACGATTGACACCGCGAAAATAATAAAAAAGAAAATCAAGTTCTCTACCACATTATAACGATTAACATGAAAGCGGACCGATTACCATTCGCTAGATGACAAGGAGAAATAATTCTCAAATCACGTTCCTCGATAGTTTTGGTCGCGGATTTTCCCGAAATTTTGCTACATTTTTTTTATCGAGAAAACCACTGAACGGATTTTACAAAACTTCTGATTTTCTCGTATCGGGAAATATGTTAAGGACTACTTTACGGCACGCATTGAATGTTGCTACAATAAAAGCAATAGTGGCAAATCCGAAAGTAAACTGTATGTAGACACCGTAGAGCCGATACCTTATCAACTCCTACAATCGACTATTTCGGTCCGTTCATTTAAAGTAAACAAGACGTGTTATATTACGTGTTATATTAACGCGATAAGCGACTTTTACAAAATATTTAATTGTCAATTCCGTGAAGAGCACTAAAACTTTACTGGAGCTGCAAATGTTAAATTAAATTAGTACTTATTTTGGTTTGCACAAAAGCATTGTTTCTGATCGTAGGACTTCATATACATCGAAGCAGTTTTCAACGTATTGCAAACAGAACAATATCTACCACATTAAAAAAACATTGAGGACACCTCGAGCTAATGGACACGTTGAGCGTGCGAATCAACTAATTTTAAACATTCTTCGAACATCTTCAATAAAAGCCAAAGAGTGGAACGATCAACTTTGAAATCTACAGTGGAGTATAAGTTCTCAGAAAAACTTGACAACCGGATTCAGTTCAAACGTATTGATCTTTGATTTGACGTTGCGTGCCACTGTTCAAAGTAAAATATTATAATTCGACTATGATGAACTTCCTGCTAGCAAAAAAAACTTGACACTCGAAAGGATGCAGAAACAACGAAATATGTCGAAAGATCGCTACGATAAAAAGCATAAAGATCCGACAACCTACCAGGTAGATGACCTAGTGGTAATTCAAAATGATTTATAGTCGACAGAGGAATCACGAAAAATGAACCCGAGATACCGTGGTCCCAACATTCTTTCGAAGGTGTTGGGTAAGGACCAATATTTGTTGGATGAAGTACCCGGAACCACCGACAGAATGAAACCGAATTAGATGATGACAGTACCGAAGATGAAAAAAACAGCATCGGGGCGATGCTTCGTCAGGAAGGGCCGAACTGTCACACGACAGTGTAATCTGGCAACATGATCTCATTTTATTGACACTTCTCTTGTAATCGTCTCTTTTGACTTGCCTTATTTTGCATTTTGCTTATTGTTGCATTTGTAAACTTGAAAAGCGCAGAGTGTAGATAGTGTTCTATGAGGTTACCGATGTATTCGCAGTTTATTTAAATTAAAAGTTTGAAATTGTGTTCATTCGTTCGTGAATGTATATATAACAAATAAGTAAAATAAATTGTACATTCGGTGTTTAAAATAATTTTTCATGTCCGTTGACATATGCAGAAGTGCGATATAACTCGCGTGCATACACAAATACAGTTCCGTGAAATTTCGGCTGATGCATTACTTCCAATTGTGACGAAAGCATAATCGAGAAACGACACTGCCGTTGACGCAATTTACAAAATTGAATATAAAGCGAAAAGAAGGATGGAAAAATTGATGGTACTGAACTTGATTTGACGAACTGAAAACGAAGTCGATTGTAAGTGATAGACAAGAAACAGAGCTGATAGAGGAGCGTTCAGAAAAATTAATTTTATAAACAGTCTCAAAGCATTGCTAATGAAAGCATAGAGCGAAGGTTGCGAACATTTAATAATTATGTTGAAGGTATATACTGTGAACATAGGAAAATGCTGTTGAAAGTATATCCATAGAAAATTGTAATAATAGTTCCATGTTTCGGGTTATGTGGTTACATCGTCCGACGTAAATAAACGAGATATTGGCTGAACCAATGCGATAATTCCTCAGACGGTTGGAGTTAATGCGCAAGCTTATATATATCCAAACGCCAATCCGAACCAGGCTCAACGTAGTGCGGAAAACGTGGTCACATCATCCGACGGGAATGGACGAAATATACATTGGGCCGATACAGCTATACTTCAGACGTTTCGAAGATGTAATACTGCACCGGTGTATATGTGCCAGAACGCCGTTACGATGGTAGCGCAAGATAATGCGTAAAACGATTATTTGCCACAACAAAGCATTAATCATGTTTTTGGCAACGTTCACGATGTAATTTCCATATTACCTGCATTTAATCCTGCTGAAAACACGATTAGTTCAACAGAAATTATATTTCGAATTGAGTAGTTGCGCCGTGCCTATGGATGGGACGATAGAATTATGCTGTTTTCCGTTCAGAAGAAAATGCAGGGCGTGCCAAAATTATGAATCGACCCAGGACGGGAGGTATTCGTTAATTGGCAGAGATTTGATAATGCCTTTTTGAATGAATTCCTTTCGACGGCGAACTTTTCGCGTGCAGCTAATAGACATGCGTCGTTGTGTTCATGAGACACCAGAAATTTTTTATTTTGGCCGTAGGACGTCGAAGTAGCATTAACGAGCAATCGCTAATTAAATATATCAACGGAATAAATGATATTGATCTGCAAATATGTCTCTGTGTGAAGCGGTAAAGTGAAATTATAATAAACTGCTACAATCGATAATAAATTATTGTTCACATATAAACATTCGAAAAATCTCTACACCGAAGCATTATATACAAGTACCGTGATATTAACGGAAGCATATGAAAGTTGTGAAAATTTACAATATTCAAACCACAGCATTTATCGAATCCGATAGTGCAAGTTCATTGATTCGGAAATCAATCGCTCAGAAGTTCGATCCAACTGAGTAGGTTTCGGTGGTGGACAATATGAGTGCTTTGATAATTATAGACTGAAATAACAATGGATGTTGTGCCGTTAGCTGCAAGTTTGTTGATCGTAGATGATAAATAGATATTGATGGGACAAGATATTTTGTGTTCATGCGAAAATAGATTTGTAATCGATGGTGATAAGTGCTGGGTACAGCCCAAAAACATGAATGTGGCGCAGCAGTCAATTTATAAAACGTCGACGATTGACACCGCGAAAATAATAAAAAAGAAAATCAAGTTCTCTACCACATTATAACGATTAACATGAAAGCGTACCGATTACCATTCGCTAGATGACAAGGTGGAATAATTCTCGAATCAAGTTCCTCGGTAGTTTTAGTCGCGGATTTTCCCGAAAATTTGCTAAATTTTTTTTTTATCGAGAAAACCACTGAACGGATTTTACAAAACTTCTGATTTCCTCGTATCGGGAAATATGTTAAGGACTACTTTACGGCACGCATTGAATGTTGCTACAATAAAAGCAATAGTGGCAAATCCGAAAGTAAACTGTATGTAGACACCGTAGAGCCGATACCTTATCAACTCCTACAATCGACTATTTCGGTCCGTTCATTTAAAGTAAACAAGGCAACACGTATATTAACGCGATAAGCGACACTTTTACAAAATATTTAATTGTCAAGTCCGTGAAAAGCACTAAAACTTTACTGGGGCTGCAAATGTTAAATTAAATTGGTTTGCACAAACGCATTGTTTCTGATCGTAGGACTTCATATACATCGAAGCAGTTTTCAACGTATTGCAAACAGAACAATATCTACCACATTAAAAAACAGTGAGGACACCTCGAGCTAATGGACACGTTGTGCGTGCGAATCAACTAATTTTAAACATTCTTCGAACATCTTCAATAAAAGCCAAAGAGTGGAACGATCAACTTTGAAATCTACAGTGGAGTATAAGTTCTCAGAAAAACTTGACAACCGGATTCAGTTCAAACGTATTGATCTTTGATTTTAAGTTGCGGACACTGTTCAAAGTAAAACATTATAATTCGACTACGATGAACTTCCTGCTAGCAAAAAAAAAACTTGACACTCGAAAGTATGCAGAAACAACGAAATATGTCGAAAGATCGCTACGATAAAAAGCATAAAGATCCGACAACCTACCAGGTAGATGACCTAGTGGTAATTCAAAATGATTTATAGTCGACAGAGGAATCACGAAAAATGAACCCGAGATACCGTGGTCCCAACATTCTTTCGAAGGTGTTGGGTAAGGACCAATATTTGTTGGATGAAGTACCCGGAACCACCGACAGAATGAAACCGAATTAGATGATGACAGTACCGAAGATGAAAAAAACAGCATCGGGGCGATGCTTCGTCAGGAAGGGCCGAACTGTCACACGACAGTGTAATCTGGCAACATGATCTCATTTTATTGACACTTCTCTTGTAATCGTCTCTTTTGACTTGCCTTATTTTGCATTTTGCTTATTGTTGCATTTGTAAACTTGAAAAGCGCAGAGTGTAGATAGTGTTCTATGAGGTTACCGATGTATTCGCAGTTTATTTAAATTAAAAGTTTGAAATTGTGTTCATTCGTTCGTGAATGTATATATAACAAATAAGTAAAATAAATTGTACATTCGGTGTTTAAAATAATTTTTCATGTCCGTTGACATATTCAGAAGTGCGATATAACTCGCGTGCATACACAAATACAGTTCCGTGAAATTTCGGCTGATGCATTACTTCCAATTGTGACGAAAGCATAATCGAGAAACGACACTGCCGTTGACGCAATTTACAAAATTGAATATAAAGCGAAAAGAAGGATGGAAAAATTGAGGGTACTGAACTTGATTTGACGAACTGAAAACGAAGTCGATTGTAAGTGATAGACAAGAAACAGAGCTGATAGAGGAGCGTTCAGAAAATTAATTTTATAAACAGTCTCAAAGCATTGCTAATGAAAGCATAGAGCGAAGGTTGCGAACATTTAATAATTATGTTGAAGGTATATACTGTGAACATAGGAAAATGCTGTTGAAAGTATATCCATAGAAAATTGTAATAATAGTTCCATGTTTCGGGTTATGTGGTTACATCGTCCGACGTAAATAAACGAGATATTGGCTGAACCAATGCGATAATTCCTCAGACGGTTGGAGTTAATGCGCAAGCTTATATATATCCAAACGCCAATCCGAACCAGGCTCAACGTAGTGCGGAAAACGTGGTCACATCATCCGACGGGAATGGACGAAATATACATTGGGCCGATACAGCTATACTTCAGATGTTTCGAAGATGTAATACTGCACCGGTGTATATGTGCCAGAACGCCGTTACGATGGTAGCGCAAGATAATGCGTAAAATGATTATTTGCCACAACAAAGCATTAATCATGTTTTTGGCAACGTTCACGATGTAATTTCCATATTACCTGCATTTAATCCTGCTGAAAACACGATTAGTTCAACAGAAATTATATTTCGAATTGAGTAGTTGCGCCGTGCCTATGGATGGGACGATAGAATTATGCTGTTTTCCGTTCAGAAGAAAATGCAGGGCGTGCCAAAATTATGAATCGACCCAGGACGGGAGGTATTCGTTAATTGGCAGAGATTTGATAATGCCTTTTTGAATGAATTCCTTTCGACGGCGAACTTTTCGCGTGCAGCTAATAGACATGCGTCGTTGTGTTTATGAGACACCAGAAATTTTTTATTTTGGCCGTAGGACGTCGAAGTAGCATTAACGAGCAATCGCTAATTAAATATATCAACGGAATAAATGATATTGATCTGCAAATATGTCTCTGTGTGAAGCGGTAAAGTGAAATTATAATAAACTGCTACAATCGATAATAAATTATTGTTCACATATAAACATTCGAAAAATCTCTACACCGAAGCATTATATACAAGTACCGTGATATTAACGGAAGCATATGAAAGTTGTGAAAATTTACAATATTCAAACCACAGCATTTATCGAATCCGATAGTGCAAGTTCATTGATTCGGAAATCAATCGCTCAGAAGTTCGATCCAACTGAGTAGGTTTCGGTGGTGGACAATAGGAGTGCTTTGATAAATTATAGACTGAAATAACAATGGATGTTGTGCCGTTAGCTGCAAGTTTGTTGATCGTAGATGATAAATAGATATTGATGGGACAAGATATTTTGTGTTCATGCGAAAATAGATTTGTAATCGATGGTGATAAGTGCTGGGTACAGCCCAAAAACATGAATGTGGCGCAGCAGTCAATTTATAAAACGTCGACGATTGACACCGCGAAAATAATAAAAAAGAAAATCAAGTTCTCTACCACATTATAACGATTAACATGAAAGCGTACCGATTACCATTCGCTAGATGACAAGGTGGAATAATTCTCGAATCAAGTTCCTCGGTAGTTTTAGTCGCGGATTTTCCCGAAAATTTGCTAAATTTTTTTTTTATCGAGAAAACCACTGAACGGATTTTACAAAACTTCTGATTTCCTCGTATCGGGAAATATGTTAAGGACTACTTTACGGCACGCATTGAATGTTGCTACAATAAAAGCAATAGTGGCAAATCCGAAAGTAAACTGTATGTAGACACCGTAGAGCCGATACCTTATCAACTCCTACAATCGACTATTTCGGTCCGTTCATTTAAAGTAAACAAGGCAACACGTATATTAACGCGATAAGCGACACTTTTACAAAATATTTAATTGTCAAGTCCGTGAAAAGCACTAAAACTTTACTGGGGCTGCAAATGTTAAATTAAATTGGTTTGCACAAACGCATTGTTTCTGATCGTAGGACTTCATATACATCGAAGCAGTTTTCAACGTATTGCAAACAGAACAATATCTACCACATTAAAAAACAGTGAGGACACCTCGAGCTAATGGACACGTTGTGCGTGCGAATCAACTAATTTTAAACATTCTTCGAACATCTTCAATAAAAGCCAAAGAGTGGAACGATCAACTTTGAAATCTACAGTGGAGTATAAGTTCTCAGAAAAACTTGACAACCGGATTCAGTTCAAACGTATTGATCTTTGATTTTAAGTTGCGGACACTGTTCAAAGTAAAACATTATAATTCGACTACGATGAACTTCCTGCTAGCAAAAAAAAAACTTGACACTCGAAAGTATGCAGAAACAACGAAATATGTCGAAAGATCGCTACGATAAAAAGCATAAAGATCCGACAACCTACCAGGTAGATGACCTAGTGGTAATTCAAAATGATTTATAGTCGACAGAGGAATCACGAAAAATGAACCCGAGATACCGTGGTCCCAACATTCTTTCGAAGGTGTTGGGTAAGGACCAATATTTGTTGGATGAAGTACCCGGAACCACCGACAGAATGAAACCGAATTAGATGATGACAGTACCGAAGATGAAAAAAACAGCATCGGGGCGATGCTTCGTCAGGAAGGGCCGAATTGTCACACGACAGTGTAATCTGGCAACATGATCTCATTTTATTGACACTTCTCTTGTAATCGTCTCTTTTGACTTGCCTTATTTTGCATTTTGCTTATTGTTGCATTTGTAAACTTGAAAAGCGCAGAGTGTAGATAGTGTTCTATGAGGTTACCGATGTATTCGCAGTTTATTTAAATTAAAAGTTTGAAATTGTGTTCATTCGTTCGTGAATGTATATATAACAAATAAGTAAAATAAATTGTACATTCGGTGTTTAAAATAATTTTTCATGTCCGTTGACATATTCAGAAGTGCGATATAACTCGCGTGCATACACAAATACAGTTCCGTGAAATTTCGGCTGATGCATTACTTCCAATTGTGACGAAAGCATAATCGAGAAACGACACTGCCGTTGACGCAATTTACAAAATTGAATATAAAGCGAAAAGAAGGATGGAAAAATTGAGGGTACTGAACTTGATTTGACGAACTGAAAACGAAGTCGATTGTAAGTGATAGACAAGAAACAGAGCTGATAGAGGAGCGTTCAGAAAATTAATTTTATAAACAGTCTCAAAGCATTGCTAATGAAAGCATAGAGCGAAGGTTGCGAACATTTAATAATTATGTTGAAGGTATATACTGTGAACATAGGAAAATGCTGTTGAAAGTATATCCATAGAAAATTGTAATAATAGTTCCATGTTTCGGGTTATGTGGTTACATCGTCCGACGTAAATAAACGAGATATTGGCTGAACCAATGCGATAATTCCTCAGACGGTTGGAGTTAATGCGCAAGCTTATATATATCCAAACGCCAATCCGAACCAGGCTCAACGTAGTGCGGAAAACGTGGTCACATCATCCGACGGGAATGGACGAAATATACATTGGGCCGATACAGCTATACTTCAGACGTTTCGAAGATGTAATACTGCACCGGTGTATATGTGCCAGAACGCCGTTACGATGGTAGCGCAAGATAATGCGTAAAACGATTATTTGCCACAACAAAGCATTAATCATGTTTTTGGCAACGTTCACGATGTAATTTCCATATTACCTGCATTTAATCCTGCTGAAAACACGATTAGTTCAACAGAAATTATATTTCGAATTGAGTAGTTGCGCCGTGCCTATGGATGGGACGATAGAATTATGCTGTTTTCCGTTCAGAAGAAAATGCAGGGCGTGCCAAAATTATGAATCGACCCAGGACGGGAGGTATTCGTTAATTGGCAGAGATTTGATAATGCCTTTTTGAATGAATTCCTTTCGACGGCGAACTTTTCGCGTGCAGCTAATAGACATGCGTCGTTGTGTTCATGAGACACCAGAAATTTTTTATTTTGGCCGTAGGACGTCGAAGTAGCATTAACGAGCAATCGCTAATTAAATATATCAACGGAATAAATGATATTGATCTGCAAATATGTCTCTGTGTGAAGCGGTAAAGTGAAATTATAATAAACTGCTACAATCGATAATAAATTATTGTTCACATATAAACATTCGAAAAATCTCTACACCGAAGCATTATATACAAGTACCGTGATATTAACGGAAGCATATGAAAGTTGTGAAAATTTACAATATTCAAACCACAGCATTTATCGAATCCGATAGTGCAAGTTCATTGATTCGGAAATCAATCGCTCAGAAGTTCGATCCAACTGAGTAGGTTTCGGTGGTGGACAATATGAGTGCTTTGATAATTATAGACTGAAATAACAATGGATGTTGTGCCGTTAGCTGCAAGTTTGTTGATCGTAGATGATAAATAGATATTGATGGGACAAGATATTTTGTGTTCATGCGAAAATAGATTTGTAATCGATGGTGATAAGTGCTGGGTACAGCCCAAAAACATGAATGTGGCGCAGCAGTCAATTTATAAAACGTCGACGATTGACACCGCGAAAATAATAAAAAAGAAAATCAAGTTCTCTACCACATTATAACGATTAACATGAAAGCGTACCGATTACCATTCGCTAGATGACAAGGTGGAATAATTCTCGAATCAAGTTCCTCGGTAGTTTTAGTCGCGGATTTTCCCGAAAATTTGCTAAATTTTTTTTTTATCGAGAAAACCACTGAACGGATTTTACAAAACTTCTGATTTCCTCGTATCGGGAAATATGTTAAGGACTACTTTACGGCACGCATTGAATGTTGCTACAATAAAAGCAATAGTGGCAAATCCGAAAGTAAACTGTATGTAGACACCGTAGAGCCGATACCTTATCAACTCCTACAATCGACTATTTCGGTCCGTTCATTTAAAGTAAACAAGGCAACACGTATATTAACGCGATAAGCGACACTTTTACAAAATATTTAATTGTCAAGTCCGTGAAAAGCACTAAAACTTTACTGGGGCTGCAAATGTTAAATTAAATTGGTTTGCACAAACGCATTGTTTCTGATCGTAGGACTTCATATACATCGAAGCAGTTTTCAACGTATTGCAAACAGAACAATATCTACCACATTAAAAAACAGTGAGGACACCTCGAGCTAATGGACACGTTGTGCGTGCGAATCAACTAATTTTAAACATTCTTCGAACATCTTCAATAAAAGCCAAAGAGTGGAACGATCAACTTTGAAATCTACAGTGGAGTATAAGTTCTCAGAAAAACTTGACAACCGGATTCAGTTCAAACGTATTGATCTTTGATTTTAAGTTGCGGACACTGTTCAAAGTAAAACATTATAATTCGACTACGATGAACTTCCTGCTAGCAAAAAAAAAACTTGACACTCGAAAGTATGCAGAAACAACGAAATATGTCGAAAGATCGCTACGATAAAAAGCATAAAGATCCGACAACCTACCAGGTAGATGACCTAGTGGTAATTCAAAATGATTTATAGTCGACAGAGGAATCACGAAAAATGAACCCGAGATACCGTGGTCCCAACATTCTTTCGAAGGTGTTGGGTAAGGACCAATATTTGTTGGATGAAGTACCCGGAACCACCGACAGAATGAAACCGAATTAGATGATGACAGTACCGAAGATGAAAAAAACAGCATCGGGGCGATGCTTCGTCAGGAAGGGCCGAACTGTCACACGACAGTGTAATCTGGCAACATGATCTCATTTTATTGACACTTCTCTTGTAATCGTCTCTTTTGACTTGCCTTATTTTGCATTTTGCTTATTGTTGCATTTGTAAACTTGAAAAGCGCAGAGTGTAGATAGTGTTCTATGAGGTTACCGATGTATTCGCAGTTTATTTAAATTAAAAGTTTGAAATTGTGTTCATTCGTTCGTGAATGTATATATAACAAATAAGTAAAATAAATTGTACATTCGGTGTTTAAAATAATTTTTCATGTCCGTTGACATATTCAGAAGTGCGATATAACTCGCGTGCATACACAAATACAGTTCCGTGAAATTTCGGCTGATGCATTACTTCCAATTGTGACGAAAGCATAATCGAGAAACGACACTGCCGTTGACGCAATTTACAAAATTGAATATAAAGCGAAAAGAAGGATGGAAAAATTGAGGGTACTGAACTTGATTTGACGAACTGAAAACGAAGTCGATTGTAAGTGATAGACAAGAAACAGAGCTGATAGAGGAGCGTTCAGAAAATTAATTTTATAAACAGTCTCAAAGCATTGCTAATGAAAGCATAGAGCGAAGGTTGCGAACATTTAATAATTATGTTGAAGGTATATACTGTGAACATAGGAAAATGCTGTTGAAAGTATATCCATAGAAAATTGTAATAATAGTTCCATGTTTCGGGTTATGTGGTTACATCGTCCGACGTAAATAAACGAGATATTGGCTGAACCAATGCGATAATTCCTCAGACGGTTGGAGTTAATGCGCAAGCTTATATATATCCAAACGCCAATCCGAACCAGGCTCAACGTAGTGCGGAAAACGTGGTCACATCATCCGACGGGAATGGACGAAATATACATTGGGCCGATACAGCTATACTTCAGATGTTTCGAAGATGTAATACTGCACCGGTGTATATGTGCCAGAACGCCGTTACGATGGTAGCGCAAGATAATGCGTAAAATGATTATTTGCCACAACAAAGCATTAATCATGTTTTTGGCAACGTTCACGATGTAATTTCCATATTACCTGCATTTAATCCTGCTGAAAACACGATTAGTTCAACAGAAATTATATTTCGAATTGAGTAGTTGCGCCGTGCCTATGGATGGGACGATAGAATTATGCTGTTTTCCGTTCAGAAGAAAATGCAGGGCGTGCCAAAATTATGAATCGACCCAGGACGGGAGGTATTCGTTAATTGGCAGAGATTTGATAATGCCTTTTTGAATGAATTCCTTTCGACGGCGAACTTTTCGCGTGCAGCTAATAGACATGCGTCGTTGTGTTTATGAGACACCAGAAATTTTTTATTTTGGCCGTAGGACGTCGAAGTAGCATTAACGAGCAATCGCTAATTAAATATATCAACGGAATAAATGATATTGATCTGCAAATATGTCTCTGTGTGAAGCGGTAAAGTGAAATTATAATAAACTGCTACAATCGATAATAAATTATTGTTCACATATAAACATTCGAAAAATCTCTACACCGAAGCATTATATACAAGTACCGTGATATTAACGGAAGCATATGAAAGTTGTGAAAATTTACAATATTCAAACCACAGCATTTATCGAATCCGATAGTGCAAGTTCATTGATTCGGAAATCAATCGCTCAGAAGTTCGATCCAACTGAGTAGGTTTCGGTGGTGGACAATAGGAGTGCTTTGATAAATTATAGACTGAAATAACAATGGATGTTGTGCCGTTAGCTGCAAGTTTGTTGATCGTAGATGATAAATAGATATTGATGGGACAAGATATTTTGTGTTCATGCGAAAATAGATTTGTAATCGATGGTGATAAGTGCTGGGTACAGCCCAAAAACATGAATGTGGCGCAGCAGTCAATTTATAAAACGTCGACGATTGACACCGCGAAAATAATAAAAAAGAAAATCAAGTTCTCTACCACATTATAACGATTAACATGAAAGCGTACCGATTACCATTCGCTAGATGACAAGGTGGAATAATTCTCGAATCAAGTTCCTCGGTAGTTTTAGTCGCGGATTTTCCCGAAAATTTGCTAAATTTTTTTTTTATCGAGAAAACCACTGAACGGATTTTACAAAACTTCTGATTTCCTCGTATCGGGAAATATGTTAAGGACTACTTTACGGCACGCATTGAATGTTGCTACAATAAAAGCAATAGTGGCAAATCCGAAAGTAAACTGTATGTAGACACCGTAGAGCCGATACCTTATCAACTCCTACAATCGACTATTTCGGTCCGTTCATTTAAAGTAAACAAGGCAACACGTATATTAACGCGATAAGCGACACTTTTACAAAATATTTAATTGTCAAGTCCGTGAAAAGCACTAAAACTTTACTGGGGCTGCAAATGTTAAATTAAATTGGTTTGCACAAACGCATTGTTTCTGATCGTAGGACTTCATATACATCGAAGCAGTTTTCAACGTATTGCAAACAGAACAATATCTACCACATTAAAAAACAGTGAGGACACCTCGAGCTAATGGACACGTTGTGCGTGCGAATCAACTAATTTTAAACATTCTTCGAACATCTTCAATAAAAGCCAAAGAGTGGAACGATCAACTTTGAAATCTACAGTGGAGTATAAGTTCTCAGAAAAACTTGACAACCGGATTCAGTTCAAACGTATTGATCTTTGATTTTAAGTTGCGGACACTGTTCAAAGTAAAACATTATAATTCGACTACGATGAACTTCCTGCTAGCAAAAAAAAAACTTGACACTCGAAAGTATGCAGAAACAACGAAATATGTCGAAAGATCGCTACGATAAAAAGCATAAAGATCCGACAACCTACCAGGTAGATGACCTAGTGGTAATTCAAAATGATTTATAGTCGACAGAGGAATCACGAAAAATGAACCCGAGATACCGTGGTCCCAACATTCTTTCGAAGGTGTTGGGTAAGGACCAATATTTGTTGGATGAAGTACCCGGAACCACCGACAGAATGAAACCGAATTAGATGATGACAGTACCGAAGATGAAAAAAACAGCATCGGGGCGATGCTTCGTCAGGAAGGGCCGAATTGTCACACGACAGTGTAATCTGGCAACATGATCTCATTTTATTGACACTTCTCTTGTAATCGTCTCTTTTGACTTGCCTTATTTTGCATTTTGCTTATTGTTGCATTTGTAAACTTGAAAAGCGCAGAGTGTAGATAGTGTTCTATGAGGTTACCGATGTATTCGCAGTTTATTTAAATTAAAAGTTTGAAATTGTGTTCATTCGTTCGTGAATGTATATATAACAAATAAGTAAAATAAATTGTACATTCGGTGTTTAAAATAATTTTTCATGTCCGTTGACATATTCAGAAGTGCGATATAACTCGCGTGCATACACAAATACAGTTCCGTGAAATTTCGGCTGATGCATTACTTCCAATTGTGACGAAAGCATAATCGAGAAACGACACTGCCGTTGACGCAATTTACAAAATTGAATATAAAGCGAAAAGAAGGATGGAAAAGTTGAGGGTACTGAACTTGATTTGACGAACTGAAAACGAAGTCGATTGTAAGTGATAGACAAGAAACAGAGCTGATAGAGGAGCGTTCAGAAAATTAATTTTATAAACAGTCTCAAAGCATTGCTAATGAAAGCATAGAGCGAAGGTTGCGAACATTTAATAATTATGTTGAAGGTATATACTGTGAACATAGGAAAATGCTGTTGAAAGTATATCCATAGAAAATTGTAATAATAGTTCCATGTTTCGGGTTATGTGGTTACATCGTCCGACGTAAATAAACGAGATATTGGCTGAACCAATGCGATAATTCCTCAGACGGTTGGAGTTAATGCGCAAGCTTATATATATCCAAACGCCAATCCGAACCAGGCTCAACGTAGTGCGGAAAACGTGGTCACATCATCCGACGGGAATGGACGAAATATACATTGGGCCGATACAGCTATACTTCAGACGTTTCGAAGATGTAATACTGCACCGGTGTATATGTGCCAGAACGCCGTTACGATGGTAGCGCAAGATAATGCGTAAAATGATTATTTGCCACAACAAAGCATTAATCATGTTTTTGGCAACGTTCACGATGTAATTTCCATATTACCTGCATTTAATCCTGCTGAAAACACGATTAGTTCAACAGAAATTATATTTCGAATTGAGTAGTTGCGCCGTGCCTATGGATGGGACGATAGAATTATGCTGTTTTCCGTTCAGAAGAAAATGCAGGGCGTGCCAAAATTATGAATCGACCCAGGACGGGAGGTATTCGTTAATTGGCAGAGATTTGATAATGCCTTTTTGAATGAATTCCTTTCGACGGCGAACTTTTCGCGTGCAGCTAATAGACATGCGTCGTTGTGTTCATGAGACACCAGAAATTTTTTATTTTGGCCGTAGGACGTCGAAGTAGCATTAACGAGCAATCGCTAATTAAATATATCAACGGAATAAATGATATTGATCTGCAAATATGTCTCTGTGTGAAGCGGTAAAGTGAAATTATAATAAACTGCTACAATCGATAATAAATTATTGTTCACATATAAACATTCGAAAAATCTCTACACCGAAGCATTATATACAAGTACCGTGATAGCAACGGAAGCATATGAAAGTTGTGAAAATTTACAATATTCAAACCACAGCATTTATCGAATCCGATAGTGCGCGTTCATTGATTCGGAAATCAATCGCTCAGAAGTTCGATCCAACTGAGTAGGTTTCGGTGGTGGACAATATGAGTGCTTTGATAAATTATAGACTGAAATAACAATGGATGTTGTGCCGTTAGCTGCAAGTTTGTTGATCGTAGATGATAAATAGATATTGATGGGACAAGATATTTTGTGTTCATGCGAAAATAGATTTGTAATCGATGGTGATAAGTGCTGGGTACAGCCCAAAAACATGAATGTGGCGCAGCAGTCAATTTATAAAACGTCGACGATTGACACCGCGAAAATAATAAAAAAAAAAATCAAGTTCTCTACCACATTATAACGATTAACATGAAAGCGGACCGATTACCATTCGCTAGATGACAAGGAGAAATAATTCTCAAATCACGTTCCTCGATAGTTTTAGTCGCGGATTTTCCCGAAATTTTGCTACATTTTTTTTATCGAGAAAACCACTGAACGGATTTTACAAAACTTCTGATTTCCTCGTATCGGGAAATATGTTAAGGACTACTTTACGGCACGCATTGAATGTTGCTACAATAAAAGCAATAGTGGCAAATCCGAAAGTAAACTGTATGTAGACACCGTAGAGCCGATACCTTATCAACTCCTACAATCGACTATTTCGGTCCGTTCATTTAAAGTAAACAAGGCAACACGTATATTAACGCGATAAGCGACACTTTTACAAAATATTTAATTGTCAATTCCGTGAAGAGCACTAAAACTTTACTGGAGCTGCAAATGTTAAATTAAATTAGTACTTATTTTGGTTTGCACAAAAGCATTGTTTCTGATCGTAGGACTTCATATACATCGAAGCAGTTTTCAACGTATTGCAAACAGAACAATATCTACCACATTAAAAAAACAGTGAGGACACCTCGAGCTAATGGACACGTTGAGCGTGCGAATCAACTAATTTTAAACATTCTTCGAACATCTTCAATAAAAGCCAAAGAGTGGAACGATCAACTTTGAAATCTACAGTGGAGTATAAGTTCTCAGAAAAACTTGACAACCGGATTCAGTTCAAACGTATTGATCTTTGATTTGAAGTTGCGTGCCACTGTTCAAAGTAAAATATTATAATTCGACTATGATGAACTTCCTGCTAGCAAAAAAAACTTGACACTCGAAAGGATGCAGAAACAACGAAATATGTCGAAAGATCGCTACGATAAAAAGCATAAAGATCCGACAACCTACCAGGTAGATGACCTAGTGGGAATTCAAAATGATTTATAGTCGACAGAGGAATCACGAAAAATGAACCCGAGATACCGTGGTCCCAACATTCTTTCGAAGGTGTTGGGTAAGGACCAATATTTGTTGGATGAAGTACCCGGAACCACCGACAGAATGAAACCGAATTAGATGATGACAGTACCGAAGATGAAAAAGACAGCATCGGGGCGATGCTTAGTAAGGAAGGGCCGAACTGTCACACGACAGTGTAATCTGGCAACATGATCTCATTTTATTGACACTTCTCTTGTAATCGTTTCTTTTGACTTGCCTTACTTTGCATTTTGCTTATTGTTGCATTTGTAAACTTGAAAATAGCAGAGTGTAGATAGTGTTCTATGAGGTTACCGATGTATTCGCAGTTTATTTAAATTAAAAGTTTGAAATTGTGTTCATTCGTTCGTGAATGTATATATAATAAGTAAGTAAAATAAATTGTACATTCGGTGTTTAAAATAATTTTTCATGTCCGTTGACATATTCAGAAGTGCGATATAACTCTCGTGCATACACAAATACAGTTCCGTGAAATTTCGGCTGATGCATTACTTCCAATTGTGACGAAAGCATAATCGAGAAACGACAAAGCCGTTGACGCAATTTATAAAATTTAATGTAAAGTGAAAAGAAGGATGGCAAAATTGAGGGTACTGAACTTGAGTTGACGAACTGAAAACGAAGTCGATTGTAAGTGATAGACAAGAAACAGAGCTGATAGAGGAGCGTTCAGAAAATTAATTTTATAAACAGTCTCAAAGCATTGCTAATGAAAGCATAGAGCGAAGGTTGCGAACATTTAATAATTATGTTGAAAGTATATACTGTGAACATAGGAAAATTCTGTTGAAAGTATATCCATAGAAAATTGTAATAATAGTTCCATGTTTCGGGTTATGTGGTTACATCGTCCGACGTAAATAAACGAGATATTGGCTGAACCAATGCGATAATTCCTCAGACGGTTGGAGTTAATGCGCAAGCTTATATATATCCAAACGCCAATCCGAACCAGGCTCAACGTAGTGCGGAAAACGTGGTCACATCATCCGACGGGAATGGACGAAATATACATTGGGCCGATACAGCTATACTTCAGACGTTTCGAAGATGTAATACTGCACCGGTGTATATGTGCCAGAACGCCGTTACGATGGTAGCGCAAGATAATGCGTAAAACGATTATTTGCCACAACAAAGCATTAATCATGTTTTTGGCAACGTTCACGATGTAATTTCCATATTACCTGCATTTAATCCTGCTGAAAACACGATTAGTTCAACAGAAATTATATTTCGAATTGAGTAGTTGCGCCGTGCCTATGGATGGGACGATAGAATTATGCTGTTTTCCGTTCAGAAGAAAATGCAGGGCGTGCCAAAATTATGAATCGACCCAGGACGGGAGGTATTCGTTAATTGGCAGAGATTTGATAATGCCTTTTTGAATGAATTCCTTTCGACGGCGAACTTTTCGCGTGCAGCTAATAGACATGCGTCGTTGTGTTCATGAGACACCAGAAATTTTTTATTTTTGCCGTAGGACGTCGAAGTAGCATTAACGAGCAATCGCTAATTAAATATATCAACGGAATAAATGATATTGATCTGCAAATATGTCTCTGTGTGAAGCGGTAAAGTGAAATTATAATAAGCTGCTACAATCGATAATAAATTATTGTTTATATATTAACATTCGAAAAATCTCTACACCGAAGCTTAATATAAAAGTTCCGTGGTAGCAACGGAAGCATATAAAAGTTGAAAGTTGTGAAAATTTACAATATTCAAACCACAGCATTTATCGAATCCGATAGTGCGCGTTCATTGATTCGGAAATCAATCGCTCAAAAGTTCGGTTCAACGGAGTAGGTTTCGGTGGTGGACAATATGAGTGCTTTGATAAATTATAGACTGAAATAACAATGGATGTTGTGCCGTTAGCTGCAAGTTTGTTGATCGTAGATGATAAATAGATATTGATGGGACAAGATATTTTGTGTTCATACGAAAATAGATTGGTAATCGATGGTGATAAGTGCTGGGTACAGCCCAAAAACATGAATGTGGCGCAGCAGTCAATTTATAAAACGTCGACGATTGACACCGCGAAAATAATAAAAAAGAAAATCAAGTTCTCTACCACATTATAACGATTAACATGAAAGCGTACCGATTACCATTCGCTAGATGACAAGGAGAAATAATTCTCAAATCACGTTCCTCGATAGTTTTAGTCGCGGATTTTCCCAAAATTTTGCTACATTTTTTTTATCGAGAAAACCACTGAACGGATTTTACAAAACTTCTGATTTTCTCGTATCGGGAAATATGTTAAGGACTACTTTACGGCACGCATTGAATGTTGCTACAATAAAAGCAATAGTGGCAAATCCGAAAGTAAACTGTATGTAGACACCGTAGAGCCGATACCTTATCAACTCCTACAATCGACTATTTCGGTCCGTTCATTTAAAGTAAACAAGGCGTGTTATATTACGTGTTATATTAACGCGATAAGCGACTTTTACAAAATATTTAATTGTCAATTCCGTGAAGAGCACTAAAACTTTACTGGAGCTGCAAATGTTAAATTAAATTAGTACTTATTTTGGTTTGCACAAAAGCATTGTTTCTGATCGTAGGACTTCATATACATCGAAGCAGTTTTCAACGTATTGCAAACAGAACAATATCTACCACATTAAAAAAACAGTGAGGACACCTCGAGCTAATGGACACGTTGAGCGTGCGAATCAACTAATTTTAAACATTCTTCGAACATCTTCAATAAAAGCCAAAGAGTGGAACGATCAACTTTGAAATCTACAGTGGAGTATAAGTTCTCAGAAAAACTTGACAACCGGATTCAGTTCAAACGTATTGATCTTTGATTTGAAGTTGCGTGCCACTGTTCAAAGTAAAATATTATAATTCGACTATGATGAACTTCCTGCTAGCAAAAAAAACTTGACACTCGAAAGGATGCAGAAACAACGAAATATGTCGAAAGATCGCTACGATAAAAAGCATAAAGATCCGACAACCTACCAGGTAGATGACCTAGTGGTAATTCAAAATGATTTATAGTCGACAGAGGAATCACGAAAAATGAACCCGAGATACCGTGGTCCCAACATTCTTTCGAAGGTGTTGGGTAAGGACCAATATTTGTTGGATGAAGTACCCGGAACCACCGACAGAATGAAACCGAATTAGATGATGACAGTACCGAAGATGAAAAAGACAGCATCGGGGCGATGCTTAGTAAGGAAGGGCCGAACTGTCACACGACAGTGTAATCTGGCAACATGATCTCATTTTATTGACACTTCTCTTGTAATCGTTTCTTTTGACTTGCCTTACTTTGCATTTTGCTTATTGTTGCATTTGTAAACTTGAAAATAGCAGAGTGTAGATAGTGTTCTATGAGGTTACCGATGTATTCGCAGTTTATTTAAATTAAAAGTTTGAAATTGTGTTCATTCGTTCGTGAATGTATATATAATAAGTAAGTAAAATAAATTGTACATTCGGTGTTTAAAATAATTTTTCATGTCCGTTGACATATTCAGAAGTGCGATATAACTCTCGTGCATACACAAATACAGTTCCGTGAAATTTCGGCTGATGCATTACTTCCAATTGTGACGAAAGCATAATCGAGAAACGACAAAGCCGTTGACACAATTTATAAAATTTAATGTAAAGTGAAAAGAAGGATGGCAAAATTGAGGGTACTGAACTTGAGTTGACGAACTGAAAACGAAGTCGATTGTAAGTGATAGACAAGAAACAGAGCTGATAGAGGAGCGTTCAGAAAATTAATTTTATAAACAGTCTCAAAGCATTGCTAATGAAAGCATAGAGCGAAGGTTGCGAACATTTAATAATTATGTTGAAAGTATATACTGTGAACATAGGAAAATTCTGTTGAAAGTATATCCATAGAAAATTGTAATAATAGTTCCATGTTTCAGGTTATGTGGTTACATCGTCCGACGTAAATAAACGAGATATTGGCTGAACCAATGCGATAATTCCTCAGACGGTTGGAGTTAATGCGCAAGCTTATATATATCCAAACGCCAATCCGAACCAGGCTCAACGTAGTGCGGAAAACGTGGTCACATCATCCGACGGGAATGGACGAAATATACATTGGGCCGATACAGCTATACTTCAGACGTTTCGAAGATGTAATACTGCACCGGTGTATATGTGCCAGAACGCCGTTACGATGGTAGCGCAAGATAATGCGTAAAACGATTATTTGCCACAACAAAGCATTAATCATGTTTTTGGCAACGTTCACGATGTAATTTCCATATTACCTGCATTTAATCCTGCTGAAAACACGATTAGTTCAACAGAAATTATATTTCGAATTGAGTAGTTGCGCCGTGCCTATGGATGGGACGATAGAATTATGCTGTTTTCCGTTCAGAAGAAAATGCAGGGCGTGCCAAAATTATGAATCGACCCAGGACGGGAGGTATTCGTTAATTGGCAGAGATTTGATAATGCCTTTTTGAATGAATTCCTTTCGACGGCGAACTTTTCGCGTGCAGCTAATAGACATGCGTCGTTGTGTTCATGAGACACCAGAAATTTTTTATTTTTGCCGTAGGACGTCGAAGTAGCATTAACGAGCAATCGCTAATTAAATATATCAACGGAATAAATGATATTGATCTGCAAATATGTCTCTGTGTGAAGCGGTAAAGTGAAATTATAATAAACTGCTACAATCGATAATAAATTATTGTTCACATATAAACATTCGAAAAATCTCTACACCGAAGCATTATATACAAGTACCGTGATAGCAACGGAAGCATATGAAAGTTGTGAAAATTTACAATATTCAAACCACAGCATTTATCGAATCCGATAGTGCGCGTTCATTGATTCGGAAATCAATCGCTCAGAAGTTCGATCCAACTGAGTAGGTTTCGGTGGTGGACAATATGAGTGCTTTGATAAATTATAGACTGAAATAACAATGGATGTTGTGCCGTTAGCTGCAAGTTTGTTGATCGTAGATGATAAATAGATATTGATGGGACAAGATATTTTGTGTTCATGCGAAAATAGATTTGTAATCGATGGTGATAAGTGCTGGGTACAGCCCAAAAACATGAATGTGGCGCAGCAGTCAATTTATAAAACGTCGACGATTGACACCGCGAAAATAATAAAAAAAAAAATCAAGTTCTCTACCACATTATAACGATTAACATGAAAGCGGACCGATTACCATTCGCTAGATGACAAGGAGAAATAATTCTCAAATCACGTTCCTCGATAGTTTTAGTCGCGGATTTTCCCGAAATTTTGCTACATTTTTTTTATCGAGAAAACCACTGAACGGATTTTACAAAACTTCTGATTTCCTCGTATCGGGAAATATGTTAAGGACTACTTTACGGCACGCATTGAATGTTGCTACAATAAAAGCAATAGTGGCAAATCCGAAAGTAAACTGTATGTAGACACCGTAGAGCCGATACCTTATCAACTCCTACAATCGACTATTTCGGTCCGTTCATTTAAAGTAAACAAGGCAACACGTATATTAACGCGATAAGCGACACTTTTACAAAATATTTAATTGTCAATTCCGTGAAGAGCACTAAAACTTTACTGGAACTGCAAATGTTAAATTAAATTAGTACTTATTTTGGTTTGCACAAAAGCATTGTTTCTGATCGTAGGACTTCATATACATCGAAGCAGTTTTCAACGTATTGCAAACAGAACAATATCTACCACATTAAAAAAACAGTGAGGACACCTCGAGCTAATGGACACGTTGAGCGTGCGAATCAACTAATTTTAAACATTCTTCGAACATCTTCAATAAAAGCCAAAGAGTGGAACGATCAACTTTGAAATCTACAGTGGAGTATAAGTTCTCAGAAAAACTTGACAACCGGATTCAGTTCAAACGTATTGATCTTTGATTTGAAGTTGCGTGCCACTGTTCAAAGTAAAATATTATAATTCGACTATGATGAACTTCCTGCTAGCAAAAAAAACTTGACACTCGAAAGGATGCAGAAACAACGAAATATGTCGAAAGATCGCTACGATAAAAAGCATAAAGATCCGACAACCTACCAGGTAGATGACCTAGTGGTAATTCAAAATGATTTATAGTCGACAGAGGAATCACGAAAAATGAACCCGAGATACCGTGGTCCCAACATTCTTTCGAAGGTGTTGGGTAAGGACCAATATTTGTTGGATGAAGTACCCGGAACCACCGACAGAATGAAACCGAATTAGATGATGACAGTACCGAAGATGAAAAAGACAGCATCGGGGCGATGCTTAGTAAGGAAGGGCCGAACTGTCACACGACAGTGTAATCTGGCAACATGATCTCATTTTATTGACACTTCTCTTGTAATCGTTTCTTTTGACTTGCCTTACTTTGCATTTTGCTTATTGTTGCATTTGTAAACTTGAAAATAGCAGAGTGTAGATAGTGTTCTATGAGGTTACCGATGTATTCGCAGTTTATTTAAATTAAAAGTTTGAAATTGTGTTCATTCGTTCGTGAATGTATATATAATAAGTAAGTAAAATAAATTGTACATTCGGTGTTTAAAATAATTTTTCATGTCCGTTGACATATTCAGAAGTGCGATATAACTCTCGTGCATACACAAATACAGTTCCGTGAAATTTCGGCTGATGCATTACTTCCAATTGTGACGAAAGCATAATCGAGAAACGACATTGCCGTTGACGCAATTTATAAAATTGAATGTAAAGCGAAAAGAAGGATGGTACTGAACTTGAGTTGACGAACTGAAAACGAAGTCGATTGTAAGTGATAGACAAGAAACAGAGCTGATAGAGGAGCGTTCAGAAAATTAATTTTATAAACAGTCTCAAAGCATTGCTAATGAAAGCATAGAGCGAAGGTTGCGAACATTTAATAATTATGTTGAAAGTATATACTGTGAACATAGGAAAATTCTGTTGAAAGTATATCCATAGAAAATTGTAATAATAGTTCCATGTTTCGGGTTATGTGGTTACATCGTCCGACGTAAATAAACGAGATATTGGCTGAACCAATGCGATAATTCCTCAGACGGTTGGAGTTAATGCGCAAGCTTATATATATCCAAACGCCAATCCGAACCAGGCTCAACGTAGTGCGGAAAACGTGGTCACATCATCCGACGGGAATGGACGAAATATACATTGGGCCGATACAGCTATACTTCAGACGTTTCGAAGATGTAATACTGCACCGGTGTATATGTGCCAGAACGCCGTTACGATGGTAGCGCAAGATAATGCGTAAAACGATTATTTGCCACAACAAAGCATTAATCATGTTTTTGGCAACGTTCACGATGTAATTTCCATATTACCTGCATTTAATCCTGCTGAAAACACGATTAGTTCAACAGAAATTATATTTCGAATTGAGTAGTTGCGCCGTGCCTATGGATGGGACGATAGAATTATGCTGTTTTCCGTTCAGAAGAAAATGCAGGGCGTGCCAAAATTATGAATCGACCCAGGACGGGAGGTATTCGTTAATTGGCAGAGATTTGATAATGCCTTTTTGAATGAATTCCTTTCGACGGCGAACTTTTCGCGTGCAGCTAATAGACATGCGTCGTTGTGTTCATGAGACACCAGAAATTTTTTATTTTTGCCGTAGGACGTCGAAGTAGCATTAACGAGCAATCGCTAATTAAATATATCAACGGAATAAATGATATTGATCTGCAAATATGTCTCTGTGTGAAGCGGTAAAGTGAAATTATAATAAGCTGCTACAATCGATAATAAATTATTGTTTATATATTAACATTCGAAAAATCTCTACACCGAAGCTTAATATAAAAGTTCCGTGGTAGCAACGGAAGCATATAAAAGTTGAAAGTTGTGAAAATTTACAATATTCAAACCACAGCATTTATCGAATCCGATAGTGCGCGTTCATTGATTCGGAAATCAATCGCTCAAAAGTTCGGTTCAACGGAGTAGGTTTCGGTGGTGGACAATATGAGTGCTTTGATAAATTATAGACTGAAATAACAATGGATGTTGTGCCGTTAGCTGCAAGTTTGTTGATCGTAGATGATAAATAGATATTGATGGGACAAGATATTTTGTGTTCATACGAAAATAGATTGGTAATCGATTGTGATAAGTGCTGGGTACAGCCCAAAAACATGAATGTGGAGCAGCAGTCAATTTATAAAACGTCGACGATTGACACCGCGAAAATAATAAAAAAGAAAATCAAGTTCTCTACCACATTATAACGATTAACATGAAAGCGGACCGATTACCATTCGCTAGATGACAAGGAGAAATAATTCTCAAATCACGTTCCTCGATAGTTTTAGTCGCGGATTTTCCCAAAATTTTGCTACATTTTTTTTATCGAGAAAACCACTGAACGGATTTTACAAAACTTCTGATTTTCTCGTATCGGGAAATATGTTAAGGACTACTTTACGGCACGCATTGAATGTTGCTACAATAAAAGCAATAGTGGCAAATCCGAAAGTAAACTGTATGTAGACACCGTAGAGCCGATACCTTATCAACTTCTACAATCGACTATTTCGGTCCGTTCATTTAAAGTAAACAAGGCGTGTTATATTACGTGTTATATTAACGCGATAAGCGACTTTTACAAAATATTTAATTGTCAATTCCGTGAAGAGCACTAAAACTTTACTGGAGCTGCAAATGTTAAATTAAATTAGTACTTATTTTGGTTTGCACAAAAGCATTGTTTCTGATCGTAGGACTTCATATACATCGAAGCAGTTTTCAACGTATTGCAAACAGAACAATATCTACCACATTAAAAAAACAGTGAGGACACCTCGAGCTAATGGACACGTTGAGCGTGCGAATCAACTAATTTTAAACATTCTTCGAACATCTTCAATAAAAGCCAAAGAGTGGAACGATCAACTTTGAAATCTACAGTGGAGTATAAGTTCTCAGAAAAACTTGACAACCGGATTCAGTTCAAACGTATTGATCTTTGATTTGAAGTTGCGTGCCACTGTTCAAAGTAAAATATTATAATTCGACTATGATGAACTTCCTGCTAGCAAAAAAAACTTGACACTCGAAAGGATGCAGAAACAACGAAATATGTCGAAAGATCGCTACGATAAAAAGCATAAAGATCCGACAACCTACCAGGTAGATGACCTAGTGGTAATTCAAAATGATTTATAGTCGACAGAGGAATCACGAAAAATGAACCCGAGATACCGTGGTCCCAACATTCTTTCGAAGGTGTTGGGTAAGGACCAATATTTGTTGGATGAAGTACCCGGAACCACCGACAGAATGAAACCGAATTAGATGATGACAGTACCGAAGATGAAAAAGACAGCATCGGGGCGATGCTTAGTAAGGAAGGGCCGAACTGTCACACGACAGTGTAATCTGGCAACATGATCTCATTTTATAGACACTTCTCTTGTAATCGTTTCTTTTGACTTGCCTTATTTTGCATTTTGCTTATTGTTGCATTTGTAAACTTGAAAAGCGCAGAGTGTAGATAGTGTTCTATGAGGTTACCGATGTATTCGCAGTTTATTTAAATTAAAAGTTTGAAATTGTGTTCATTCGTTCGTGAATGTATATATAACAAATAAGTAAAATAAATTGTACATTCGGTGTTTAAAATAATTTTTCATGTCCGTTGACATATTCAGAAGTGCGATATAACTCTTGTGCATACACAAATACAGTTCCGTGAAATTTCGGCTGATGCATTACTTCCAATTGTGACGAAAGCATAATCGAGAAACGACATTGCCGTTGACGCAATTTATAAAATTGAATGTAAAGCGAAAAGAAGGATGGTACTGAACTTGAGTTGACGAACTGAAAACGAAGTCGATTGTAAGTGATAGACAAGAAACAGAGCTGATAGAGGAGCGTTCAGAAAATTAATTTTATAAACAGTCTCAAAGCATTGCTAATGAAAGCATAGAGCGAAGGTTGCGAACATTTAATAATTATGTTGAAAGTATATACTGTGAACATAGGAAAATGCTGTTGAAAGTATATCCATAGAAAATTGTAATAATAGTTCCATGTTTCGGGTTATGTGGTTACATCGTCCGACGTAAATAAACGAGATATTGGCTGAACCAATGCGATAATTCCTCAGACGGTTGGAGTTAATGCGCAAGCTTATATATATCCAAACGCCAATCCGAACCAGGCTCAACGTAGTGCGGAAAACGTGGTCACATCATCCGACGGGAATGGACGAAATATACATTGGGCCGATACAGCTATACTTCAGACGTTTCGAAGATGTAATACTGCACCGGTGTATACGTGCCAGAACGCCGTTACGATGGTAGCGCAAGATAATGCGTAAAACGATTATTTGCCACAACAAAGCATTAATCATGTTTTTGGCAACGTTCACGATGTAATTTCCATATTACCTGCATTTAATCCTGCTGAAAACACGATTAGTTCAACAGAAATTATATTTCGAATTGAGTAGTTGCGCCGTGCCTATGGATGGGACGATAGAATTATGCTGTTTTCCGTTCAGAAGAAAATGCAGGGCGTGCCAAAATTATGAATCGACCCAGGACGGGAGGTATTCGTTAATTGGCAGAGATTTGATAATGCCTTTTTGAATGAATTCCTTTCGACGGCGAACTTTTCGCGTGCAGCTAATAGACATGCGTCGTTGTGTTCATGAGACACCAGAAATTTTTTATTTTGGCCGTAGGACGTCGAAGTAGCATTAACGAGCAATCGCTAATTAAATATATCAACGGAATAAATGATATTGATCTGCAAATATGTCTCTGTGTGAAGCGGTAAAGTGAAATTATAATAAACTGCTACAATCGATAATAAATTATTGTTTATATATTAACATTCGAAAGATCTCTACACCGAAGCATTATATACAAGTACCGTGATATTAACGGAAGCATATGAAAGTTGTGAAAATTTACAATATTCAAACCACAGCATTTATCGAATCCGATAGTGCGCGTTCATTGATTCGGAAATCAATCGCTCAGAAGTTCGATCCAACTGAGTAGGTTTCGGTGGTGGACAATATGAGTGCTTTGATAAATTATAGACTGAAATAACAATGGATGTTGTGCCGTTAGCTGCAAGTTTGTTGATCGTAGATGATAAATAGATATTGATGGGACAAGATATTTTGTGTTCATGCGAAAATAGATTTGTAATCGATGGTGATAAGTGCTGGGTACAGCCCAAAAACATGAATGTGGCGCAGCAGTCAATTTATAAAACGTCGACGATTGACACCGCGAAAATAATAAAAAAGAAAATCAAGTTCTCTACCACATTATAACGATTAACATGAAAGCGTACCGATTACCATTCGCTAGATGACAAGGTGGAATAATTCTCGAATCAAGTTCCTCGGTAGTTTTAGTCGCGGATTTTCCCGAAAATTTGCTAAATTTTTTTTTTATCGAGAAAACCACTGAACGGATTTTACAAAACTTCTGATTTCCTCGAATCGGGAAATATGTTAAGGACTACTTTACGGCACGCATTGAATGTTGCTACAATAAAAGCAATAGTGGCAAATCCGAAAGTAAACTGTATGTAGACACCGTAGAGCCGATACCTTATCAACTCCTACAATCGACTATTTCGGTCCGTTCATTTAAAGTAAACAAGGCAACACGTATATTAACGCGATAAGCGACACTTTTACAAAATATTTAATTGTCAATTCCGTGAAGAGCACTAAAACTTTACTGGAGCTGCAAATGTTAAATTAAATTAGTACTTATTTTGGTTTGCACAAAAGCATTGTTTCTGATCGTAGGACTTCATATACATCGAAGCAGTTTTCAACGTATTGCAAACAGAACAATATCTACCACATTAAAAAAACAGTGAGGACACCTCGAGCTAATGGACACGTTGAGCGTGCGAATCAACTAATTTTAAACATTCTTCGAACATCTTCAATAAAAGCCAAAGAGTGGAACGATCAACTTTGAAATCTACAGTGGAGTATAAGTTCTCAGAAAAACTTGACAACCGGATTCAGTTCAAACGTATTGATCTTTGATTTGAAGTTGCGTGCCACTGTTCAAAGTAAAATATTATAATTCGACTATGATGAACTTCCTGCTAGCAAAAAAAACTTGACACTCGAAAGGATGCAGAAACAACGAAATATGTCGAAAGATCGCTACGATAAAAAGCATAAAGATCCGACAACCTACCAGGTAGATGACCTAGTGGTAATTCAAAATGATTTATAGTCGACAGAGGAATCACGAAAAATGAACCCGAGATACCGTGGTCCCAACATTCTTTCGAAGGTGTTGGGTAAGGACCAATATTTGTTGGATGAAGTACCCGGAACCACCGACAGAATGAAACCGAATTAGATGATGACAGTACCGAAGATGAAAAAGACAGCATCGGGGCGATGCTTAGTTAGGAAGGGCCGAACTGTCACACGACAGTGTAATCTGGCAACATGATCTCATTTTATTGACACTTCTCTTGTAATCGTTTCTTTTGACTTGCCTTACTTTGCATTTTGCTTATTGTTGCATTTGTAAACTTGAAAATAGCAGAGTGTAGATAGTGTTCTATGAGGTTACCGATGTATTCGCAGTTTATTTAAATTAAAAGTTTGAAATTGTGTTCATTCGTTCGTGAATGTATATATAATAAGTAAGTAAAATAAATTGTACATTCGGTGTTTAAAATAATTTTTCATGTCCGTTGACATATTCAGAAGTGCGATATAACTCTCGTGCATACACAAATACAGTTCCGTGAAATTTCGGCTGATGCATTACTTCCAATTGTGACGAAAGCATAATCGAGAAACGACAAAGCCGTTGACGCAATTTATAAAATTTAATGTAAAGCGAAAAGAAGGATGGCAAAATTGAGGGTACTGAACTTGAGTTGACGAACTGAAAACGAAGTCGATTGTAAGTGATAGACAAGAAACAGAGCTGATAGAGGAGCGTTCAGAAAATTAATTTTATAAACAGTCTCAAAGCATTGCTAATGAAAGCATAGAGCGAAGGTTGCGAACATTTAATAATTATGTTGAAAGTATATACTGTGAACATAGGAAAATTCTGTTGAAAGTATATCCATAGAAAATTGTAATAATAGTTCCATGTTTCGGGTTATGTGGTTACATCGTCCGACGTAAATAAACGAGATATTGGCTGAACCAATGCGATAATTCCTCAGACGGTTGGAGTTAATGCGCAAGCTTATATATATCCAAACGCCAATCCGAACCAGGCTCAACGTAGTGCGGAAAACGTGGTCACATCATCCGACGGGAATGGACGAAATATACATTGGGCCGATACAGCTATACTTCAGACGTTTCGAAGATGTAATACTGCACCGGTGTATATGTGCCAGAACGCCGTTACGATGGTAGCGCAAGATAATGCGTAAAACGATTATTTGCCACAACAAAGCATTAATCATGTTTTTGGCAACGTTCACGATGTAATTTCCATATTACCTGCATTTAATCCTGCTGAAAACACGATTAGTTCAACAGAAATTATATTTCGAATTGAGTAGTTGCGCCGTGCCTATGGATGGGACGATAGAATTATGCTGTTTTCCGTTCAGAAGAAAATGCAGGGCGTGCCAAAATTATGAATCGACCCAGGACGGGAGGTATTCGTTAATTGGCAGAGATTTGATAATGCCTTTTTGAATGAATTCCTTTCGACGGCGAACTTTTCGCGTGCAGCTAATAGACATGCGTCGTTGTGTTCATGAGACACCAGAAATTTTTTATTTTTGCCGTAGGACGTCGAAGTAGCATTAACGAGCAATCGCTAATTAAATATATCAACGGAATAAATGATATTGATCTGCAAATATGTCTCTGTGTGAAGCGGTAAAGTGAAATTATAATAAGCTGCTACAATCGATAATAAATTATTGTTTATATATTAACATTCGAAAAATCTCTACACCGAAGCTTAATATAAAAGTTCCGTGGTAGCAACGGAAGCATATAAAAGTTGAAAGTTGTGAAAATTTACAATATTCAAACCACAGCATTTATCGAATCCGATAGTGCGCGTTCATTGATTCGGAAATCAATCGCTCAAAAGTTCGGTTCAACGGAGTAGGTTTCGGTGGTGGACAATATGAGTGCTTTGATAAATTATAGACTGAAATAACAATGGATGTTGTGCCGTTAGCTGCAAGTTTGTTGATCGTAGATGATAAATAGATATTGATGGGACAAGATATTTTGTGTTCATACGAAAATAGATTGGTAATCGATTGTGATAAGTGCTGGGTACAGCCCAAAAACATGAATGTGGAGCAGCAGTCAATTTATAAAACGTCGACGATTGACACCGCGAAAATAATAAAAAAGAAAATCAAGTTCTCTACCACATTATAACGATTAACATGAAAGCGGACCGATTACCATTCGCTAGATGACAAGGAGAAATAATTCTCAAATCACGTTCCTCGATAGTTTTAGTCGCGGATTTTCCCAAAATTTTGCTACATTTTTTTTATCGAGAAAACCACTGAACGGATTTTACAAAACTTCTGATTTTCTCGTATCGGGAAATATGTTCAGGACTACTTTACGGCACGCATTGAATGTTGCTACAATAAAAGCAATAGTGGCAAATCCGAAAGTAAACTGTATGTAGACACCGTAGAGCCGATACCTTATCAACTCCTACAATCGACTATTTCGGTCCGTTCATTTAAAGTAAACAAGGCGTGTTATATTACGTGTTATATTAACGCGATAAGCGACTTTTACAAAATATTTAATTGTCAATTCCGTGAAGAGCACTAAAACTTTACTGGAGCTGCAAATGTTAAATTAAATTAGTACTTATTTTGGTTTGCACAAAAGCATTGTTTCTGATCGTAGGACTTCATATACATCGAAGCAGTTTTCAACGTATTGCAAACAGAACAATATCTACCACATTAAAAAAAAAGTGAGGACACCTCGAGCTAATGGACACGTTGAGCGTGCGAATCAACTAATTTTAAACATTCTTCGAACATCTTCAATAAAAGCCAAAGAGTGGAACGATCAACTTTGAAATCTACAGTGGAGTATAAGTTCTCAGAAAAACTTGACAACCGGATTCAGTTCAAACGTATTGATCTTTGATTTGAAGTTGCGTGCCACTGTTCAAAGTAAAATATTATAATTCGACTATGATGAACTTCCTGCTAGCAAAAAAAACTTGACACTCGAAAGGATGCAGAAACAACGAAATATGTCGAAAGATCGCTACGATAAAAAGCATAAAGATCCGACAACCTACCAGGTAGATGACCTAGTGGTAATTCAAAATGATTTATAGTCGACAGAGGAATCACGAAAAATGAACCCGAGATACCGTGGTCCCAACATTCTTTCGAAGGTGTTGGGTAAGGACCAATATTTGTTGGATGAAGTACCCGGAACCACCGACAGAATGAAACCGAATTAGATGATGACAGTACCGAAGATGAAAAAGACAGCATCGGGGCGATGCTTAGTAAGGAAGGGCCGAACTGTCACACGACAGTGTAATCTGGCAACATGATCTCATTTTATAGACACTTCTCTTGTAATCGTTTCTTTTGACTTGCCTTATTTTGCATTTTGCTTATTGTTGCATTTGTAAACTTGAAAAGCGCAGAGTGTAGATAGTGTTCTATGAGGTTACCGATGTATTCGCAGTTTATTTAAATTAAAAGTTTGAAATTGTGTTCATTCGTTCGTGAATGTATATATAACAAATAAGTAAAATAAATTGTACATTCGGTGTTTAAAATAATTTTTCATGTCCGTTGACATATTCAGAAGTGCGATATAACTCTTGTGCATACACAAATACAGTTCCGTGAAATTTCGGCTGATGCATTACTTCCAATTGTGACGAAAGCATAATCGAGAAACGACATTGCCGTTGACGCAATTTATAAAATTGAATGTAAAGCGAAAAGAAGGATGGTACTGAACTTGAGTTGACGAACTGAAAACGAAGTCGATTGTAAGTGATAGACAAGAAACAGAGCTGATAGAGGAGCGTTCAGAAAATTAATTTTATAAACAGTCTCAAAGCATTGCTAATGAAAGCATAGAGCGAAGGTTGCGAACATTTAATAATTATGTTGAAAGTATATACTGTGAACATAGGAAAATGCTGTTGAAAGTATATCCATAGAAAATTGTAATAATAGTTCCATGTTTCGGGTTATGTGGTTACATCGTCCGACGTAAATAAACGAGATATTGGCTGAACCAATGCGATAATTCCTCAGACGGTTGGAGTTAATGCGCAAGCTTATATATATCCAAACGCCAATCCGAACCAGGCTCAACGTAGTGCGGAAAACGTGGTCACATCATCCGACGGGAATGGACGAAATATACATTGGGCCGATACAGCTATACTTCAGACGTTTCGAAGATGTAATACTGCACCGGTGTATACGTGCCAGAACGCCGTTACGATGGTAGCGCAAGATAATGCGTAAAACGATTATTTGCCACAACAAAGCATTAATCATGATTTTGGCAACGTTCACGATGTAATTTCCATATTACCTGCATTTAATCCTGCTGAAAACACGATTAGTTCAACAGATAATTTCTGTCTCGAATTGAGTAGTTGCGCCGTGCCTATGGATGGGACGATAGAATTATGCTGTTTTCCGTTCAGAAGAAAATGCAGGGCGTGCCAAAATTATGAATCGACCCAGGACGGGAGGTATTCGTTAATTGGCAGAGATTTGATAATGCCTTTTTGAATGAATTCCTTTCGACGGCGAACTTTTCGCGTGCAGCTAATAGACATGCGTCGTTGTGTTCATGAGACACCAGAAATTTTTTATTTTGGCCGTAGGACGTCGAAGTAGCATTAACGAGCAATCGCTAATTAAATATATCAACGGAATAAATGATATTGATCTGCAAATATGTCTCTGTGTGAAGCGGTAAAGTGAAATTATAATAAACTGCTACAATCGATAATAAATTATTGTTTATATATTAACATTCGAAAGATCTCTACACCGAAGCATTATATACAAGTACCGTGATATTAACGGAAGCATATGAAAGTTGTGAAAATTTACAATATTCAAACCACAGCATTTATCGAATCCGATAGTGCGCGTTCATTGATTCGGAAATCAATCGCTCAGAAGTTCAGTACAACGGAGTAGGTTTCGGTGGTGGACAATATGAGTGCTTTGATAAATTATAGACTGAAATAACAATGGATGTTGTGCCGTTAGCTGCAAGTTTGTTGATCGTAGATGATAAATAGATATTGATGGGACAAGATATTTTGTGTTCATACGAAAATAGATTGGTAATCGATTGTGATAAGTGATGGGTACAGCCCAAAAACATGAATGTGGCGCAGCAGTCAATTTATAAAACGTCGACGATTGACACCGCGAAAATAATAAAAAAGAAAATCAAGTTCTCTACCACATTATAACGATTAACATGAAAGCGGACCGATTACCATTCGCTAGATGACAAGGAGAAATAATTCTCAAATCACGTTCCTCGATAGTTTTGGTCGCGGATTTTCCCGAAATTTTGCTACATTTTTTTTATCGAGAAAACCACTGAACGGATTTTACAAAACTTCTGATTTTCTCGTATCGGGAAATATGTTAAGGACTACTTTACGGCACGCATTGAATGTTGCTACAATAAAAGCAATAGTGGCAAATCCGAAAGTAAACTGTATGTAGACACCGTAGAGCCGATACCTTATCAACTCCTACAATCGACTATTTCGGTCCGTTCATTTAAAGTAAACAAGACGTGTTATATTACGTGTTATATTAACGCGATAAGCGACTTTTACAAAATATTTAATTGTCAATTCCGTGAAGAGCACTAAAACTTTACTGGAGCTGCAAATGTTAAATTAAATTAGTACTTATTTTGGTTTGCACAAAAGCATTGTTTCTGATCGTAGGACTTCATATACATCGAAGCAGTTTTCAACGTATTGCAAACAGAACAATATCTACCACATTAAAAAAACATTGAGGACACCTCGAGCTAATGGACACGTTGAGCGTGCGAATCAACTAATTTTAAACATTCTTCGAACATCTTCAATAAAAGCCAAAGAGTGGAACGATCAACTTTGAAATCTACAGTGGAGTATAAGTTCTCAGAAAAACTTGACAACCGGATTCAGTTCAAACGTATTGATCTTTGATTTGAAGTTGCGTGCCACTGTTCAAAGTAAAATATTATAATTCGACTATGATGAACTTCCTGCTAGCAAAAAAAACTTGACACTCGAAAGGATGCAGAAACAACGAAATATGTCGAAAGATCGCTACGATAAAAAGCATAAAGATCCGACAACCTACCAGGTAGATGACCTAGTGGTAATTCAAAATGATTTATAGTCGACAGAGGAATCACGAAAAATGAACCCGAGATACCGTGGTC
The DNA here is from genome assembly GCA_947389925.1 of Coelopa pilipes. Lineage (NCBI taxonomy): Eukaryota > Metazoa > Arthropoda > Insecta > Diptera > Coelopidae > Coelopa > Coelopa pilipes. The sequence continues at coordinate 53,564 of CANDXB010000001.1, forward strand.
CCAACATTCTTTCGAAGGTGTTGGGTAAGGACCAATATTTGTTGGATGAAGTACCCGGAACCACCGACAGAATGAAACCGAATTAGATGATGACAGTACCGAAGATGAAAAAGACAGCATCGGGGCGATGCTTAGTAAGGAAGGGCCGAACTGTCACACGACAGTGTAATCTGGCAACATGATCTCATTTTATAGACACTTCTCTTGTAATCGTTTCTTTTGACTTGCCTTATTTTGCATTTTGCTTATTGTTGCATTTGTAAACTTGAAAAGCGCAGAGTGTAGATAGTGCAGATAAATTGTGTTCATTCGTTCGTGAATGTATATATAACAAATAAGTAAAATAAATTGTACATTCGGTGTTTAAAATAATTTTTCATGTCCGTTGACATATTCAGAAGTGCGATATAACTCTCGTGCATACACAAATACAGTTCCGTGAAATTTCGGCTGATGCATTACTTCCAATTGTGACGAAAGCATAATCGAGAAACGACACTGCCGTTGACGCAATTTACAAAATTGAATGTAAAGCGAAAAGAAGGATGGAAAAATTGAGGGTACTGAACTTGAGTTGACGAACTGAAAACGAAGTCGATTGTAAGTGATAGACAAGAAACAGAGCTGATAGAGGAGCGTTCAGAAAATTAATTTTATAAACAGTCTCAAAGCATTGCTAATGAAAGCATAGAGCGTAGGTTGCGAACATTTAATAATTATGTTGAAAGTATATACTGTGAACATAGGAAAATGCTGTTGAAAGTATATCCATAGAAAATTGTAATAATAGTTCCATGATTCGGGTTATGTGGTTACATCGTCCGACGTAAATAAACGAGATATTGGCTGAACCAATGCGATAATTCCTCAGACGGTTGGAGTTAATGCGCAAGCTTATATATATCCAAACGCCAATCCGAACCAGGCTCAACGTAGTGCGGAAAACGTGGTCACATCATCCGACGGGAATGGACGAAATATACATTGGGCCGATACAGCTATACTTCAGACGTTTCGAAGATGTAATACTGCACCGGTGTATATGTGCCAGAACGCCGTTACGATGGTAGCGCAAGATAATGCGTAAAACGATTATTTGCCACAACAAAGCATTAATCATGATTTTGGCAACGTTCACGATGTAATTTCCATATTACCTGCATTTAATCCTGCTGAAAACACGATTAGTTCAACAGATAATTTCTGTCTCGAATTGAGTAGTTGCGCCGTGCCTATGGATGGGACGATAGAATTATGCTATTTTCCGTTCAGAAGAAAATGCAGGGCGTGCCAAAATTATGAATCGACCCAGGACGGGAGGTATTCGTTAATTGGCAGAGATTTGATAATGCCTTTTTGAATGAATTCCTTTCGACGGCGAACTTTTCGCGTGCAGCTAATAGACATGCGTCGTTGTGTTCATGAGACACCAGAAATTTTTTATTTTGGCCGTAGGACGTCGAAGTAGCATTAACGAGCAATCGCTAATTAAATATATCAACGGAATAAATGATATTGATCTGCAAATATGTCTCTGTGTGAAGCGGTAAAGTGAAATTATAATAAACTGCTACAATCGATAATAAATTATTGTTTATATATTAACATTCGAAAGATCTCTACACCGAAGCATTATATACAAGTACCGTGATATTAACGGAAGCATATGAAAGTTGTGAAAATTTACAATATTCAAACCACAGCATTTATCGAATCCGATAGTGCGCGTTCATTGATTCGGAAATCAATCGCTCAGAAGTTCAGTGCAACGGAGTAGGTTTCGGTGGTGGACAATATGAGTGCTTTGATAAATTATAGACTGAAATAACAATGGATGTTGTGCCGTTAGCTGCAAGTTTGTTGATCGTAGATGATAAATAGATATTGATGGGACAAGATATTTTGTGTTCATACGAAAATAGATTGGTAATCGATGGTGATAAGTGCTGGGTACAGCCCAAAAACATGAATGTGGCGCAGCAGTCAATTTATAAAACGTCGACGATTGACACCGCGAAAATAATAAAAAAGAAAATCAAGTTCTCTACCACATTATAACGATTAACATGAAAGCGTACCGATTACCATTCGCTAGATGACAAGGTGGAATAATTCTCGAATCAAGTTCCTCGGTAGTTTTAGTCGCGGATTTTCCCGAAAATTTGCTAAATTTTTTTTTTATCGAGAAAACCACTGAACGGATTTTACAAAACTTCTGATTTCCTCGTATCGGGAAATATGTTAAGGACTACTTTACGGCACGCATTGAATGTTGCTACAATAAAAGCAATAGTGGCAAATCCGAAAGTAAACTGTATGTAGACACCGTAGAGCCGATACCTTATCAACTCCTACAATCGACTATTTCGGTCCGTTCATTTAAAGTAAACAAGGCAACACGTATATTAACGCGATAAGCGACACTTTTACAAAATATTTAATTGTCAATTCCGTGAAGAGCACTAAAACTTTACTGGAGCTGCAAATGTTAAATTAAATTAGTACTTATTTTGGTTTGCACAAAAGCATTGTTTCTGATCGTAGGACTTCATATACATCGAAGCAGTTTTCAACGTATTGCAAACAGAACAATATCTACCACATTAAAAAAACAGTGAGGACACCTCGAGCTAATGGACACGTTGAGCGTGCGAATCAACTAATTTTAAACATTCTTCGAACATCTTCAATAAAAGCCAAAGAGTGGAACGATCAACTTTGAAATCTACAGTGGAGTATAAGTTCTCAGAAAAACTTGACAACCGGATTCAGTTCAAACGTATTGATCTTTGATTTGAAGTTGCGTGCCACTGTTCAAAGTAAAATATTATAATTCGACTATGATGAACTTCCTGCTAGCAAAAAAAACTTGACACTCGAAAGGATGCAGAAACAACGAAATATGTCGAAAGATCGCTACGATAAAAAGCATAAAGATCCGACAACCTACCAGGTAGATGACCTAGTGGTAATTCAAAATGATTTATAGTCGACAGAGGAATCACGAAAAATGAACCCGAGATACCGTGGTCCCAACATTCTTTCGAAGGTGTTGGGTAAGGACCAATATTTGTTGGATGAAGTACCCGGAACCACCGACAGAATGAAACCGAATTAGATGATGACAGTACCGAAGATGAAAAAGACAGCATCGGGGCGATGCTTAGTAAGGAAGGGCCGAACTGTCACACGACAGTGTAATCTGGCAACATGATCTCATTTTATAGACACTTCTCTTGTAATCGTTTCTTTTGACTTGCCTTATTTTGCATTTTGCTTATTGTTGCATTTGTAAACTTGAAAAGCGCAGAGTGTAGATAGTGTTCTATGAGGTTACCGATGTATTCGCAGTTTATTTAAATTAAAAGTTTGAAATTGTGTTCATTCGTTCGTGAATGTATATATAACAAATAAGTAAAATAAATTGTACATTCGGTGTTTAAAATAATTTTTCATGTCTGTTGACATATTCAGAAGTGCGATATAACTCTCGTGCATACACAAATACAGTTCCGTGAAATTTCGGCTGATGCATTACTTCCAATTGTGACGAAAGCATAATCGAGAAACGACACTGCCGTTGACGCAATTTACAAAATTGAATGTAAAGCGAAAAGAAGGATGGAAAAATTGAGGGTACTGAACTTGAGTTGACGAACTGAAAACGAAGTCGATTGTAAGTGATAGACAAGAAACAGAGCTGATAGAGGAGCGTTCAGAAAATTAATTTTATAAACAGTCTCAAAGCATTGCTAATGATAGCATAGAGCGAAGGTTGCGAACATTTAATAATTATGTTGAAAGTATATACTGTGAACATAGGAAAATGCTGTTGAAAGTATATCCATAGAAAATTGTAATAATAGTTCCATGTTTCGGGTTATGTGGTTACATCGTCCGACGTAAATAAACGAGATATTGGCTGAACCAATGCGATAATTCCTCAGACGGTTGGAGTTAATGCGCAAGCTTATATATATCCAAACGCCAATCCGAACCAGGCTCAACGTAGTGCGGAAAACGTGGTCACATCATCCGACGGGAATGGACGAAATATACATTGGGCCGATACAGCTATACTTCAGACGTTTCGAAGATGTAATACTGCACCGGTGTATATGTGCCAGAACGCCGTTACGATGGTAGCGCAAGATAATGCGTAAAACGATTATTTGCCACAACAAAGCATTAATCATGTTTTTGGCAACGTTCACGATGTAATTTCCATATTACCTGCATTTAATCCTGCTGAAAACACGATTAGTTCAACAGAAATTATATTTCGAATTGAGTAGTTGCGCCGTGCCTATGGATGGGACGATAGAATTATGCTGTTTTCCGTTCAGAAGAAAATGCAGGGCGTGCCAAAATTATGAATCGACCCAGGACGGGAGGTATTCGTTAATTGGCAGAGATTTGATAATGCCTTTTTGAATGAATTCCTTTCGACGGCGAACTTTTCGCGTGCAGCTAATAGACATGCGTCGTTGTGTTCATGAGACACCAGAAATTTTTTATTTTGGCCGTAGGACGTCGAAGTAGCATTAACGAGCAATCGCTAATTAAATATATCAACGGAATAAATGATATTGATCTGCAAATATGTCTCTGTGTGAAGCGGTAAAGTGAAATTATAATAAACTGCTACAATCGATAATAAATTATTGTTTATATATTAACATTCGAAAGATCTCTACACCGAAGCATTATATACAAGTACCGTGATATTAACGGAAGCATATGAAAGTTGTGAAAATTTACAATATTCAAACCACAGCATTTATCGAATCCGATAGTGCGCGTTCATTGATTCGGAAATCAATCGCTCAGAAGTTCAGTGCAACGGAGTAGGTTTCGGTGGTGGACAATATGAGTGCTTTGATAAATTATAGACTGAAATAACAATGGATGTTGTGCCGTTAGCTGCAAGTTTGTTGATCGTAGATGATAAATAGATATTGATGGGACAAGATATTTTGTGTTCATACGAAAATAGATTGGTAATCGATGGTGATAAGTGCTGGGTACAGCCCAAAAACATGAATGTGGCGCAGCAGTCAATTTATAAAACGTTGACGATTGACACCGCGAAAATAATAAAAAAAAAAATCAAGTTCTCTACCACATTATAACGATTAACATGAAAGCGTACCGATTACCATTCGCTAGATGACAAGGTGGAATAATTCTCAAATCACGTTCCTCGATAGTTTTAGTCGCGGATTTTCCCGAAATTTTGCTACATTTTTTTTATCGAGAAAACCACTGAACGGATTTTACAAAACTTCTGATTTCCTCGTATCGGGAAATATGTTAAGGACTACTTTACGGCACGCATTGAATGTTGCTACAATAAAAGCAATAGTGGCAAATCCGAAAGTAAACTGTATGTAGACACCGTAGAGCCGATACCTTATCAACTCCTACAATCGACTATTTCGGTCCGTTCATTTAAAGTAAACAAGGCGTGTTATATTACGTGTTATATTAACGCGATAAGCGACTTTTACAAAATATTTAATTGTCAATTCCGTGAAGAGCACTAAAACTTTACTGGAGCTGCAAATGTTAAATTAAATTAGTACTTATTTTGGTTTGCACAAAAGCATTGTTTCTGATCGTAGGACTTCATATACATCGAAGCAGTTTTCAACGTATTGCAAACAGAACAATATCTACCACATTAAAAAAACAGTGAGGACACCTCGAGCTAATGGACACGTTGAGCGTGCGAATCAACTAATTTTAAACATTCTTCGAACATCTTCAATAAAAGCCAAAGAGTGGAACGATCAACTTTGAAATCTACAGTGGAGTATAAGTTCTCAGAAAAACTTGACAACCGGATTCAGTTCAAACGTATTGATCTTTGATTTGAAGTTGCGTGCCACTGTTCAAAGTAAAATATTATAATTCGACTATGATGAACTTCCTGCTAGCAAAAAAAACTTGACACTCGAAAGGATGCAGAAACAACGAAATATGTCGAAAGATCGCTACGATAAAAAGCATAAAGATCCGACAACCTACCAGGTAGATGACCTAGTGGTAATTCAAAATGATTTATAGTCGACAGAGGAATCACGAAAAATGAACCCGAGATACCGTGGTCCCAACATTCTTTCGAAGGTGTTGGGTAAGGACCAATATTTGTTGGATGAAGTACCCGGAACCACCGACAGAATGAAACCGAATTAGATGATGACAGTACCGAAGATGAAAAAGACAGCATCGGGACGATGCTTAGTAAGGAAGGGCCGAACTGTCACACGACAGTGTAATCTGGCAACATGATCTCATTTTATAGACACTTCTCTTGTAATCGTTTCTTTTGACTTGCCTTATTTTGCATTTTGCTTATTGTTGCATTTGTAAACTTGAAAAGCGCAGAGTGTAGATAGTGTTCTATGAGGTTACCGATGTATTCGCAGTTTATTTAAATTAAAAGTTTGAAATTGTGTTCATTCGTTCGTGAATGTATATATAACAAATAAGTAAAATAAATTGTACATTCGGTGTTTAAAATAATTTTTCATGTCCGTTGACATATTCAGAAGTGCGATATAACTCTCGTGCATACACAAATACAGTTCCGTGAAATTTCGGCTGATGCATTACTTCCAATTGTGACGAAAGCATAATCGAGAAACGACACTGCCGTTGACGCAATTTACAAAATTGAATGTAAAGCGAAAAGAAGGATGGAAAAATTGAGGGTACTGAACTTGAGTTGACGAACTGAAAACGAAGTCGATTGTAAGTGATAGACAAGAAACAGAGCTGATAGAGGAGCGTTCAGAAAATTAATTTTATAAACAGTCTCAAAGCATTGCTAATGAAAGCATAGAGCGAAGGTTGCGAACATTTAATAATTATGTTGAAAGTATATACTGTGAACATAGGAAAATGCTGTTGAAAGTATATCCATAGAAAATTGTAATAATAGTTCCATGATTCGGGTTATGTGGTTACATCGTCCGACGTAAATAAACGAGATATTGGCTGAACCAATGCGATAATTCCTCAGACGGTTGGAGTTAATGCGCAAGCTTATATATATCCAAACGCCAATCCGAACCAGGCTCAACGTAGTGCGGAAAACGTGGTCACATCATCCGACGGGAATGGACGAAATATACATTGGGCCGATACAGCTATACTTCAGATGTTTCGAAGATGTAATACTGCACCGGTGTATATGTGCCAGAACGCCGTTACGATGGTAGCGCAAGATAATGCGTAAAACGATTATTTGCCACAACAAAGCATTAATCATGATTTTGGCAACGTTCACGATGTAATTTCCATATTACCTGCATTTAATCCTGCTGAAAACACGATTAGTTCAACAGATAATTTCTGTCTCGAATTGAGTAGTTGCGCCGTGCCTATGGATGGGACGATAGAATTATGCTATTTTCCGTTCAGAAGAAAATGCAGGGCGTGCCAAAATTATGAATCGACCCAGGACGGGAGGTATTCGTTAATTGGCAGAGATTTGATAATGCCTTTTTGAATGAATTCCTTTCGATGGCGAACTTTTCGCGTGCAGCTAATAGACATGCGTCGTTGTGTTCATGAGACACCAGAAATTTTTTATTTTGGCCGTAGGACGTCGAAGTAGCATTAACGAGCAATCGCTAATTAAATATATCAACGGAATAAATGATATTGATCTGCAAATATGTCTCTGTGTGAAGCGGTAAAGTGAAATTATAATAAACTGCTACAATCGATAATAAATTATTGTTTATATATTAACATTCGAAAGATCTCTACACCGAAGCATTATATACAAGTACCGTGATATTAACGGAAGCATATGAAAGTTGTGAAAATTTACAATATTCAAACCACAGCATTTATCGAATCCGATAGTGCGCGTTCATTGATTCGGAAATCAATCGCTCAGAAGTTCAGTGCAACGGAGTAGGTTTCGGTGGTGGACAATATGAGTGCTTTGATAAATTATAGACTGAAATAACAATGGATGTTGTGCCGTTAGCTGCAAGTTTGTTGATCGTAGATGATAAATAGATATTGATGGGACAAGATATTTTGTGTTCATACGAAAATAGATTTGTAATCGATGGTGATAAGTGCTGGGTACAGCCCAAAAACATGAATGTGGCGCAGCAGTCAATTTATAAAACGTCGACGCTTGACACCGCGAAAATAATAAAAAAAAAAATCAAGTTCTCTACCACATTATAACGATTAACATGAAAGCGTACCGATTACCATTCGCTAGATGACAAGGAGAAATAATTCTCAAATCACGTTCCTCGATAGTTTTAGTCGCGGATTTTCCCGAAATTTTGCTACATTTTTTTTATCGAGAAAACCACTGAACGGATTTTACAAAACTTCTGATTTCCTCCTATCGGGAAATATGTTAAGGACTACTTTACGGCACGCATTGAATGTTGCTACAATAAAAGCAATAGTGGCAAATCCGAAAGTAAACTGTATGTAGACACCGTAGAGCCGATACCTTATCAACTCCTACAATCGACTATTTCGGTCCGTTCATTTAAAGTAAACAAGGCGTGTTATATTACGTGTTATATTAACGCGATAAGCGACTTTTACAAAATATTTAATTGTCAATTCCGTGAAGAGCACTAAAACTTTACTGGAGCTGCAAATGTTAAATTAAATTAGTACTTATTTTGGTTTGCACAAAAGCATTGTTTCTGATCGTAGGACTTCATATACATCGAAGCAGTTTTCAACGTATTGCAAACAGAACAATATCTACCACATTAAAAAAACAGTGAGGACACCTCGAGCTAATGGACACGTTGAGCGTGCGAATCAACTAATTTTAAACATTCTTCGAACATCTTCAATAAAAGCCAAAGAGTGGAACGATCAACTTTGAAATCTACAGTGGAGTATAAGTTCTCAGAAAAACTTGACAACCGGATTCAGTTCAAACGTATTGATCTTTGATTTGAAGTTGCGTGCCACTGTTCAAAGTAAAATATTATAATTCGACTATGATGAACTTCCTGCTAGCAAAAAAAACTTGACACTCGAAAGGATGCAGAAACAACGAAATATGTCGAAAGATCGCTACGATAAAAAGCATAAAGATCCGACAACCTACCAGGTAGATGACCTAGTGGTAATTCAAAATGATTTATAGTCGACAGAGGAATCACGAAAAATGAACCCGAGATACCGTGGTCCCAACATTCTTTCGAAGGTGTTGGGTAAGGACCAATATTTGTTGGATGAAGTACCCGGAACCACCGACAGAATGAAACCGAATTAGATGATGACAGTACCGAAGATGAAAAAGACAGCATCGGGGCGATGCTTAGTTAGGAAGGGCCGAACTGTCACACGACAGTGTAATCTGGCAACATGATCTCATTTTATAGACACTTCTCTTGTAATCGTTTCTTTTGACTTGCCTTATTTTGCATTTTGCTTATTGTTGCATTTGTAAACTTGAAAAGCGCAGAGTGTAGATAGTGTTCTATGAGGTTACCGATGTATTCGCAGTTTATTTAAATTAAAAGTTTGAAATTGTGTTCATTCGTTCGTGAATGTATATATAACAAATAAGTAAAATAAATTGTACATTCGGTGTTTAAAATAATTTTTCATGTCCGTTGACATATTCAGAAGTGCGATATAACTCTCGTGCATACACAAATACAGTTCCGTGAAATTTCGGCTGATGCATTACTTCCAATTGTGACGAAAGCATAATCGAGAAACGACACTGCCGTTGACGCAATTTACAAAATTGAATGTAAAGCGAAAAGAAGGATGGAAAAATTGAGGGTACTGAACTTGAGTTGACGAACTGAAAACGAAGTCGATTGTAAGTGATAGACAAGAAACAGAGCTGATAGAGGAGCGTTCAGAAAATTAATTTTATAAACAGTCTCAAAGCATTGCTAATGAAAGCATAGAGCGAAGGTTGCGAACATTTAATAATTATGTTGAAAGTATATACTGTGAACATAGGAAAATGCTGTTGAAAGTATATCCATAGAAAATTGTAATAATAGTTCCATGATTCGGGTTATGTGGTTACATCGTCCGACGTAAATAAACGAGATATTGGCTGAACCAATGCGATAATTCCTCAGACGGTTGGAGTTAATGCGCAAGCTTATATATATCCAAACGCCAATCCGAACCAGGCTCAACGTAGTGCGGAAAACGTGGTCACATCATCCGACGGGAATGGACGAAATATACATTGGGCCGATACAGCTATACTTCAGACGTTTCGAAGATGTAATACTGCACCGGTGTATATGTGCCAGAACGCCGTTACGATGGTAGCGCAAGATAATGCGTAAAACGATTATTTGCCACAACAAAGCATTAATCATGATTTTGGCAACGTTCACGATGTAATTTCCATATTACCTGCATTTAATCCTGCTGAAAACACGATTAGTTCAACAGATAATTTCTGTCTCGAATTGAGTAGTTGCGCCGTGCCTATGGATGGGACGATAGAATTATGCTATTTTCCGTTCAGAAGAAAATGCAGGGCGTGCCAAAATTATGAATCGACCCAGGACGGGAGGTATTTGTTAATTGGCAGAGATTTGATAATGCCTTTTTGAATGAATTCCTTTCGACGGCGAACTTTTCGCGTGCAGCTAATAGACATGCGTCGTTGTGTTCATGAGACACCAGAAATTTTTTATTTTGGCCGTAGGACGTCGAAGTAGCATTAACGAGCAATCGCTAATTAAATATATCAACGGAATAAATGATATTGATCTGCAAATATGTCTCTGTGTGAAGCGGTAAAGTGAAATTATAATAAACTGCTACAATCGATAATAAATTATTGTTCACATATAAACATTCGAAAAATCTCTACACCGAAGCATTATATACAAGTACCGTGATATTAACGGAAGCATATGAAAGTTGTGAAAATTTACAATATTCAAACCACAGCATTTATCGAATCCGATAGTGCAAGTTCATTGATTCGGAAATCAATCGCTCAGGAGTTCGATCCAACTGAGTAGGTTTCGGTGGTGGACAATATGAGTGCTTTGATAAATTATAGACTGAAATAACAATGGATGTTGTGCCGTTAGCTGCAAGTTTGTTGATCGTAGATGATAAATAGATATTGATGGGACAAGATATTTTGTGTTCATACGAAAATAGATTGGTAATCGATGGTGATAAGTGCTGGGTACAGCCCAAAAACATGAATGTGGCGCAGCAGTCAATTTATAAAACGTTGACGATTGACACCGCGAAAATAATAAAAAAAAAAAATCAAGTTCTCTACCACATTATAACGATTAACATGAAAGCGTACCGATTACCATTCGCTAGATGACAAGGAGAAATAATTCTCAAATCACGTTCCTCGATAGTTTTAGTCGCGGATTTTCCCGAAATTTTGCTAAATTTTTTTGATCGAGAAAGCCACTGAACGGATTTTACAAAACTTCTGATTTCCTCGTATCGGGAAATATGGACTACTTTACGGCACGCATTGAATGTTGCTACAATAAAAGCAATAGTGGCAAATCCGAAAGTAAACTGTATGTAGACACCGTAGTGCCGATACCTTATCAACTCCTACAATCGACTATTTCGGTCCGTTCATTTAAAGTAAACAAGGCAACACGTATATTAACGCGATAAGCGACTTTTACAAAATATTTAATTGTCAATTCCGTGAAGAGCACTAAAACTTTACTGGAGCTGCAAATGTTAAATTAAATTAGTACTTATTTTGGTTTGCACAAAAGCATTGTTTCTGATCGTAGGACTTCATATACATCGAAGCAGTTTTCAACGTATTGCAAACAGAACAATATCTACCACATTAAAAAAACAGTGAGGACACCTCGAGCTAATGGACACGTTGAGCGTGCGAATCAACTAATTTTAAACATTCTTCGAACATCTTCAATAAAAGCCAAAGAGTGGAACGATCAACTTTGAAATCTACAGTGGAGTATAAGTTCTCAGAAAAACTTGACAACCGGATTCAGTTCAAACGTATTGATCTTTGATTTGAAGTTGCGTGCCACTGTTCAAAGTAAAATATTATAATTCGACTATGATGAACTTCCTGCTAGCAAAAAAAACTTGACACTCGAAAGGATGCAGAAACAACGAAATATGTCGAAAGATCGCTACGATAAAAAGCATAAAGATCCGACAACCTACCAGGTAGATGACCTAGTGGTAATTCAAAATGATTTATAGTCGACAGAGGAATCACGAAAAATGAACCCGAGATACCGTGGTCCCAACATTCTTTCGAAGGTGTTGGGTAAGGACCAATATTTGTTGGATGAAGTACCCGGAACCACCGACAGAATGAAACCGAATTAGATGATGACAGTACCGAAGATGAAAAAGACAGCATCGGGACGATGCTTAGTAAGGAAGGGCCGAACTGTCACACGACAGTGTAATCTGGCAACATGATCTCATTTTATAGACACTTCTCTTGTAATCGTTTCTTTTGACTTGCCTTATTTTGCATTTTGCTTATTGTTGCATTTGTAAACTTGAAAAGCGCAGAGTGTAGATAGTGTTCTATGAGGTTACCGATGTATTCGCAGTTTATTTAAATTAAAAGTTTGAAATTGTGTTCATTCGTTCGTGAATGTATATATAACAAATAAGTAAAATAAATTGTACATTCGGTGTTTAAAATAATTTTTCATGTCCGTTGACATATTCAGAAGTGCGATATAACTCTCGTGCATACACAAATACAGTTCCGTGAAATTTCGGCTGATGCATTACTTCCAATTGTGACGAAAGCATAATCGAGAAACGACACTGCCGTTGACGCAATTTACAAAATTGAATGTAAAGCGAAAAGAAGGATGGAAAAATTGAGGGTACTGAACTTGAGTTGACGAACTGAAAACGAAGTCGATTGTAAGTGATAGACAAGAAACAGAGCTGATAGAGGAGCGTTCAGAAAATTAATTTTATAAACAGTCTCAAAGCATTGCTAATGAAAGCATAGAGCGAAGGTTGCGAACATTTAATAATTATGTTGAAAGTATATACTGTGAACATAGGAAAATGCTGTTGAAAGTATATCCATAGAAAATTGTAATAATAGTTCCATGATTCGGGTTATGTGGTTACATCGTCCGACGTAAATAAACGAGATATTGGCTGAACCAATGCGATAATTCCTCAGACGGTTGGAGTTAATGCGCAAGCTTATATATATCCAAACGCCAATCCGAACCAGGCTCAACGTAGTGCGGAAAACGTGGTCACATCATCCGACGGGAATGGACGAAATATACATTGGGCCGATACAGCTATACTTCAGATGTTTCGAAGATGTAATACTGCACCGGTGTATATGTGCCAGAACGCCGTTACGATGGTAGCGCAAGATAATGCGTAAAACGATTATTTGCCACAACAAAGCATTAATCATGATTTTGGCAACGTTCACGATGTAATTTCCATATTACCTGCATTTAATCCTGCTGAAAACACGATTAGTTCAACAGATAATTTCTGTCTCGAATTGAGTAGTTGCGCCGTGCCTATGGATGGGACGATAGAATTATGCTATTTTCCGTTCAGAAGAAAATGCAGGGCGTGCCAAAATTATGAATCGACCCAGGACGGGAGGTATTCGTTAATTGGCAGAGATTTGATAATGCCTTTTTGAATGAATTCCTTTCGATGGCGAACTTTTCGCGTGCAGCTAATAGACATGCGTCGTTGTGTTCATGAGACACCAGAAATTTTTTATTTTGGCCGTAGGACGTCGAAGTAGCATTAACGAGCAATCGCTAATTAAATATATCAACGGAATAAATGATATTGATCTGCAAATATGTCTCTGTGTGAAGCGGTAAAGTGAAATTATAATAAACTGCTACAATCGATAATAAATTATTGTTTATATATTAACATTCGAAAGATCTCTACACCGAAGCATTATATACAAGTACCGTGATATTAACGGAAGCATATGAAAGTTGTGAAAATTTACAATATTCAAACCACAGCATTTATCGAATCCGATAGTGCGCGTTCATTGATTCGGAAATCAATCGCTCAGAAGTTCAGTGCAACGGAGTAGGTTTCGGTGGTGGACAATATGAGTGCTTTGATAAATTATAGACTGAAATAACAATGGATGTTGTGCCGTTAGCTGCAAGTTTGTTGATCGTAGATGATAAATAGATATTGATGGGACAAGATATTTTGTGTTCATACGAAAATAGATTTGTAATCGATGGTGATAAGTGCTGGGTACAGCCCAAAAACATGAATGTGGCGCAGCAGTCAATTTATAAAACGTCGACGCTTGACACCGCGAAAATAATAAAAAAAAAAATCAAGTTCTCTACCACATTATAACGATTAACATGAAAGCGTACCGATTACCATTCGCTAGATGACAAGGAGAAATAATTCTCAAATCACGTTCCTCGATAGTTTTAGTCGCGGATTTTCCCGAAATTTTGCTACATTTTTTTTATCGAGAAAACCACTGAACGGATTTTACAAAACTTCTGATTTCCTCCTATCGGGAAATATGTTAAGGACTACTTTACGGCACGCATTGAATGTTGCTACAATAAAAGCAATAGTGGCAAATCCGAAAGTAAACTGTATGTAGACACCGTAGAGCCGATACCTTATCAACTCCTACAATCGACTATTTCGGTCCGTTCATTTAAAGTAAACAAGGCGTGTTATATTACGTGTTATATTAACGCGATAAGCGACTTTTACAAAATATTTAATTGTCAATTCCGTGAAGAGCACTAAAACTTTACTGGAGCTGCAAATGTTAAATTAAATTAGTACTTATTTTGGTTTGCACAAAAGCATTGTTTCTGATCGTAGGACTTCATATACATCGAAGCAGTTTTCAACGTATTGCAAACAGAACAATATCTACCACATTAAAAAAACAGTGAGGACACCTCGAGCTAATGGACACGTTGAGCGTGCGAATCAACTAATTTTAAACATTCTTCGAACATCTTCAATAAAAGCCAAAGAGTGGAACGATCAACTTTGAAATCTACAGTGGAGTATAAGTTCTCAGAAAAACTTGACAACCGGATTCAGTTCAAACGTATTGATCTTTGATTTGAAGTTGCGTGCCACTGTTCAAAGTAAAATATTATAATTCGACTATGATGAACTTCCTGCTAGCAAAAAAAACTTGACACTCGAAAGGATGCAGAAACAACGAAATATGTCGAAAGATCGCTACGATAAAAAGCATAAAGATCCGACAACCTACCAGGTAGATGACCTAGTGGTAATTCAAAATGATTTATAGTCGACAGAGGAATCACGAAAAATGAACCCGAGATACCGTGGTCCCAACATTCTTTCGAAGGTGTTGGGTAAGGACCAATATTTGTTGGATGAAGTACCCGGAACCACCGACAGAATGAAACCGAATTAGATGATGACAGTACCGAAGATGAAAAAGACAGCATCGGGGCGATGCTTAGTTAGGAAGGGCCGAACTGTCACACGACAGTGTAATCTGGCAACATGATCTCATTTTATAGACACTTCTCTTGTAATCGTTTCTTTTGACTTGCCTTATTTTGCATTTTGCTTATTGTTGCATTTGTAAACTTGAAAAGCGCAGAGTGTAGATAGTGTTCTATGAGGTTACCGATGTATTCGCAGTTTATTTAAATTAAAAGTTTGAAATTGTGTTCATTCGTTCGTGAATGTATATATAACAAATAAGTAAAATAAATTGTACATTCGGTGTTTAAAATAATTTTTCATGTCCGTTGACATATTCAGAAGTGCGATATAACTCTCGTGCATACACAAATACAGTTCCGTGAAATTTCGGCTGATGCATTACTTCCAATTGTGACGAAAGCATAATCGAGAAACGACACTGCCGTTGACGCAATTTACAAAATTGAATGTAAAGCGAAAAGAAGGATGGAAAAATTGAGGGTACTGAACTTGAGTTGACGAACTGAAAACGAAGTCGATTGTAAGTGATAGACAAGAAACAGAGCTGATAGAGGAGCGTTCAGAAAATTAATTTTATAAACAGTCTCAAAGCATTGCTAATGAAAGCATAGAGCGAAGGTTGCGAACATTTAATAATTATGTTGAAAGTATATACTGTGAACATAGGAAAATGCTGTTGAAAGTATATCCATAGAAAATTGTAATAATAGTTCCATGATTCGGGTTATGTGGTTACATCGTCCGACGTAAATAAACGAGATATTGGCTGAACCAATGCGATAATTCCTCAGACGGTTGGAGTTAATGCGCAAGCTTATATATATCCAAACGCCAATCCGAACCAGGCTCAACGTAGTGCGGAAAACGTGGTCACATCATCCGACGGGAATGGACGAAATATACATTGGGCCGATACAGCTATACTTCAGACGTTTCGAAGATGTAATACTGCACCGGTGTATATGTGCCAGAACGCCGTTACGATGGTAGCGCAAGATAATGCGTAAAACGATTATTTGCCACAACAAAGCATTAATCATGATTTTGGCAACGTTCACGATGTAATTTCCATATTACCTGCATTTAATCCTGCTGAAAACACGATTAGTTCAACAGATAATTTCTGTCTCGAATTGAGTAGTTGCGCCGTGCCTATGGATGGGACGATAGAATTATGCTATTTTCCGTTCAGAAGAAAATGCAGGGCGTGCCAAAATTATGAATCGACCCAGGACGGGAGGTATTTGTTAATTGGCAGAGATTTGATAATGCCTTTTTGAATGAATTCCTTTCGACGGCGAACTTTTCGCGTGCAGCTAATAGACATGCGTCGTTGTGTTCATGAGACACCAGAAATTTTTTATTTTGGCCGTAGGACGTCGAAGTAGCATTAACGAGCAATCGCTAATTAAATATATCAACGGAATAAATGATATTGATCTGCAAATATGTCTCTGTGTGAAGCGGTAAAGTGAAATTATAATAAACTGCTACAATCGATAATAAATTATTGTTCACATATAAACATTCGAAAAATCTCTACACCGAAGCATTATATACAAGTACCGTGATATTAACGGAAGCATATGAAAGTTGTGAAAATTTACAATATTCAAACCACAGCATTTATCGAATCCGATAGTGCAAGTTCATTGATTCGGAAATCAATCGCTCAGGAGTTCGATCCAACTGAGTAGGTTTCGGTGGTGGACAATATGAGTGCTTTGATAAATTATAGACTGAAATAACAATGGATGTTGTGCCGTTAGCTGCAAGTTTGTTGATCGTAGATGATAAATAGATATTGATGGGACAAGATATTTTGTGTTCATACGAAAATAGATTGGTAATCGATGGTGATAAGTGCTGGGTACAGCCCAAAAACATGAATGTGGCGCAGCAGTCAATTTATAAAACGTTGACGATTGACACCGCGAAAATAATAAAAAAAAAAAATCAAGTTCTCTACCACATTATAACGATTAACATGAAAGCGTACCGATTACCATTCGCTAGATGACAAGGAGAAATAATTCTCAAATCACGTTCCTCGATAGTTTTAGTCGCGGATTTTCCCGAAATTTTGCTAAATTTTTTTGATCGAGAAAGCCACTGAACGGATTTTACAAAACTTCTGATTTCCTCGTATCGGGAAATATGGACTACTTTACGGCACGCATTGAATGTTGCTACAATAAAAGCAATAGTGGCAAATCCGAAAGTAAACTGTATGTAGACACCGTAGTGCCGATACCTTATCAACTCCTACAATCGACTATTTCGGTCCGTTCATTTAAAGTAAACAAGGCGTGTTATATTACGTGTTATATTAACGCGATAAGCGACTTTTACAAAATATTTAATTGTCACTTCCGTGAAGAGCACTAAAACTTTACTGGAGCTGCAAATGTTAAATTAAATTAGTACTTATTTTGGTTTGCACAAAAGCATTGTTTCTGATCGTAGGACTTCATATACATCGAAGCAGTTTTCAACGTATTGCAAACAGAACAATATCTACCACATTAAAAAAACAGTGAGGACACCTCGAGCTAATGGACACGTTGAGCGTGCGAATCAACTAATTTTAAACATTCTTCGAACATCTTCAATAAAAGCCAAAGAGTGGAACGATCAACTTTGAAATCTACAGTGGAGTATAAGTTCTCAGAAAAACTTGACAACCGGATTCAGTTCAAACGTATTGATCTTTGATTTGAAGTTGCGTGCCACTGTTCAAAGTAAAATATTATAATTCGACTATGATGAACTTCCTGCTAGCAAAAAAAACTTGACACTCGAAAGGATGCAGAAACAACGAAATATGTCGAAAGATCGCTACGATAAAAAGCATAAAGATCCGACAACCTACCAGGTAGATGACCTAGTGGTAATTCAAAATGATTTATAGTCGACAGAGGAATTACGAAAAATGAACCCGAGATACCGTGGTCCCAACATTCTTTCGAAGGTGTTGGGTAAGGACCAATATTTGTTGGATGAAGTACCCGGAACCACCGACAGAATGAAACCAAATTAGATGATGACAGTACCGAAGATGAAAAAGACAGCATCGGGGCGATGCTTAGTAAGGAAGGGCCGAACTGTCACACGACAGTGTAATCTGGCAACATGATCTAATTTTATAGACACTTCTCATGTAATCGTTTCTTTTGACTTGCCTTATTTTGCATTTTGCTTATTGTTGCATTTGTAAACTTGAAAAGCGCAGAGTGTAGATAGTGTTCTATGAGGTATTCGCAGTTTATTTAAATTAAAAGTTTGAAATTGTGTTCATTCGTTCGTGAATGTATATATAACAAATAAGTAAAATAAATTGTACATTCGGTGTTTAAAATAATTTTTCATGTCCGTTGACATATTCAGAAGTGCGATATAACTCTCGTGCATACACAAATACAGTTCCGTGAAATTTCGGCTGATGCATTACTTCCAATTGTGACGAAAGCATAATCGAGAAACGACACTGCCGTTGACGCAATTTACAAAATTGAATGTAAAGCGAAAAGAAGGATGGAAAAATTGAGGGTACTGAACTTGAGTTGACGAACTGAAAACGAAGTCGATTGTAAGTGATAGACAAGAAACAGAGCTGATAGAGGAGCGTTCAGAAAATTAATTTTATAAACAGTCTCAAAGCATTACTAATGAAAGCATAGAGCGAAGGTTGCGAACATTTAATAATTATGTTGAAAGTATATACTGTGAACATAGGAAAATGCTGTTGAAAGTATATCCATAGAAAATTGTAATAATAGTTCCATGATTCGGGTTATGTGGTTACATCGTCCGACGTAAATAAACGAGATATTGGCTGAACCAATGCGATAATTCCTCAGACGGTTGGAGTTAATACGCAAGCTTATATATATCCAAACGCCAATCCGAACCAGGCTCAACGTAGTGCGGAAAACGTGGTCACATCATCCGACGGAAATGGACGAAATATACATTGGGCCGATACAGCTATACTTCAGACATTTCGAAGATGTAATACTGCACCGGTGTATATGTGCCAGAACGCCGTTACGATGGTAGCGCAAGATGATGCGTAAAACGATTATTTGCCACAACAAAGCATTAATCATGATTTTGGCAACGTTCACGATGTAATTTCCATATTACCTGCATTTAATCCTGCTGAAAACACGATTAGTTCAACAGATAATTTCTGTCTCGAATTGAGTAGTTGCGCCGTGCCTATGGATGGGACGATAGAATTATGCTATTTTCCGTTCAGAAGAAAATGCAGGGCGTGCCAAAATTATGAATCGACCCAGGACGGGAGGTATTCGTTAATTGGCAGAGATTTGATAATGCCTTTTTGAATGAATTCCTTTCGACGGCGAACTTTTCGCGTGCAGCTAATAGACATGCGTCGTTGTGTTCATGAGACACCAGAAATTTTTTATTTTGGCCGTAGGACGTCGAAGTAGCATTAACGAGCAATCGCTAATTAAATATATCAACGGAATAAATGATATTGATCTGCAAATATGTCTCTGTGTGAAGCGGTAAAGTGAAATTATAATAAACTGCTACAATCGATAATAAATTATTGTTCACATATAAACATTCGAAAAATCTCTACACCGAAGCATTATATACAAGTACCGTGATATTAACGGAAGCATATGAAAGTTGTGAAAATTTACAATATTCAAACCACAGCATTTATCGAATCCGATAGTGCAAGTTCATTGATTCGGAAATCAATCGCTCAGAAGTTCGATCCAACTGAGTAGGTTTCGGTGGTGGACAATATGAGTGCTTTGATAAATTATAGACTGAAATAACAATGGATGTTGTGCCGTTAGCTGCAAGTTTGTTGATCGTAGATGATAAATAGATATTGATGGGACAAGATATTTTGTGTTCATACGAAAATAGATTGGTAATCGATGGTGATAAGTGCTGGGTACAGCCCAAAAACATGAATGTGGCGCAGCAGTCAATTTATAAAACGTTGACGATTGACACCGCGAAAATAATAAAAAAAAAAAATCAAGTTCTCTACCACATTATAACGATTAACATGAAAGCGTACCGATTACCATTCGCTAGATGACAAGGAGAAATAATTCTCAAATCACGTTCCTCGATAGTTTTAGTCGCGGATTTTCCCGAAATTTTGCTACATTTTTTTTATCGAGAAAACCACTGAACGGATTTTACAAAACTTCTGATTTCCTCGTATCGGGAAATATGTTAAGGACTACTTTACGGCACGCATTGAATGTTGCTACAATAAAAGCAATAGTGGCAAATCCGAAAGTAAACTGTATGTAGACACCGTAGAGCCGATACCTTATCAACTCCTACAATCGACTATTTCGGTCCGTTCATTTAAAGTAAACAAGGCAACACGTATATTAACGCGATAAGCGACACTTTTACAAAATATTTAATTGTCAATTCCGTGAAGAGCACTAAAACTTTACTGGAGCTGCAAATGTTAAATTAAATTAGTACTTATTTTGGTTTGCACAAAAGCATTGTTTCTGATCGTAGGACTTCATATACATCGAAGCAGTTTTCAACGTATTGCAAACAGAACAATTTCTACCACATTAAAAAAACAGTGAGGACACCTCGAGCTAATGGACACGTTGAGCGTGCGAATCAACTAATTTTAAACATTCTTCGAACATCTTCAATAAAAGCCAAAGAGTGGAACGATCAACTTTGAAATCTACAGTGGAGTATAAGTTCTCAGAAAAACTTGACAACCGGATTCAGTTCAAACGTATTGATCTTTGATTTGAAGTTGCGTGCCACTGTTCAAAGTAAAATATTATAATTCGACTATGATGAACTTCCTGCTAGCAAAAAAAACTTGACACTCGAAAGTATGCAGAAACAACGAAATATATCGAAAGATCGCTACGATAAAAAGCATAAAGATCCGACAACCTACCAGGTAGATGACCTAGTGGTAATTCAAAATGATTTATAGTCGACAGAGGAATCACGAAAAATGAACCCGAGATACCGTGGTCCCAACATTCTTTCGAAGGTGTTGGGTAAGGACCAATATTTGTTGGATGAAGTACCCGGAACCACCGACAGAATGAAACCAAATTAGATGATGACAGTACCGAAGATGAAAAAGACAGCATCGGGGCGATGCTTAGTAAGGAAGGGCCGAACTGTCACTCGACAGTGTAATCTGGCAACATGATCTCATTTTATAGACACTTCTCTTGTAATCGTTTCTTTTGACTTGCCTTATTTTGCATTTTGCTTATTGTTGCATTTGTAAACTTGAAAAGCGCAGAGTGTAGATAGTGTTCTATGAGGTTACCGATGTATTCGCAGTTTATTTAAATTAAAAGTTTGAAATTGTGTTCATTCGTTCGTGAATGTATATATAACAAATAAGTAAAATAAATTGTACATTCGGTGTTTAAAATAATTTTTCATGTCCGTTGACATATTCAGAAGTGCGATATAACTCTCGTGCATACACAAATACAGTTCCGTGAAATTTCGGCTGATGCATTACTTCCAATTGTGACGAAAGCATAATCGAGAAACGACACTGCCGTTGACGCAATTTACAAAATTGAATGTAAAGCGAAAAGAAGGATGGAAAAATTGAGGGTACTGAACTTGAGTTGACGAACTGAAAACGAAGTCGATTGTAAGTGATAGACAAGAAACAGAGCTGATAGAGGAGCGTTCAGAAAATTAATTTTATAAACAGTCTCAAAGCATTACTAATGAAAGCATAGAGCGAAGGTTGCGAACATTTAATAATTATGTTGAAAGTATATACTGTGAACATAGGAAAATGCTGTTGAAAGTATATCCATAGAAAATTGTAATAATAGTTCCATGATTCGGGTTATGTGGTTACATCGTCCGACGTAAATAAACGAGATATTGGCTGAACCAATGCGATAATTCCTCAGACGGTTGGAGTTAATACGCAAGCTTATATATATCCAAACGCCAATCCGAACCAGGCTCAACGTAGTGCGGAAAACGTGGTCACATCATCCGACGGAAATGGACGAAATATACATTGGGCCGATACAGCTATACTTCAGACATTTCGAAGATGTAATACTGCACCGGTGTATATGTGCCAGAACGCCGTTACGATGGTAGCGCAAGATGATGCGTAAAACGATTATTTGCCACAACAAAGCATTAATCATGATTTTGGCAACGTTCACGATGTAATTTCCATATTACCTGCATTTAATCCTGCTGAAAACACGATTAGTTCAACAGATAATTTCTGTCTCGAATTGAGTAGTTGCGCCGTGCCTATGGATGGGACGATAGAATTATGCTATTTTCCGTTCAGAAGAAAATGCAGGGCGTGCCAAAATTATGAATCGACCCAGGACGGGAGGTATTCGTTAATTGGCAGAGATTTGATAATGCCTTTTTGAATGAATTCCTTTCGACGGCGAACTTTTCGCGTGCAGCTAATAGACATGCGTCGTTGTGTTCATGAGACACCAGAAATTTTTTATTTTGGCCGTAGGACGTCGAAGTAGCATTAACGAGCAATCGCTAATTAAATATATCAACGGAATAAATGATATTGATCTGCAAATATGTCTCTGTGTGAAGCGGTAAAGTGAAATTATAATAAACTGCTACAATCGATAATAAATTATTGTTCACATATAAACATTCGAAAAATCTCTACACCGAAGCATTATATACAAGTACCGTGATATTAACGGAAGCATATGAAAGTTGTGAAAATTTACAATATTCAAACCACAGCATTTATCGAATCCGATAGTGCAAGTTCATTGATTCGGAAATCAATCGCTCAGAAGTTCGATCCAACTGAGTAGGTTTCGGTGGTGGACAATATGAGTGCTTTGATAAATTATAGACTGAAATAACAATGGATGTTATGCCGTTAGCTGCAAGTTTGTTGATCGTAGATGATAAATAGATATTGATGGGACAAGATATTTTGTGTTCATACGAAAATAGATTGGTAATCGATGGTGATAAGTGCTGGGTACAGCCCAAAAACATGAATGTGGCGCAGCAGTCAATTTATAAAACGTTGACGATTGACACCGCGAAAATAATAAAAAAAAAAAATCAAGTTCTCTACCACATTATAACGATTAACATGAAAGCGTACCGATTACCATTCGCTAGATGACAAGGAGAAATAATTCTCAAATCACGTTCCTCGATAGTTTTAGTCGCGGATTTTCCCGAAATTTTGCTAAATTTTTTTGATCGAGAAAGCCACTGAACGGATTTTACAAAACTTCTGATTTCCTCGTATCGGGAAATATGGACTACTTTACGGCACGCATTGAATGTTGCTACAATAAAAGCAATAGTGGCAAATCCGAAAGTAAACTGTATGTAGACACCGTAGTGCCGATACCTTATCAACTCCTACAATCGACTATTTCGGTCCGTTCATTTAAAGTAAACAAGGCGTGTTATATTACGTGTTATATTAACGCGATAAGCGACTTTTACAAAATATTTAATTGTCACTTCCGTGAAGAGCACTAAAACTTTACTGGAGCTGCAAATGTTAAATTAAATTAGTACTTATTTTGGTTTGCACAAAAGCATTGTTTCTGATCGTAGGACTTCATATACATCGAAGCAGTTTTCAACGTATTGCAAACAGAACAATATCTACCACATTAAAAAAACAGTGAGGACACCTCGAGCTAATGGACACGTTGAGCGTGCGAATCAACTAATTTTAAACATTCTTCGAACATCTTCAATAAAAGCCAAAGAGTGGAACGATCAACTTTGAAATCTACAGTGGAGTATAAGTTCTCAGAAAAACTTGACAACCGGATTCAGTTCAAACGTATTGATCTTTGATTTGAAGTTGCGTGCCACTGTTCAAAGTAAAATATTATAATTCGACTATGATGAACTTCCTGCTAGCAAAAAAAACTTGACACTCGAAAGGATGCAGAAACAACGAAATATGTCGAAAGATCGCTACGATAAAAAGCATAAAGATCCGACAACCTACCAGGTAGATGACCTAGTGGTAATTCAAAATGATTTATAGTCGACAGAGGAATTACGAAAAATGAACCCGAGATACCGTGGTCCCAACATTCTTTCGAAGGTGTTGGGTAAGGACCAATATTTGTTGGATGAAGTACCCGGAACCACCGACAGAATGAAACCAAATTAGATGATGACAGTACCGAAGATGAAAAAGACAGCATCGGGGCGATGCTTAGTAAGGAAGGGCCGAACTGTCACACGACAGTGTAATCTGGCAACATGATCTAATTTTATAGACACTTCTCTTGTAATCGTTTCTTTTGACTTGCCTTATT
The DNA here is from genome assembly GCA_947389925.1 of Coelopa pilipes. Taxonomy (NCBI): domain Eukaryota; kingdom Metazoa; phylum Arthropoda; class Insecta; order Diptera; family Coelopidae; genus Coelopa; species Coelopa pilipes. The sequence goes on from CANDXB010000001.1 coordinate 78,364, forward strand.
TTGCATTTTGCTTATTGTTGCATTTGTAAACTTGAAAAGCGCAGAGTGTAGATAGTGTTCTATGAGGTATTCGCAGTTTATTTAAATTAAAAGTTTGAAATTGTGTTCATTCGTTCGTGAATGTATATATAACAAATAAGTAAAATAAATTGTACATTCGGTGTTTAAAATAATTTTTCATGTCCGTTGACATATTCAGAAGTGCGATATAACTCTCGTGCATACACAAATACAGTTCCGTGAAATTTCGGCTGATGCATTACTTCCAATTGTGACGAAAGCATAATCGAGAAACGACACTGCCGTTGACGCAATTTACAAAATTGAATGTAAAGCGAAAAGAAGGATGGAAAAATTGAGGGTACTGAACTTGAGTTGACGAACTGAAAACGAAGTCGATTGTAAGTGATAGACAAGAAACAGAGCTGATAGAGGAGCGTTCAGAAAATTAATTTTATAAACAGTCTCAAAGCATTACTAATGAAAGCATAGAGCGAAGGTTGCGAACATTTAATAATTATGTTGAAAGTATATACTGTGAACATAGGAAAATGCTGTTGAAAGTATATCCATAGAAAATTGTAATAATAGTTCCATGATTCGGGTTATGTGGTTACATCGTCCGACGTAAATAAACGAGATATTGGCTGAACCAATGCGATAATTCCTCAGACGGTTGGAGTTAATACGCAAGCTTATATATATCCAAACGCCAATCCGAACCAGGCTCAACGTAGTGCGGAAAACGTGGTCACATCATCCGACGGAAATGGACGAAATATACATTGGGCCGATACAGCTATACTTCAGACATTTCGAAGATGTAATACTGCACCGGTGTATATGTGCCAGAACGCCGTTACGATGGTAGCGCAAGATGATGCGTAAAACGATTATTTGCCACAACAAAGCATTAATCATGATTTTGGCAACGTTCACGATGTAATTTCCATATTACCTGCATTTAATCCTGCTGAAAACACGATTAGTTCAACAGATAATTTCTGTCTCGAATTGAGTAGTTGCGCCGTGCCTATGGATGGGACGATAGAATTATGCTATTTTCCGTTCAGAAGAAAATGCAGGGCGTGCCAAAATTATGAATCGACCCAGGACGGGAGGTATTCGTTAATTGGCAGAGATTTGATAATGCCTTTTTGAATGAATTCCTTTCGACGGCGAACTTTTCGCGTGCAGCTAATAGACATGCGTCGTTGTGTTCATGAGACACCAGAAATTTTTTATTTTGGCCGTAGGACGTCGAAGTAGCATTAACGAGCAATCGCTAATTAAATATATCAACGGAATAAATGATATTGATCTGCAAATATGTCTCTGTGTGAAGCGGTAAAGTGAAATTATAATAAACTGCTACAATCGATAATAAATTATTGTTCACATATAAACATTCGAAAAATCTCTACACCGAAGCATTATATACAAGTACCGTGATATTAACGGAAGCATATGAAAGTTGTGAAAATTTACAATATTCAAACCACAGCATTTATCGAATCCGATAGTGCAAGTTCATTGATTCGGAAATCAATCGCTCAGAAGTTCGATCCAACTGAGTAGGTTTCGGTGGTGGACAATATGAGTGCTTTGATAAATTATAGACTGAAATAACAATGGATGTTGTGCCGTTAGCTGCAAGTTTGTTGATCGTAGATGATAAATAGATATTGATGGGACAAGATATTTTGTGTTCATACGAAAATAGATTGGTAATCGATGGTGATAAGTGCTGGGTACAGCCCAAAAACATGAATGTGGCGCAGCAGTCAATTTATAAAACGTTGACGATTGACACCGCGAAAATAATAAAAAAAAAAAAATCAAGTTCTCTACCACATTATAACGATTAACATGAAAGCGTACCGATTACCATTCGCTAGATGACAAGGAGAAATAATTCTCAAATCACGTTCCTCGATAGTTTTAGTCGCGGATTTTCCCGAAATTTTGCTACATTTTTTTTATCGAGAAAACCACTGAACGGATTTTACAAAACTTCTGATTTCCTCGTATCGGGAAATATGTTAAGGACTACTTTACGGCACGCATTGAATGTTGCTACAATAAAAGCAATAGTGGCAAATCCGAAAGTAAACTGTATGTAGACACCGTAGAGCCGATACCTTATCAACTCCTACAATCGACTATTTCGGTCCGTTCATTTAAAGTAAACAAGGCAACACGTATATTAACGCGATAAGCGACACTTTTACAAAATATTTAATTGTCAATTCCGTGAAGAGCACTAAAACTTTACTGGAGCTGCAAATGTTAAATTAAATTAGTACTTATTTTGGTTTGCACAAAAGCATTGTTTCTGATCGTAGGACTTCATATACATCGAAGCAGTTTTCAACGTATTGCAAACAGAACAATATCTACCACATTAAAAAAACAGTGAGGACACCTCGAGCTAATGGACACGTTGAGCGTGCGAATCAACTAATTTTAAACATTCTTCGAACATCTTCAATAAAAGCCAAAGAGTGGAACGATCAACTTTGAAATCTACAGTGGAGTATAAGTTCTCAGAAAAACTTGACAACCGGATTCAGTTCAAACGTATTGATCTTTGATTTGAAGTTGCGTGCCACTGTTCAAAGTAAAATATTATAATTCGACTATGATGAACTTCCTGCTAGCAAAAAAAACTTGACACTCGAAAGTATGCAGAAACAACGAAATATATCGAAAGATCGCTACGATAAAAAGCATAAAGATCCGACAACCTACCAGGTAGATGACCTAGTGGTAATTCAAAATGATTTATAGTCGACAGAGGAATCACGAAAAATGAACCCGAGATACCGTGGTCCCAACATTCTTTCGAAGGTGTTGGGTAAGGACCAATATTTGTTGGATGAAGTACCCGGAACCACCGACAGAATGAAACCAAATTAGATGATGACAGTACCGAAGATGAAAAAGACAGCATCGGGGCGATGCTTAGTAAGGAAGGGCCGAACTGTCACTCGACAGTGTAATCTGGCAACATGATCTCATTTTATAGACACTTCTCTTGTAATCGTTTCTTTTGACTTGCCTTATTTTGCATTTTGCTTATTGTTGCATTTGTAAACTTGAAAAGCGCAGAGTATAGATAGTGTTCTATGAGGTTACCGATGTATTCGCAGTTTATTTAAATTAAAAGTTTGAAATTGTGTTCATTCGTTCGTGAATGTATATATAACAAATAAGTAAAATAAATTGTACATTCGGTGTTTAAAATAATTTTTCATGTCCGTTGACATATTCAGAAGTGCGATATAACTCTCGTGCATACACAAATACAGTTCCGTGAAATTTCGGCTGATGCATTACTTCCAATTGTGACGAAAGCATAATCGAGAAACGACACTGCCGTTGACGCAATTTACAAAATTGAATGTAAAGCGAAAAGAAGGATGGAAAAATTGAGGGTACTGAACTTGAGTTGACGAACTGAAAACGAAGTCGATTGTAAGTGATAGACAAGAAACAGAGCTGATAGAGGAGCGTTCAGAAAATTAATTTTATAAACAGTCTCAAAGCATTGCTAATGAAAGCAAAGAGCGAAGGTTGCGAACATTTAATAATTATGTTGAAAGTATATACTGTGAACATAGGAAAATGCTGTTGAAAGTATATCCATAGAAAATTGTAATAATAGTTCCATGATTCGGGTTATGTGGTTACATCGTCCGACGTAAATAAACGAGATATTGGCTGAACCAATGCGATAATTCCTCAGACGGTTGGAGTTAATGCGCAAGCTTATATATATCCAAACGCCAATCCGAACCAGGCTCAACGTAGTGCGGAAAGCGTGGTCACATCATCCGACGGGAATGGACGAAATATACATTGGGCCGATACAGCTATACTTCAGACGTTTCGAAGATGTAATACTGCACCGGTGTATATGTGCCAGAACGCCGTTACGATGGTAGCGCAAGATAATGCGTAAAACGATTATTTGCCACAACAAAGCATTAACCATGTTTTTGGCAACGTTCACGATGTAATTTCCATATTACCTGCATTTAATCCTGCTGAAAACACGATTAGTTCAACAGATAATTTCTGTCTCGAATTGAGTAGTTGCGCCGTGCCTATGGATGGGACGATAGAATTATGCTGTTTTCCGTTCAGAAGAAAATGAATCGACCCAGGACGGGAGGTATTCGTTAATTGGCAGAGATTTGATAATGCCTTTTTGAATGAATTCCTTTCGACGCCGAACTTTTCGCGTGCAGATAATAGACATGCGTCGTTGTGTTCATGAGACACCAAAAATTTTTTATTTTGGCCGTAGGACGTCGAAGTAGCATTAACGAGCAATCGCTAATTAAATATATCAACGGAATAAATGATATTGATCTGCAAATATGTCTCTGTGTGAAGCGGTAAAGTGAAATTATAATAAACTGCTACAATCGATAATAAATTATTGTTTATATATTAACATTCGAAAGATCTCTACACCGAAGCATTATATACAAGTACCGTGATATTAACGGAAGCATATGAAAGTTGTGAAAATTTACAATATTCAAACCACAGCATTTATCGAATCCGATAGTGCAAGTTCATTGATTCGGAAATCAATCGCTCAGAAGTTCGATCCAACTGAGTAGGTTTCGGTGGTGGACAATATGAGTGCTTTGATAAATTATAGACTGAAATAACAATGGATGTTGTGCCGTTAGCTGCAAGTTTGTTGATCGTAGATGATAAATAGATATTGATGGGACAAGATATTTTGTGTTCATACGAAAATAGATTGGTAATCGATGGTGATAAGTGCTGGGTACAGCCCAAAAACATGAATGTGGCGCAGCAGTCAATTTATAAAACGTTGACGATTGACACCGCGAAAATAATAAAAAAAAAAAATCAAGTTCTCTACCACATTATAACGATTAACATGAAAGCGTACCGATTACCATTCGCTAGATGACAAGGAGAAATAATTCTCAAATCACGTTCCTCGATAGTTTTAGTCGCGGATTTTCCCGAAATTTTGCTACATTTTTTTTATCGAGAAAACCACTGAACGGATTTTACAAAACTTCTGATTTCCTCGTATCGGGAAATATGTTAAGGACTACTTTACGGCACGCATTGAATGTTGCTACAATAAAAGCAATAGTGGCAAATCCGAAAGTAAACTGTATGTAGACACCGTAGAGCCGATACCTTATCAACTCCTACAATCGACTATTTCGGTCCGTTCATTTAAAGTAAACAAGGCAACACGTATATTAACGCGATAAGCGACACTTTTACAAAATATTTAATTGTCAATTCCGTGAAGAGCACTAAAACTTTACTGGAGCTGCAAATGTTAAATTAAATTAGTACTTATTTTGGTTTGCACAAAAGCATTGTTTCTGATCGTAGGACTTCATATACATCGAAGCAGTTTTCAACGTATTGCAAACAGAACAATATCTACCACATTAAAAAAACAGTGAGGACACCTCGAGCTAATGGACACGTTGAGCGTGCGAATCAACTAATTTTAAACATTCTTCGAACATCTTCAATAAAAGCCAAAGAGTGGAACGATCAACTTTGAAATCTACAGTGGAGTATAAGTTCTCAGAAAAACTTGACAACCGGATTCAGTTCAAACGTATTGATCTTTGATTTGAAGTTGCGTGCCACTGTTCAAAGTAAAATATTATAATTCGACTATGATGAACTTCCTGCTAGCAAAAAAAACTTGACACTCGAAAGTATGCAGAAACAACGAAATATATCGAAAGATCGCTACGATAAAAAGCATAAAGATCCGACAACCTACCAGGTAGATGACCTAGTGGTAATTCAAAATGATTTATAGTCGACAGAGGAATCACGAAAAATGAACCCGAGATACCGTGGTCCCAACATTCTTTCGAAGGTGTTGGGTAAGGACCAATATTTGTTGGATGAAGTACCCGGAACCACCGACAGAATGAAACCAAATTAGATGATGACAGTACCGAAGATGAAAAAGACAGCATCGGGGCGATGCTTAGTAAGGAAGGGCCGAACTGTCACACGACAGTGTAATCTGGCAACATGATCTCATTTTATAGACACTTCTCTTGTAATCGTTTCTTTTGACTTGCCTTATTTTGCATTTTGCTTATTGTTGCATTTGTAAACTTGAAAAGCGCAGAGTATAGATAGTGTTCTATGAGGTTACCGATGTATTCGCAGTTTATTTAAATTAAAAGTTTGAAATTGTGTTCATTCGTTCGTGAATGTATATATAACAAATAAGTAAAATAAATTGTACATTCGGTGTTTAAAATAATTTTTCATGTCCGTTGACATATTCAGAAGTGCGATATAACTCTCGTGCATACACAAATACAGTTCCGTGAAATTTCGGCTGATGCATTACTTCCAATTGTGACGAAAGCATAATCGAGAAACGACACTGCCGTTGACGCAATTTACAAAATTGAATGTAAAGCGAAAAGAAGGATGGAAAAATTGAGGGTACTGAACTTGAGTTGACGAACTGAAAACGAAGTCGATTGTAAGTGATAGACAAGAAACAGAGCTGATAGAGGAGCGTTCAGAAAATTAATTTTATAAACAGTCTCAAAGCATTGCTAATGAAAGCAAAGAGCGAAGGTTGCGAACATTTAATAATTATGTTGAAAGTATATACTGTGAACATAGGAAAATGCTGTTGAAAGTATATCCATAGAAAATTGTAATAATAGTTCCATGATTCGGGTTATGTGGTTACATCGTCCGACGTAAATAAACGAGATATTGGCTGAACCAATGCGATAATTCCTCAGACGGTTGGAGTTAATGCGCAAGCTTATATACGACGGGAATGGACGAAATATACATTGGGCCGATACAGCTATACTTCAGACGTTTCGAAGATGTAATACTGCACCGGTGTATATGTGCCAGAACGCCGTTACGATGGTAGCGCAAGATAATGCGTAAAACGATTATTTGCCACAACAAAGCATTAACCATGTTTTTGGCAACGTTCACGATGTAATTTCCATATTACCTGCATTTAATCCTGCTGAAAACACGATTAGTTCAACAGATAATTTCTGTCTCGAATTGAGTAGTTGCGCCGTGCCTATGGATGGGACGATAGAATTATGCTGTTTTCCGTTCAGAAGAAAATGAATCGACCCAGGACGGGAGGTATTCGTTAATTGGCAGAGATTTGATAATGCCTTTTTGAATGAATTCCTTTCGACGCCGAACTTTTCGCGTGCAGATAATAGACATGCGTCGTTGTGTTCATGAGACACCAAAAATTTTTTATTTTGGCCGTAGGACGTCGAAGTAGCATTAACGAGCAATCGCTAATTAAATATATCAACGGAATAAATGATATTGATCTGCAAATATGTCTCTGTGTGAAGCGGTAAAGTGAAATTATAATAAACTGCTACAATCGATAATAAATTATTGTTTATATATTAACATTCGAAAGATCTCTACACCGAAGCATTTATCGAATCCGATAGTGCGCGTTCATTGATTCGGAAATCAATCGCTCAGAAGTTCAGTGCAACGGAGTAGGTTTCGGTGGTGGACAATATGAGTGCTTTGATAAATTATAGACTGAAATAACAATGGATGTTGTGCCGTTAGCTGCAAGTTTGTTGATCGTAGATGATAAATAGATATTGATGGGACAAGATATTTTGTGTTCATACGAAAATAGATTGGTAATCGATGGTGATAAGTGCTGGGTACAGCCCAAAAACATGAATGTGGCGCAGCAGTCAATTTATAAAACGTTGACGATTGACACCGCGAAAATAATAAAAAAAAAAAATCAAGTTCTCTACCACATTATAACGATTAACATGAAAGCGTACCGATTACCATTCGCTAGATGACAAGGAGAAATAATTCTCAAATCACGTTCCTCGATAGTTTTAGTCGCGGATTTTCCCGAAATTTTGCTACATTTTTTTTATCGAGAAAACCACTGAACGGATTTTACAAAACTTCTGATTTCCTCGTATCGGGAAATATGTTAAGGACTACTTTACGGCACGCATTGAATGTTGCTACAATAAAAGCAATAGTGGCAAATCCGAAAGTAAACTGTATGTAGACACCGTAGAGCCGATACCTTATCAACTCCTACAATCGACTATTTCGGTCCGTTCATTTAAAGTAAACAAGGCAACACGTATATTAACGCGATAAGCGACACTTTTACAAAATATTTAATTGTCAATTCCGTGAAGAGCACTAAAACTTTACTGGAGCTGCAAATGTTAAATTAAATTAGTACTTATTTTGGTTTGCACAAAAGCATTGTTTCTGATCGTAGGACTTCATATACATCGAAGCAGTTTTCAACGTATTGCAAACAGAACAATATCTACCACATTAAAAAAACAGTGAGGACACCTCGAGCTAATGGACACGTTGAGCGTGCGAATCAACTAATTTTAAACATTCTTCGAACATCTTCAATAAAAGCCAAAGAGTGGAACGATCAACTTTGAAATCTACAGTGGAGTATAAGTTCTCAGAAAAACTTGACAACCGGATTCAGTTCAAACGTATTGATCTTTGATTTGAAGTTGCGTGCCACTGTTCAAAGTAAAATATTATAATTCGACTATGATGAACTTCCTGCTAGCAAAAAAAACTTGACACTCGAAAGTATGCAGAAACAACGAAATATATCGAAAGATCGCTACGATAAAAAGCATAAAGATCCGACAACCTACCAGGTAGATGACCTAGTGGTAATTCAAAATGATTTATAGTCGACAGAGGAATCACGAAAAATGAACCCGAGATACCGTGGTCCCAACATTCTTTCGAAGGTGTTGGGTAAGGACCAATATTTGTTGGATGAAGTACCCGGAACCACCGACAGAATGAAACCAAATTAGATGATGACAGTACCGAAGATGAAAAAGACAGCATCGGGGCGATGCTTAGTAAGGAAGGGCCGAACTGTCACACGACAGTGTAATCTGGCAACATGATCTCATTTTATAGACACTTCTCTTGTAATCGTTTCTTTTGACTTGCCTTATTTTGCATTTTGCTTATTGTTGCATTTGTAAACTTGAAAAGCGCAGAGTATAGATAGTGTTCTATGAGGTTACCGATGTATTCGCAGTTTATTTAAATTAAAAGTTTGAAATTGTGTTCATTCGTTCGTGAATGTATATATAACAAATAAGTAAAATAAATTGTACATTCGGTGTTTAAAATAATTTTTCATGTCCGTTGACATATTCAGAAGTGCGATATAACTCTCGTGCATACACAAATACAGTTCCGTGAAATTTCGGCTGATGCATTACTTCCAATTGTGACGAAAGCATAATCGAGAAACGACACTGCCGTTGACGCAATTTACAAAATTGAATGTAAAGCGAAAAGAAGGATGGAAAAATTGAGGGTACTGAACTTGAGTTGACGAACTGAAAACGAAGTCGATTGTAAGTGATAGACAAGAAACAGAGCTGATAGAGGAGCGTTCAGAAAATTAATTTTATAAACAGTCTCAAAGCATTGCTAATGAAAGCAAAGAGCGAAGGTTGCGAACATTTAATAATTATGTTGAAAGTATATACTGTGAACATAGGAAAATGCTGTTGAAAGTATATCCATAGAAAATTGTAATAATAGTTCCATGATTCGGGTTATGTGGTTACATCGTCCGACGTAAATAAACGAGATATTGGCTGAACCAATGCGATAATTCCTCAGACGGTTGGAGTTAATACGCAAGCTTATATATATCCAAACGCCAATCCGAACCAGGCTCAACGTAGTGCGGAAAACGTGGTCACATCATCCGACGGAAATGGACGAAATATACATTGGGCCGATACAGCTATACTTCAGACATTTCGAAGATGTAATACTGCACCGGTGTATATGTGCCAGAACGCCGTTACGATGGTAGCGCAAGATGATGCGTAAAACGATTATTTGCCACAACAAAGCATTAATCATGATTTTGGCAACGTTCACGATGTAATTTCCATATTACCTGCATTTAATCCTGCTGAAAACACGATTAGTTCAACAGATAATTTCTGTCTCGAATTGAGTAGTTGCGCCGTGCCTATGGATGGGACGATAGAATTATGCTATTTTCCGTTCAGAAGAAAATGCAGGGCGTGCCAAAATTATGAATCGACCCAGGACGGGAGGTATTCGTTAATTGGCAGAGATTTGATAATGCCTTTTTGAATGAATTCCTTTCGACGGCGAACTTTTCGCGTGCAGCTAATAGACATGCGTCGTTGTGTTCATGAGACACCAGAAATTTTTTATTTTGGCCGTAGGACGTCGAAGTAGCATTAACGAGCAATCGCTAATTAAATATATCAACGGAATAAATGATATTGATCTGCAAATATGTCTCTGTGTGAAGCGGTAAAGTGAAATTATAATAAACTGCTACAATCGATAATAAATTATTGTTCACATATAAACATTCGAAAAATCTCTACACCGAAGCATTATATACAAGTACCGTGATATTAACGGAAGCATATGAAAGTTGTGAAAATTTACAATATTCAAACCACAGCATTTATCGAATCCGATAGTGCAAGTTCATTGATTCGGAAATCAATCGCTCAGAAGTTCGATCCAACTGAGTAGGTTTCGGTGGTGGACAATATGAGTGCTTTGATAAATTATAGACTGAAATAACAATGGATGTTGTGCCGTTAGCTGCAAGTTTGTTGATCGTAGATGATAAATAGATATTGATGGGACAAGATATTTTGTGTTCATACGAAAATAGATTGGTAATCGATGGTGATAAGTGCTGGGTACAGCCCAAAAACATGAATGTGGCGCAGCAGTCAATTTATAAAACGTTGACGATTGACACCGCGAAAATAATAAAAAAAAAAAATCAAGTTCTCTACCACATTATAACGATTAACATGAAAGCGTACCGATTACCATTCGCTAGATGACAAGGAGAAATAATTCTCAAATCACGTTCCTCGATAGTTTTAGTCGCGGATTTTCCCGAAATTTTGCTACATTTTTTTTATCGAGAAAACCACTGAACGGATTTTACAAAACTTCTGATTTCCTCGTATCGGGAAATATGTTAAGGACTACTTTACGGCACGCATTGAATGTTGCTACAATAAAAGCAATAGTGGCAAATCCGAAAGTAAACTGTATGTAGACACCGTAGAGCCGATACCTTATCAACTCCTACAATCGACTATTTCGGTCCGTTCATTTAAAGTAAACAAGGCAACACGTATATTAACGCGATAAGCGACACTTTTACAAAATATTTAATTGTCAATTCCGTGAAGAGCACTAAAACTTTACTGGAGCTGCAAATGTTAAATTAAATTAGTACTTATTTTGGTTTGCACAAAAGCATTGTTTCTGATCGTAGGACTTCATATACATCGAAGCAGTTTTCAACGTATTGCAAACAGAACAATATCTACCACATTAAAAAAACAGTGAGGACACCTCGAGCTAATGGACACGTTGAGCGTGCGAATCAACTAATTTTAAACATTCTTCGAACATCTTCAATAAAAGCCAAAGAGTGGAACGATCAACTTTGAAATCTACAGTGGAGTATAAGTTCTCAGAAAAACTTGACAACCGGATTCAGTTCAAACGTATTGATCTTTGATTTGAAGTTGCGTGCCACTGTTCAAAGTAAAATATTATAATTCGACTATGATGAACTTCCTGCTAGCAAAAAAAACTTGACACTCGAAAGTATGCAGAAACAACGAAATATATCGAAAGATCGCTACGATAAAAAGCATAAAGATCCGACAACCTACCAGGTAGATGACCTAGTGGTAATTCAAAATGATTTATAGTCGACAGAGGAATCACGAAAAATGAACCCGAGATACCGTGGTCCCAACATTCTTTCGAAGGTGTTGGGTAAGGACCAATATTTGTTGGATGAAGTACCCGGAACCACCGACAGAATGAAATCAAATTAGATGATGACAGTACCGAAGATGAAAAAGACAGCATCGGGGCGATGCTTAGTAAGGAAGGGCCGAACTGTCACTCGACAGTGTAATCTGGCAACATGATCTCATTTTATAGACACTTCTCTTGTAATCGTTTCTTTTGACTTGCCTTATTTTGCATTTTGCTTATTGTTGCATTTGTAAACTTGAAAAGCGCAGAGTATAGATAGTGTTCTATGAGGTTACCGATGTATTCGCAGTTTATTTAAATTAAAAGTTTGAAATTGTGTTCATTCGTTCGTGAATGTATATATAACAAATAAGTAAAATAAATTGTACATTCGGTGTTTAAAATAATTTTTCATGTCCGTTGACATATTCAGAAGTGCGATATAACTCTCGTGCATACACAAATACAGTTCCGTGAAATTTCGGCTGATGCATTACTTCCAATTGTGACGAAAGCATAATCGAGAAACGACACTGCCGTTGACGCAATTTACAAAATTGAATGTAAAGCGAAAAGAAGGATGGAAAAATTGAGGGTACTGAACTTGAGTTGACGAACTGAAAACGAAGTCGATTGTAAGTGATAGACAAGAAACAGAGCTGATAGAGGAGCGTTCAGAAAATTAATTTTATAAACAGTCTCAAAGCATTGCTAATGAAAGCAAAGAGCGAAGGTTGCGAACATTTAATAATTATGTTGAAAGTATATACTGTGAACATAGGAAAATGCTGTTGAAAGTATATCCATAGAAAATTGTAATAATAGTTCCATGATTCGGGTTATGTGGTTACATCGTCCGACGTAAATAAACGAGATATTGGCTGAACCAATGCGATAATTCCTCAGACGGTTGGAGTTAATGCGCAAGCTTATATATATCCAAACGCCAATCCGAACCAGGCTCAACGTAGTGCGGAAAGCGTGGTCACATCATCCGACGGGAATGGACGAAATATACATTGGGCCGATACAGCTATACTTCAGACGTTTCGAAGATGTAATACTGCACCGGTGTATATGTGCCAGAACGCCGTTACGATGGTAGCGCAAGATAATGCGTAAAACGATTATTTGCCACAACAAAGCATTAACCATGTTTTTGGCAACGTTCACGATGTAATTTCCATATTACCTGCATTTAATCCTGCTGAAAACACGATTAGTTCAACAGATAATTTCTGTCTCGAATTGAGTAGTTGCGCCGTGCCTATGGATGGGACGATAGAATTATGCTGTTTTCCGTTCAGAAGAAAATGAATCGACCCAGGACGGGAGGTATTCGTTAATTGGCAGAGATTTGATAATGCCTTTTTGAATGAATTCCTTTCGACGCCGAACTTTTCGCGTGCAGATAATAGACATGCGTCGTTGTGTTCATGAGACACCAAAAATTTTTTATTTTGGCCGTAGGACGTCGAAGTAGCATTAACGAGCAATCGCTAATTAAATATATCAACGGAATAAATGATATTGATCTGCAAATATGTCTCTGTGTGAAGCGGTAAAGTGAAATTATAATAAACTGCTACAATCGATAATAAATTATTGTTTATATATTAACATTCGAAAGATCTCTACACCGAAGCATTATATACAAGTACCGTGATATTAACGGAAGCATATGAAAGTTGTGAAAATTTACAATATTCAAACCACAGCATTTATCGAATCCGATAGTGCAAGTTCATTGATTCGGAAATCAATCGCTCAGAAGTTCGATCCAACTGAGTAGGTTTCGGTGGTGGACAATATGAGTGCTTTGATAAATTATAGACTGAAATAACAATGGATGTTGTGCCGTTAGCTGCAAGTTTGTTGATCGTAGATGATAAATAGATATTGATGGGACAAGATATTTTGTGTTCATACGAAAATAGATTGGTAATCGATGGTGATAAGTGCTGGGTACAGCCCAAAAACATGAATGTGGCGCAGCAGTCAATTTATAAAACGTTGACGATTGACACCGCGAAAATAATAAAAAAAAAAAAATCAAGTTCTCTACCACATTATAACGATTAACATGAAAGCGTACCGATTACCATTCGCTAGATGACAAGGAGAAATAATTCTCAAATCACGTTCCTCGATAGTTTTAGTCGCGGATTTTCCCGAAATTTTGCTACATTTTTTTTATCGAGAAAACCACTGAACGGATTTTACAAAACTTCTGATTTCCTCGTATCGGGAAATATGTTAAGGACTACTTTACGGCACGCATTGAATGTTGCTACAATAAAAGCAATAGTGGCAAATCCGAAAGTAAACTGTATGTAGACACCGTAGAGCCGATACCTTATCAACTCCTACAATCGACTATTTCGGTCCGTTCATTTAAAGTAAACAAGGCAACACGTATATTAACGCGATAAGCGACACTTTTACAAAATATTTAATTGTCAATTCCGTGAAGAGCACTAAAACTTTACTGGAGCTGCAAATGTTAAATTAAATTAGTACTTATTTTGGTTTGCACAAAAGCATTGTTTCTGATCGTAGGACTTCATATACATCGAAGCAGTTTTCAACGTATTGCAAACAGAACAATATCTACCACATTAAAAAAACAGTGAGGACACCTCGAGCTAATGGACACGTTGAGCGTGCGAATCAACTAATTTTAAACATTCTTCGAACATCTTCAATAAAAGCCAAAGAGTGGAACGATCAACTTTGAAATCTACAGTGGAGTATAAGTTCTCAGAAAAACTTGACAACCGGATTCAGTTCAAACGTATTGATCTTTGATTTGAAGTTGCGTGCCACTGTTCAAAGTAAAATATTATAATTCGACTATGATGAACTTCCTGCTAGCAAAAAAAACTTGACACTCGAAAGTATGCAGAAACAACGAAATATATCGAAAGATCGCTACGATAAAAAGCATAAAGATCCGACAACCTACCAGGTAGATGACCTAGTGGTAATTCAAAATGATTTATAGTCGACAGAGGAATCACGAAAAATGAACCCGAGATACCGTGGTCCCAACATTCTTTCGAAGGTGTTGGGTAAGGACCAATATTTGTTGGATGAAGTACCCGGAACCACCGACAGAATGAAACCAAATTAGATGATGACAGTACCGAAGATGAAAAAGACAGCATCGGGGCGATGCTTAGTAAGGAAGGGCCGAACTGTCACACGACAGTGTAATCTGGCAACATGATCTCATTTTATAGACACTTCTCTTGTAATCGTTTCTTTTGACTTGCCTTATTTTGCATTTTGCTTATTGTTGCATTTGTAAACTTGAAAAGCGCAGAGTATAGATAGTGTTCTATGAGGTTACCGATGTATTCGCAGTTTATTTAAATTAAAAGTTTGAAATTGTGTTCATTCGTTCGTGAATGTATATATAACAAATAAGTAAAATAAATTGTACATTCGGTGTTTAAAATAATTTTTCATGTCCGTTGACATATTCAGAAGTGCGATATAACTCTCGTGCATACACAAATACAGTTCCGTGAAATTTCGGCTGATGCATTACTTCCAATTGTGACGAAAGCATAATCGAGAAACGACACTGCCGTTGACGCAATTTACAAAATTGAATGTAAAGCGAAAAGAAGGATGGAAAAATTGAGGGTACTGAACTTGAGTTGACGAACTGAAAACGAAGTCGATTGTAAGTGATAGACAAGAAACAGAGCTGATAGAGGAGCGTTCAGAAAATTAATTTTATAAACAGTCTCAAAGCATTGCTAATGAAAGCAAAGAGCGAAGGTTGCGAACATTTAATAATTATGTTGAAAGTATATACTGTGAACATAGGAAAATGCTGTTGAAAGTATATCCATAGAAAATTGTAATAATAGTTCCATGATTCGGGTTATGTGGTTACATCGTCCGACGTAAATAAACGAGATATTGGCTGAACCAATGCGATAATTCCTCAGACGGTTGGAGTTAATGCGCAAGCTTATATATATCCAAACGCCAATCCGAACCAGGCTCAACGTAGTGCGGAAAGCGTGGTCACATCATCCGACGGGAATGGACGAAATATACATTGGGCCGATACAGCTATACTTCAGACGTTTCGAAGATGTAATACTGCACCGGTGTATATGTGCCAGAACGCCGTTACGATGGTAGCGCAAGATAATGCGTAAAACGATTATTTGCCACAACAAAGCATTAACCATGTTTTTGGCAACGTTCACGATGTAATTTCCATATTACCTGCATTTAATCCTGCTGAAAACACGATTAGTTCAACAGATAATTTCTGTCTCGAATTGAGTAGTTGCGCCGTGCCTATGGATGGGACGATAGAATTATGCTGTTTTCCGTTCAGAAGAAAATGAATCGACCCAGGACGGGAGGTATTCGTTAATTGGCAGAGATTTGATAATGCCTTTTTGAATGAATTCCTTTCGACGCCGAACTTTTCGCGTGCAGATAATAGACATGCGTCGTTGTGTTCATGAGACACCAAAAATTTTTTATTTTGGCCGTAGGACGTCGAAGTAGCATTAACGAGCAATCGCTAATTAAATATATCAACGGAATAAATGATATTGATCTGCAAATATGTCTCTGTGTGAAGCGGTAAAGTGAAATTATAATAAACTGCTACAATCGATAATAAATTATTGTTTATATATTAACATTCGAAAGATCTCTACACCGAAGCATTATATACAAGTACCGTGATATTAACGGAAGCATATGAAAGTTGTGAAAATTTACAATATTCAAACCACAGCATTTATCGAATCCGATAGTGCAAGTTCATTGATTCGGAAATCAATCGCTCAGAAGTTCGATCCAACTGAGTAGGTTTCGGTGGTGGACAATATGAGTGCTTTGATAAATTATAGACTGAAATAACAATGGATGTTGTGCCGTTAGCTGCAAGTTTGTTGATCGTAGATGATAAATAGATATTGATGGGACAAGATATTTTGTGTTCATACGAAAATAGATTGGTAATCGATGGTGATAAGTGCTGGGTACAGCCCAAAAACATGAATGTGGCGCAGCAGTCAATTTATAAAACGTTGACGATTGACACCGCGAAAATAATAAAAAAAAAAAAATCAAGTTCTCTACCACATTATAACGATTAACATGAAAGCGTACCGATTACCATTCGCTAGATGACAAGGAGAAATAATTCTCAAATCACGTTCCTCGATAGTTTTAGTCGCGGATTTTCCCGAAATTTTGCTACATTTTTTTTATCGAGAAAACCACTGAACGGATTTTACAAAACTTCTGATTTCCTCGTATCGGGAAATATGTTAAGGACTACTTTACGGCACGCATTGAATGTTGCTACAATAAAAGCAATAGTGGCAAATCCGAAAGTAAACTGTATGTAGACACCGTAGAGCCGATACCTTATCAACTCCTACAATCGACTATTTCGGTCCGTTCATTTAAAGTAAACAAGGCAACACGTATATTAACGCGATAAGCGACACTTTTACAAAATATTTAATTGTCAATTCCGTGAAGAGCACTAAAACTTTACTGGAGCTGCAAATGTTAAATTAAATTAGTACTTATTTTGGTTTGCACAAAAGCATTGTTTCTGATCGTAGGACTTCATATACATCGAAGCAGTTTTCAACGTATTGCAAACAGAACAATATCTACCACATTAAAAAAACAGTGAGGACACCTCGAGCTAATGGACACGTTGAGCGTGCGAATCAACTAATTTTAAACATTCTTCGAACATCTTCAATAAAAGCCAAAGAGTGGAACGATCAACTTTGAAATCTACAGTGGAGTATAAGTTCTCAGAAAAACTTGACAACCGGATTCAGTTCAAACGTATTGATCTTTGATTTGAAGTTGCGTGCCACTGTTCAAAGTAAAATATTATAATTCGACTATGATGAACTTCCTGCTAGCAAAAAAAACTTGACACTCGAAAGTATGCAGAAACAACGAAATATATCGAAAGATCGCTACGATAAAAAGCATAAAGATCCGACAACCTACCAGGTAGATGACCTAGTGGTAATTCAAAATGATTTATAGTCGACAGAGGAATCACGAAAAATGAACCCGAGATACCGTGGTCCCAACATTCTTTCGAAGGTGTTGGGTAAGGACCAATATTTGTTGGATGAAGTACCCGGAACCACCGACAGAATGAAACCAAATTAGATGATGACAGTACCGAAGATGAAAAAGACAGCATCGGGGCGATGCTTAGTAAGGAAGGGCCGAACTGTCACACGACAGTGTAATCTGGCAACATGATCTCATTTTATAGACACTTCTCTTGTAATCGTTTCTTTTGACTTGCCTTATTTTGCATTTTGCTTATTGTTGCATTTGTAAACTTGAAAAGCGCAGAGTATAGATAGTGTTCTATGAGGTTACCGATGTATTCGCAGTTTATTTAAATTAAAAGTTTGAAATTGTGTTCATTCGTTCGTGAATGTATATATAACAAATAAGTAAAATAAATTGTACATTCGGTGTTTAAAATAATTTTTCATGTCCGTTGACATATTCAGAAGTGCGATATAACTCTCGTGCATACACAAATACAGTTCCGTGAAATTTCGGCTGATGCATTACTTCCAATTGTGACGAAAGCATAATCGAGAAACGACACTGCCGTTGACGCAATTTACAAAATTGAATGTAAAGCGAAAAGAAGGATGGAAAAATTGAGGGTACTGAACTTGAGTTGACGAACTGAAAACGAAGTCGATTGTAAGTGATAGACAAGAAACAGAGCTGATAGAGGAGCGTTCAGAAAATTAATTTTATAAACAGTCTCAAAGCATTGCTAATGAAAGCAAAGAGCGAAGGTTGCGAACATTTAATAATTATGTTGAAAGTATATACTGTGAACATAGGAAAATGCTGTTGAAAGTATATCCATAGAAAATTGTAATAATAGTTCCATGATTCGGGTTATGTGGTTACATCGTCCGACGTAAATAAACGAGATATTGGCTGAACCAATGCGATAATTCCTCAGACGGTTGGAGTTAATGCGCAAGCTTATATACGACGGGAATGGACGAAATATACATTGGGCCGATACAGCTATACTTCAGACGTTTCGAAGATGTAATACTGCACCGGTGTATATGTGCCAGAACGCCGTTACGATGGTAGCGCAAGATAATGCGTAAAACGATTATTTGCCACAACAAAGCATTAACCATGTTTTTGGCAACGTTCACGATGTAATTTCCATATTACCTGCATTTAATCCTGCTGAAAACACGATTAGTTCAACAGATAATTTCTGTCTCGAATTGAGTAGTTGCGCCGTGCCTATGGATGGGACGATAGAATTATGCTGTTTTCCGTTCAGAAGAAAATGAATCGACCCAGGACGGGAGGTATTCGTTAATTGGCAGAGATTTGATAATGCCTTTTTGAATGAATTCCTTTCGACGCCGAACTTTTCGCGTGCAGATAATAGACATGCGTCGTTGTGTTCATGAGACACCAAAAATTTTTTATTTTGGCCGTAGGACGTCGAAGTAGCATTAACGAGCAATCGCTAATTAAATATATCAACGGAATAAATGATATTGATCTGCAAATATGTCTCTGTGTGAAGCGGTAAAGTGAAATTATAATAAACTGCTACAATCGATAATAAATTATTGTTTATATATTAACATTCGAAAGATCTCTACACCGAAGCATTTATCGAATCCGATAGTGCGCGTTCATTGATTCGGAAATCAATCGCTCAGAAGTTCAGTGCAACGGAGTAGGTTTCGGTGGTGGACAATATGAGTGCTTTGATAAATTATAGACTGAAATAACAATGGATGTTGTGCCGTTAGCTGCAAGTTTGTTGATCGTAGATGATAAATAGATATTGATGGGACAAGATATTTTGTGTTCATACGAAAATAGATTGGTAATCGATGGTGATAAGTGCTGGGTACAGCCCAAAAACATGAATGTGGCGCAGCAGTCAATTTATAAAACGTTGACGATTGACACCGCGAAAATAATAAAAAAAAAAAATCAAGTTCTCTACCACATTATAACGATTAACATGAAAGCGTACCGATTACCATTCGCTAGATGACAAGGAGAAATAATTCTCAAATCACGTTCCTCGATAGTTTTAGTCGCGGATTTTCCCGAAATTTTGCTACATTTTTTTTATCGAGAAAACCACTGAACGGATTTTACAAAACTTCTGATTTCCTCGTATCGGGAAATATGTTAAGGACTACTTTACGGCACGCATTGAATGTTGCTACAATAAAAGCAATAGTGGCAAATCCGAAAGTAAACTGTATGTAGACACCGTAGAGCCGATACCTTATCAACTCCTACAATCGACTATTTCGGTCCGTTCATTTAAAGTAAACAAGGCAACACGTATATTAACGCGATAAGCGACACTTTTACAAAATATTTAATTGTCAATTCCGTGAAGAGCACTAAAACTTTACTGGAGCTGCAAATGTTAAATTAAATTAGTACTTATTTTGGTTTGCACAAAGCATTGTTTCTGATCGTAGGACTTCATATACATCGAAGCAGTTTTCAACGTATTGCAAACAGAACAATATCTACCACATTAAAAAAACAGTGAGGACACCTCGAGCTAATGGACACGTTGAGCGTGCGAATCAACTAATTTTAAACATTCTTCGAACATCTTCAATAAAAGCCAAAGAGTGGAACGATCAACTTTGAAATCTACAGTGGAGTATAAGTTCTCAGAAAAACTTGACAACCGGATTCAGTTCAAACGTATTGATCTTTGATTTGAAGTTGCGTGCCACTGTTCAAAGTAAAATATTATAATTCGACTATGATGAACTTCCTGCTAGCAAAAAAAACTTGACACTCGAAAGTATGCAGAAACAACGAAATATATCGAAAGATCGCTACGATAAAAAGCATAAAGATCCGACAACCTACCAGGTAGATGACCTAGTGGTAATTCAAAATGATTTATAGTCGACAGAGGAATCACGAAAAATGAACCCGAGATACCGTGGTCCCAACATTCTTTCGAAGGTGTTGGGTAAGGACCAATATTTGTTGGATGAAGTACCCGGAACCACCGACAGAATGAAACCAAATTAGATGATGACAGTACCGAAGATGAAAAAGACAGCATCGGGGCGATGCTTAGTAAGGAAGGGCCGAACTGTCACACGACAGTGTAATCTGGCAACATGATCTCATTTTATAGACACTTCTCTTGTAATCGTTTCTTTTGACTTGCCTTATTTTGCATTTTGCTTATTGTTGCATTTGTAAACTTGAAAAGCGCAGAGTATAGATAGTGTTCTATGAGGTTACCGATGTATTCGCAGTTTATTTAAATTAAAAGTTTGAAATTGTGTTCATTCGTTCGTGAATGTATATATAACAAATAAGTAAAATAAATTGTACATTCGGTGTTTAAAATAATTTTTCATGTCCGTTGACATATTCAGAAGTGCGATATAACTCTCGTGCATACACAAATACAGTTCCGTGAAATTTCGGCTGATGCATTACTTCCAATTGTGACGAAAGCATAATCGAGAAACGACACTGCCGTTGACGCAATTTACAAAATTGAATGTAAAGCGAAAAGAAGGATGGAAAAATTGAGGGTACTGAACTTGAGTTGACGAACTGAAAACGAAGTCGATTGTAAGTGATAGACAAGAAACAGAGCTGATAGAGGAGCGTTCAGAAAATTAATTTTATAAACAGTCTCAAAGCATTGCTAATGAAAGCAAAGAGCGAAGGTTGCGAACATTTAATAATTATGTTGAAAGTATATACTGTGAACATAGGAAAATGCTGTTGAAAGTATATCCATAGAAAATTGTAATAATAGTTCCATGATTCGGGTTATGTGGTTACATCGTCCGACGTAAATAAACGAGATATTGGCTGAACCAATGCGATAATTCCTCAGACGGTTGGAGTTAATGCGCAAGCTTATATACGACGGGAATGGACGAAATATACATTGGGCCGATACAGCTATACTTCAGACGTTTCGAAGATGTAATACTGCACCGGTGTATATGTGCCAGAACGCCGTTACGATGGTAGCGCAAGATAATGCGTAAAACGATTATTTGCCACAACAAAGCATTAACCATGTTTTTGGCAACGTTCACGATGTAATTTCCATATTACCTGCATTTAATCCTGCTGAAAACACGATTAGTTCAACAGATAATTTCTGTCTCGAATTGAGTAGTTGCGCCGTGCCTATGGATGGGATGATAGAATTATGCTGTTTTCCGTTCAGAAGAAAATGAATCGACCCAGGACGGGAGGTATTCGTTAATTGGCAGAGATTTGATAATGCCTTTTTGAATGAATTCCTTTCGACGCCGAACTTTTCGCGTGCAGATAATAGACATGCGTCGTTGTGTTCATGAGACACCAAAAATTTTTTATTTTGGCCGTAGGACGTCGAAGTAGCATTAACGAGCAATCGCTAATTAAATATATCAACGGAATAAATGATATTGATCTGCAAATATGTCTCTGTGTGAAGCGGTAAAGTGAAATTATAATAAACTGCTACAATCGATAATAAATTATTGTTTATATATTAACATTCGAAAGATCTCTACACCGAAGCATTTATCGAATCCGATAGTGCGCGTTCATTGATTCGGAAATCAATCGCTCAGAAGTTCAGTGCAACGGAGTAGGTTTCGGTGGTGGACAATATGAGTGCTTTGATAAATTATAGACTGAAATAACAATGGATGTTGTGCCGTTAGCTGCAAGTTTGTTGATCGTAGATGATAAATAGATATTGATGGGACAAGATATTTTGTGTTAATAGGAAAATAGATTTGTAATCGATGGTGATAAGTGCTGGGTACAGCCCAAAAACATGAATGTGGCGCAGCAGTCAATTTATAAAACGTCGACGATTGACACCGCGAAAATAATAAAAAAGAAAATCAAGTTCTCTACCACATTATAACGATTAACATGAAAGCGTACCGATTACCATTCGCTAGATGACAAGGAGAAATAATTCTCAAATCACGTTCCTCGATAGTTTTAGTCGCGGATTTTTCCGAAATTTTGCTACATTTTTTTTATCGAGAAAACCACTGAACGGATTTTACAAAACTTCTGATTTCCTCCTATCGGGAAATATGTTAAGGACTACTTTACGGCACGCATTGAATGTTGCTACAATAAAAGCAATAGTGGCAAATCCGAAAGTAAACTGTATGTAGACACCGTAGAGCCGATACCTTATCAACTCCTACAATCGACTATTTCGGTCCGTTCATTTAAAGTAAACAAGGCAACACGTATATTAACGCGATAAGCGACACTTTTATAAAATATTTAATTGTCAAGTCCGTGAAAAGCACTAAAACTTTACTGGGGCTGCAAATGTTAAATTAAATTAGTACTTATTTTGGTTTGCACAAACGCATTGTTTCTGATCGTAGGACTTCATATACATCGAAGCAGTTTTCAACGTATTGCAAACAGAACAATATCTACCACATTAAAAAAACAGTGAGGACACCTCGAGCTAATGGACACGTTGAGCGTGCGAATCAACTAATTTTAAACATTCTTCGAACATCTTCAATAAAAGCCAAAGAGTGGAACGATCAACTTTGAAATCTACAGTGGAGTATAAGTTCTCAGAAAAACTTGACAACCGGATTCAGTTCAAACGTATTGATCTTTGATTTGAAGTTGCGTGCCACTGTTCAAAGTAAAATATTATAATTCGACTATGATGAACTTCCTGCTAGCAAAAAAAACTTGACACTCGAAAGTATGCAGAAACAACGAAATATGTCGAAAGATCGCTACGATAAAAAGCATAAAGATCCGACAACCTACCAGGTAGATGACCTAGTGGTAATTCAAAATGATTTATAGTCGACAGAGGAATCACGAAAAATGAACCCGAGATACCGTGGTCCCAACATTCTTTCGAAGGTGTTGGGTAAGGACCAATATTTGTTGGATGAAGTACCCGGAACCACCGACAGAATGAAACCAAATTAGATGATGACAGTACCGAAGATGAAAAAGACAGCATCGGGGCGATGCTTAGTAAGGAAGGGCCGAACTGTCACACGACAGTGTAATCTGGCAACATGATCTCATTTTATAGACACTTCTCTTGTAATCGTTTCTTTTGACTTGCCTTATTTTGCATTTTGCTTATTGTTGCATTTGTAAACTTGAAAAGCGCAGAGTGTAGATAGTGTTCTATGAGGTTACCGATGTATTCGCAGTTTATTTAAATTAAAAGTTTGAAATTGTGTTCATTCGTTCGTGAATGTATATATAACAAATAAGTAAAATAAATTGTACATTCGGTGTTTAAAATAATTTTTCATGTCCGTTGACATATTCAGAAGTGCGATATAACTCTCGTG
Organism: Coelopa pilipes; assembly: GCA_947389925.1. Classification (NCBI taxonomy): domain Eukaryota; kingdom Metazoa; phylum Arthropoda; class Insecta; order Diptera; family Coelopidae; genus Coelopa; species Coelopa pilipes. Next base: position 102,669 of record CANDXB010000001.1, read on the forward strand.
CATACACAAATACAGTTCCGTGAAATTTCGGCTGATGCATTACTTCCAATTGTGACGAAAGCATAATCGAGAAACGACACTGCCGTTGACGCAATTTACAAAATTGAATGTAAAGCGAAAAGAAGGATGGAAAAATTGAGGGTACTGAACTTGAGTTGACGAACTGAAAACGAAGTCGATTGTAAGTGATAGACAAGAAACAGAGCTGATAGAGGAGCGTTCAGAAAATTAATTTTATAAACAGTCTCAAAGCATTGCTAATGAAAGCAAAGAGCGAAGGTTGCGAACATTTAATAATTATGTTGAAAGTATATACTGTGAACATAGGAAAATGCTGTTGAAAGTATATCCATAGAAAATTGTAATAATAGTTCCATGATTCGGGTTATGTGGTTACATCGTCCGACGTAAATAAACGAGATATTAGCTGAACCAATGCGATAATTCCTCAGACGGTTGGAGTTAATGCGCAAGCTTATATATATCCAAACGCCAATCCGAACCAGGCTCAACGTAGTGCGGAAAACGTGGTCACATCATCCGACGGGAATGGACGAAATATACATTGGGCCGATACAGCTATACTTCAGACGTTTCGAAGATGTAATACTGCACCGGTGTATATGTGCCAGAACGCCGTTACGATGATAGCGCAAGATAATGCGTAAAACGATTATTTGCCACAACAAAACATTAATCATGATTTTGGCAACGTTCACGATGTAATTTCCATATTACCTGCATTTAATCCTGCTGAAAACACGATTAGTTCAACAGATAATTTCTGTCTCGAATTGAGTAGTTGCGCCGTGCCTATGGATGGGACGATAGAATTATGCTGTTTTCCGTTCAGAAGAAAATGAATCGACCCAGGACGGGATGTATTCGTTAATTGGCAGAGATTTGATAATGCCTTTTTGAATGAATTCCTTTCGACGGCGAACTTTTCGCGTGCAGCTAATAGACATGCGTCGTTGTGTTCATGAGACACCAGAAATTTTTTATTTTGGCCGTAGGACGTCGAAGTAGCATTAACGAGCAATCGCTAATTAAATATATCAACGGAATAAATGATATTGATCTGCAAATATGTCTCTGTGTGAAGCGGTAAAGTGAAATTATAATAAACTGCTACAATCGATAATAAATTATTGTTTATATATTAACATTCGAAAGATCTCTACACCGAAGCATTATATACAAGTACCGTGATATTAACGGAAGCATATGAAAGTTGTGAAAATTTACAATATTCAAACCACAGCATTTATCGAATCCGATAGTGCGCGTTCATTGATTCGGAAATCAATCGCTCAGAAGTTCAGTGCAACGGAGTAGGTTTCGGTGGTGGACAATATGAGTGCTTTGATAAATTATAGACTGAAATAACAATGGATGTTGTGCCGTTAGCTGCAAGTTTGTTGATCGTAGATGATAAATAGATATTGATGGGACAAGATATTTTGTGTTAATAGGAAAATAGATTTGTAATCGATGGTGATAAGTGCTGGGTACAGCCCAAAAACATGAATGTGGCGCAGCAGTCAATTTATAAAACGTCGACGATTGACACCGCGAAAATAATAAAAAAGAAAATCAAGTTCTCTACCACATTATAACGATTAACATGAAAGCGTACCATTTACCATTCGCTAGATGACAAGGAGAAATAATTCTCAAATCACGTTCCTCGATAGTTTTAGTCGCGGATTTTTCCGAAATTTTGCTACATTTTTTTTTATCGAGAAAACCACTGAACGGATTTTACAAAACTTCTGATTTCCTCCTATCGGGAAATATGTTAAGGACTACTTTACGGCACGCATTGAATGTTGCTACAATAAAAGCAATAGTGGCAAATCCGAAAGTAAACTGTATGTAGACACCGTAGAGCCGATACCTTATCAACTCCTACAATCGACTATTTCGGTCCGTTCATTTAAAGTAAACAAGGCAACACGTATATTAACGCGATAAGCGACACTTTTATAAAATATTTAATTGTCAAGTCCGTGAAAAGCACTAAAACTTTACTGGGGCTGCAAATGTTAAATTAAATTAGTACTTATTTTGGTTTGCACAAACGCATTGTTTCTGATCGTAGGACTTCATATACATCGAAGCAGTTTTCAACGTATTGCAAACAGAACAATATCTACCACATTAAAAAAACAGTGAGGACACCTCGAGCTAATGGACACGTTGAGCGTGCGAATCAACTAATTTTAAACATTCTTCGAACATCTTCAATAAAAGCCAAAGAGTGGAACGATCAACTTTGAAATCTACAGTGGAGTATAAGTTCTCAGAAAAACTTGACAACCGGATTCAGTTCAAACGTATTGATCTTTGATTTGAAGTTGCGTGCCACTGTTCAAAGTAAAATATTATAATTCGACTATGATGAACTTCCTGCTAGCAAAAAAAACTTGACACTCGAAAGTATGCAGAAACAACGAAATATGTCGAAAGATCGCTACGATAAAAAGCATAAAGATCCGACAACCTACCAGGTAGATGACCTAGTGGTAATTCAAAATGATTTATAGTCGACAGAGGAATCACGAAAAATGAACCCGAGATACCGTGGTCCCAACATTCTTTCGAAGGTGTTGGGTAAGGACCAATATTTGTTGGATGAAGTACCCGGAACCACCGACAGAATGAAACCAAATTAGATGATGACAGTACCGAAGATGAAAAAGACAGCATCGGGGCGATGCTTAGTAAGGAAGGGCCGAACTGTCACACGACAGTGTAATCTGGCAACATGATCTCATTTTATTGACACTTCTCTTGTAATCGTCTCTTTTGACTTGCCTTATTTTGCATTTTGCTTATTGTTGCATTTGTAAACTTGAAAAGCGCAGAGTGTAGATAGTGTTCTATGAGGTTACCGATGTATTCGCAGTTTATTTAAATTAAAAGTTTGAAATTGTGTTCATTCGTTCGTGAATGTATATATAACAAATAAGTAAAATAAATTGTACATTCGGTGTTTAAAATAATTTTTCATGTCCGTTGACATATTCAGAAGTGCGATATAACTCTCGTGCATACACAAATACAGTTCCGTGAAATTTCGGCTGATGCATTACTTCCAATTGTGACGAAAGCATAATCGAGAAACGACACTGCCGTTGACGCAATTTACAAAATTGAATGTAAAGCGAAAAGAAGGATGGAAAAATTGAGGGTACTGAACTTGAGTTGACGAACTGAAAACGAAGTCGATTGGAAGTGATAGACAAGAAACAGAGCTGATAGAGGAGCGTTCAGAAAATTAATTTTATAAACAGTCTCAAAGCATTGCTAATGAAAGCAAAGAGCGAAGGTTGCGAACATTTAATAATTATGTTGAAAGTATATACTGTGAACATAGGAAAATGCTGTTGAAAGTATATCCATAGAAAATTGTAATAATAGTTCCATGATTCGGGTTATGTGGTTACATCGTCCGACGTAAATAAACGAGATATTAGCTGAACCAATGCGATAATTCCTCAGACGGTTGGAGTTAATGCGCAAGCTTATATATATCCAAACGCCAATCCGAACCAGGCTCAACGTAGTGCGGAAAACGTGGTCACATCATCCGACGGGAATGGACGAAATATACATTGGGCCGATACAGCTATACTTCAGACGTTTCGAAGATGTAATACTGCACCGGTGTATATGTGCCAGAACGCCGTTACGATGGTAGCGCAAGATAATGCGTAAAACGATTATTTGCCACAACAAAACATTAATCATGATTTTGGCAACGTTCACGATGTAATTTCCATATTACCTGCATTTAATCCTGCTGAAAACACGATTAGTTCAACAGATAATTTCTGTCTCGAATTGAGTAGTTGCGCCGTGCCTATGGATGGGACGATAGAATTATGCTGTTTTCCGTTCAGAAGAAAATGAATCGACCCAGGACGGGATGTATTCGTTAATTGGCAGAGATTTGATAATGCCTTTTTGAATGAATTCCTTTCGACGGCGAACTTTTCGCGTGCAGCTAATAGACATGCGTCGTTGTGTTCATGAGACACCAGAAATTTTTTATTTTGGCCGTAGGACGTCGAAGTAGCATTAACGAGCAATCGCTAATTAAATATATCAACGGAATAAATGATATTGATCTGCAAATATGTCTCTGTGTGAAGCGGTAAAGTGAAATTATAATAAACTGCTACAATCGATAATAAATTATTGTTTATATATTAACATTCGAAAGATCTCTACACCGAAGCATTATATACAAGTACCGTGATATTAACGGAAGCATATGAAAGTTGTGAAAATTTACAATATTCAAACCACAGCATTTATCGAATCCGATAGTGCGCGTTCATTGATTCGGAAATCAATCGCTCAGAAGTTCAGTGCAACGGAGTAGGTTTCGGTGGTGGACAATATGAGTGCTTTGATAAATTATAGACTGAAATAACAATGGATGTTGTGCCGTTAGCTGCAAGTTTGTTGATCGTAGATGATAAATAGATATTGATGGGACAAGATATTTTGTGTTCATACGAAAATAGATTTGTAATCGATGGTGATAAGTGCTGGGTACAGCCCAAAAACATGAATGTGGCGCAGCAGTCAATTTATAAAACGTCGACGATTGACACCGCGAAAATAATAAAAAAAAAAATCAAGTTCTCTACCACATTATAACGATTAACATGAAAGCGTACCGATTACCATTCGCTAGATGACAAGGTGGAATAATTCTCAAATCACGTTCCTCGATAGTTTTAGTCGCGGATTTTCCCGAAATTTTGCTACATTTTTTTTATCGAGAAAACCACTGAACGGATTTTACAAAACTTCTGATTTCCTCCTATCGAGAAATATGTTAAGGACTACTTTACGGCACGCATTGAATGTTGCTACAATAAAAGCAATAGAGGCAAATCCGAAAGTAAACTGTATGTAGACACCGTAGAGCCGATACCTTATCAACTCCTACAATCGACTATTTCGGTCCGTTCATTTAAAGTAAACAAGGCAACACGTATATTAACGCGATAAGCGACACTTTTATAAAATATTTAATTGTCAAGTCCGTGAAAAGCACTAAAACTTTACTGGGGCTGCAAATGTTAAATTAAATTAGTACTTATTTTGGTTTGCACAAACGCATTGTTTCTGATCGTAGGACTTCATATACATCGAAGCAGTTTTCAACGTATTGCAAACAGAACAATATCTACCACATTAAAAAAACAGTGAGGACACCTCGAGCTAATGGACACGTTGAGCGTGCGAATCAACTAATTTTAAACATTCTTCGAACATCTTCAATAAAAGCCAAAGAGTGGAACGATCAACTTTGAAATCTACAGTGGAGTATAAGTTCTCAGAAAAACTTGACAACCGGATTCAGTTCAAACGTATTGATCTTTGATTTGAAGTTGCGTGCCACTGTTCAAAGTAAAATATTATAATTCGACTATGATGAACTTCCTGCTAGCAAAAAAAACTTGACACTCGAAAGTATGCAGAAACAACGAAATATGTCGAAAGATCGCTACGATAAAAAGCATAAAGATCCGACAACCTACCAGGTAGATGACCTAGTGGTAATTCAAAATGATTTATAGTCGACAGAGGAATCACGAAAAATGAACCCGAGATACCGTGGTCCCAACATTCTTTCGAAGGTGTTGGGTAAGGACCAATATTTGTTGGATGAAGTACCCGGAACCACCGACAGAATGAAACCAAATTAGATGATGACAGTACCGAAGATGAAAAAGACAGCATCGGGGCGATGCTTAGTAAGGAAGGGCCGAACTGTCACACGACAGTGTAATCTGGCAACATGATCTCATTTTATAGACACTTCTCTTGTAATCGTTTCTTTTGACTTGCCTTATTTTGCATTTTGCTTATTGTTGCATTTGTAAACTTGAAAAGCGCAGAGTGTAGATAGTGTTCTATGAGGTTACCGATGTATTCGCAGTTTATTTAAATTAAAAGTTTGAAATTGTGTTCATTCGTTCGTGAATGTATATATAACAAATAAGTAAAATAAATTGTACATTCGGTGTTTAAAATAATTTTTCATGTCCGTTGACATATTCAGAAGTGCGATATAACTCTCGTGCATACTCAAATACAGTTCCGTGAAATTTCGGCTGATGCATTACTTCCAATTGTGACGAAAGCATAATCGAGAAACGACACTGCCGTTGACGCAATTTACAAAATTGAATGTAAAGCGAAAAGAAGGATGGAAAAATTGAGGGTACTGAACTTGAGTTGACGAACTGAAAACGAAGTCGATTGTAAGTGATAGACAAGAAACAGAGCTGATAGAGGAGCGTTCAGAAAATTAATTTTATAAACAGTCTCAAAGCATTGCTAATGAAAGCAAAGAGCGAAGGTTGCGAACATTTAATAATTATGTTGAAAGTATATACTGTGAACATAGGAAAATGCTGTTGAAAGTATATCCATAGAAAATTGTAATAATAGTTCCATGATTCGGGTTATGTGGTTACATCGTCCGACGTAAATAAACGAGATATTGGCTGAACCAATGCGATAATTCCTCAGACGGTTGGAGTTAATGCGCAAGCTTATATATATCCAAACGCCAATCCGAACCAGGCTCAACGTAGTGCGGAAAACGTGGTCACATCATCCGACGGGAATGGACGAAATATACATTGGGCCGATACAGCTATACTTCAGACGTTTCGAAGATGTAATACTGCACCGGTGTATATGTGCCAGAACGCCGTTACGATGGTAGCGCAAGATAATGCGTAAAACGATTATTTGCCACAACAAAGCATTAATCATGATTTTGGCAACGTTCACGATGTAATTTCCATATTACCTGCATTTAATCCTGCTGAAAACACGATTAGTTCAACAGATAATTTCTGTCTCGAATTGAGTAGTTGCGCCGTGCCTATGGATGGGACGATAGAATTATGCTGTTTTCCGTTCAGAAGAAAATGAATCGACCCAGGACGAGATGTATTCGTTAATTGGCAGAGATTTGATAATGCCTTTTTGAATGAATTCCTTTCGACGGCGAACTTTTCGCGTGCAGCTAATAGACATGCGTCGTTGTGTTCATGAGACACCAGAAATTTTTTATTTTGGCCGTAGGACGTCGAAGTAGCATTAACGAGCAATCGCTAATTAAATATATCAACGGAATAAATGATATTGATCTGCAAATATGTCTCTGTGTGAAGCGGTAAAGTGAAATTATAATAAACTGCTACAATCGATAATAAATTATTGTTTATATATTAACATTCGAAAGATCTCTACACCGAAGCATTATATACAAGTACCGTGATATTAACGGAAGCATATGAAAGTTGTGAAAATTTACAATATTCAAACCACAGCATTTATCGAATCCGATAGTGCAAGTTCATTGATTCGGAAATCAATCGCTCAGAAGTTCAGTGCAACGGAGTAGGTTTCGGTGGTGGACAATATGAGTGCTTTGATAAATTATAGACTGAAATAACAATGGATGTTGTGCCGTTAGCTGCAAGTTTGTTGATCGTAGATGATAAATAGATATTGATGGGACAAGATATTTTGTATTCATACGAAAATAGATTTGTAATCGATGGTGATAAGTGCTGGGTACAGCCCAAAAACATGAATGTGGCGCAGCAGTCAATTTATAAAACGTCGACGATTGACACCGCGAAAATAATAAAAAAAAAAATCAAGTTCTCTACCACATTATAACGATTAACATGAAAGCGTACCGATTACCATTCGCTAGATGACAAGGAGAAATAATTCTCAAATCACGTTCCTCGATAGTTTTAGTCGCGGATTTTCCCGAAATTTTGCTACATTTTTTTTTTATCGAGAAAACCACTGAACGGATTTTACAAAACTTCTGATTTCCTCGTATCGGGAAATATGGACTACTTTACGGCACGCATTGAATGTTGCTACAATAAAAGCAATAGTGGCAAATCCGAAAGTAAACTGTATGTAGACACCGTAGAGCCGATACCTTATCAACTCCTACAATCGACTATTTCGGTCCGTTCATTTAAAGTAAACAAGGCAACACGTATATTAACGCGATAAGCGACACTTTTACAAAATATTTAATTGTCAATTCCGTGAAGAGCACTAAAACTTTACTGGAGCTGCAAATGTTAAATTAAATTAGTACTTATTTTGGTTTGCACAAAAGCATTGTTTCTGATCGTAGGACTTCATATACATCGAAGCAGTTTTCAACGTATTGCAAACAGAACAATATCTACCACATTAAAAAAACAGTGAGGACACCTCGAGCTAATGGACACGTTGAGCGTGCGAATCAACTAATTTTAAACATTCTTCGAACATCTTCAATAAAAGCCAAAGAGTGGAACGATCAACTTTGAAATCTACAGTGGAGTATAAGTTCTCAGAAAAACTTGACAACCGGATTCAGTTCAAACGTATTGATCTTTGATTTTAAGTTGCGGACACTGCTCAAAGTAAAATATTATAATTCGACTATGATGAACTTCCTGCTAGCAAAAAAAAACTTGACACTCGAAAGTATGCAGAAACAACGAAATATGTCGAAAGATCGCTACGATAAAAAGCATAAAGATCCGACAACCTACCAGGTAGATGACCTAGTGGTAATTCAAAATGATTTATAGTCGACTGAGGAATCACGAAAAATTAACCCGAGATACCGTGGTCCCAACATTCTTTCGAAGGTGTTGGGTAAGGACCAATATTTGTTGGATGAAGTACCCGGAACCACCGACAGAATGAAACCGAATTAGATGATGACAGTACCGAAGATGAAAAAGACAGCATCGGGGCGATGCTTAGTAAGGAAGGGCCGAACTGTCACACGACAGTGTAATCTGGCAACATGATCTCATTTTATAGACACTTCTCTTGTAATCGTTTCTTTTGACTTGCCTTATTTTGCATTTTGCTTATTGTTGCATTTGTAAACTTGAAAAGCGCAGAGTGTAGATAGTGTTCTATGAGGTTACCGATGTATTCGCAGTTTATTTAAATTAAAAGTTTGAAATTGTGTTCATTCGTTCGTGAATGTATATATAACAAATAAGTAAAATAAATTGTACATTCGGTGTTTAAAATAATTTTTCATGTCCGTTGACATATTCAGAAGTGCGATATAACTCTCGTGCATACTCAAATACAGTTCCGTGAAATTTCGGCTGATGCATTACTTCCAATTGTGACGAAAGCATAATCGAGAAACGACACTGCCGTTGACGCAATTTACAAAATTGAATGTAAAGCGAAAAGAAGGATGGAAAAATTGAGGGTACTGAACTTGAGTTGACGAACTGAAAACGAAGTCGATTGTAAGTGATAGACAAGAAACAGAGCTGATAGAGGAGCGTTCAGAAAATTAATTTTATAAACAGTCTCAAAGCATTGCTAATGAAAGCAAAGAGCGAAGGTTGCGAACATTTAATAATTATGTTGAAAGTATATACTGTGAACATAGGAAAATGCTGTTGAAAGTATATCCATAGAAAATTGTAATAATAGTTCCATGATTCGGGTTATGTGGTTACATCGTCCGACGTAAATAAACGAGATATTGGCTGAACCAATGCGATAATTCCTCAGACGGTTGGAGTTAATACGCAAGCTTATATATATCCAAACGCCAATCCGAACCAGGCTCAACGTAGTGCGGAAAACGTGGTCACATCATCCGACGGAAATGGACGAAATATACATTGGGCCGATACAGCTATACTTCAGACATTTCGAAGATGTAATACTGCACCGGTGTATATGTGCCAGAACGCCGTTACGATGGTAGCGCAAGATGATGCGTAAAACGATTATTTGCCACAACAAAGCATTAATCATGATTTTGGCAACGTTCACGATGTAATTTCCATATTACCTGCATTTAATCCTGCTGAAAACACGATTAGTTCAACAGATAATTTCTGTCTCGAATTGAGTAGTTGCGCCGTGCCTATGGATGGGACGATAGAATTATGCTATTTTCCGTTCAGAAGAAAATGCAGGGCGTGCCAAAATTATGAATCGACCCAGGACGGGAGGTATTCGTTAATTGGCAGAGATTTGATAATGCCTTTTTGAATGAATTCCTTTCGACGGCGAACTTTTCGCGTGCAGCTAATAGACATGCGTCGTTGTGTTCATGAGACACCAGAAATTTTTTATTTTTGCCGTAGGACGTCGAAGTAGCATTAACGAGCAATCGCTAATTAAATATATCAACGGAATAAATGATATTGATCTGCAAATATGTCTCTGTGTGAAGCGGTAAAGTGAAATTATAATAAGCTGCTACAATCGATAATAAATTATTGTTTATATATTAACATTCGAAAGATCTCTACACCGAAGCATTATATACAAGTACCGTGATATTAACGGAAGCATATGAAAGTTGTGAAAATTTACAATATTCAAACCACAGCATTTATCGAATCCGATAGTGCGCGTTCATTGATTCGGAAATCAATCGCTCAGAAGTTCAGTGCAACGGAGTAGGTTTCGGTGGTGGACAATATGAGTGCTTTGATAAATTATAGACTGAAATAACAATGGATGTTGTGCCGTTAGCTGCAAGTTTGTTGATCGTAGATGATAAATAGATATTGATGGGACAAGATATTTTGTGTTCATAGGAAAATAGATTTGTAATCGATGGTGATAAGTGCTGGGTACAGCCCAAAAACATGAATGTGGCGCAGCAGTCAATTTATAAAACGTCGACGATTGACACCGCGAAAATAATAAAAAAGAAAATCAAGTTCTCTACCACATTATAACGATTAACATGAAAGCGTACCGATTACCATTCGCTAGATGACAAGGAGAAATAATTCTCAAATCACGTTCCTCGATAGTTTTAGTCGCGGATTTTTCCGAAATTTTGCTACATTTTTTTTATCGAGAAAACCACTGAACGGATTTTACAAAACTTCTGATTTCCTCGTATCGGGAAATATGTTAAGGACTACTTTACGGCACGCATTGAATGTTGCTACAATAAAAGCAATAGTGGCAAATCCGAAAGTAAACTGTATGTAGACACCGTAGAGCCGATACCTTATCAACTCCTACAATCGACTATTTCGGTCCGTTCATTTAAAGTAAACAAGGCAACACGTATATTATCGCGATAAGCGACACTTTTACAAAATATTTAATTGTCAAGTCCGTGAAAAGCACTAAAACTTTACTGGGGCTGCAAATGTTAAATTAAATTAGTGCTTATTTTGGTTTGCACAAACGCATTGTTTCTGATCGTAGGACTTCATATACATCGAAGCAGTTTTCAACGTATTGCAAACAGAACAATATCTACCACATTAAAAAAACAGTGAGGACACCTCGAGCTAATGGACACGTTGAGCGTGCGAATCAACTAATTTTAAACATTCTTCGAACATCTTCAATAAAAGCCAAAGAGTGGAACGATCAACTTTGAAATCTACAGTGGAGTATAAGTTCTCAGAAAAACTTGACAACCGGATTCAGTTCAAACGTATTGATCTTTGATTTGAAGTTGCGTGCCACTGTTCAAAGTAAAATATTATAATTCGACTATGATGAACTTCCTGCTAGCAAAAAAAACTTGACACTCGAAAGGATGCAGAAACAACGAAATATGTCGAAAGATCGCTACGATAAAAAGCATAAAGATCCGACAACCTACCAGGTAGATGACCTAGTGGTAATTCAAAATGATTTATAGTCGACAGAGGAATCACGAAAAATGAACCCGAGATACCGTGGTCCCAACATTCTTTCGAAGGTGTTGGGTAAGGACCAATATTTGTTGGATGAAGTACCCGGAACCACCGACAGAATGAAACCAAATTAGATGATGACAGTACCGAAGATGAAAAAGACAGCATCGGGGCGATGCTTAGTAAGGAAGGGCCGAACTGTCACACGACAGTGTAATCTGGCAACATGATCTCATTTTATAGACACTTCTCTTGTAATCGTTTCTTTTGACTTGCCTTATTTTGCATTTTGCTTATTGTTGCATTTGTAAACTTGAAAAGCGCAGAGTGTAGATAGTGTTCTATGAGGTTACCGATGTATTCGCAGTTTATTTAAATTAAAAGTTTGAAATTGTGTTCATTCGTTCGTGAATGTATATATAACAAATAAGTAAAATAAATTGTACATTCGGTGTTTAAAATAATTTTTCATGTCCGTTGACATATTCAGAAGTGCGATATAACTCTCGTGCATACACAAATACAGTTCCGTGAAATTTCGGCTGATGCATTACTTCCAATTGTGACGAAAGCATAATCGAGAAACGACACTGCCGTTGACGCAATTTACAAAATTGAATGTAAAGCGAAAAGAAGGATGGAAAAATTGAGGGTACTGAACTTGAGTTGACGAACTGAAAACGAAGTCGATTGTAAGTGATAGACAAGAAACAGAGCTGATAGAGGAGCGTTCAGAAAATTAATTTTATAAACAGTCTCAAAGCATTGCTAATGAAAGCAAAGAGCGAAGGTTGCGAACATTTAATAATTATGTTGAAAGTATATACTGTGAACATAGGAAAATGCTGTTGAAAGTATATCCATAGAAAATTGTAATAATAGTTCCATGATTCGGGTTATGTGGTTACATCGTCCGACGTAAATAAACGAGATATTGGCTGAACCAATGCGATAATTCCTCAGACGGTTGGAGTTAATGCGCAAGCTTATATATATCCAAACGCCAATCCGAACCAGGCTCAACGTAGTGCGGAAAACGTGGTCACATCATCCGACGGGAATGGACGAAATATACATTGGGCCGATACAGCTATACTTCAGACGTTTCGAAGATGTAATACTGCACCGGTGTATATGTGCCAGAACGCCGTTACGATGGTAGCGCAAGATAATGCGTAAAACGATTATTTGCCACAACAAAGCATTAATCATGATTTTGGCAACGTTCACGATGTAATTTCCATATTACCTGCATTTAATCCTGCTGAAAACACGATTAGTTCAACAGATAATTTCTGTCTCGAATTGAGTAGTTGCGCCGTGCCTATGGATGGGACGATAGAATTATGCTGATTTCCGTTCAGAAGAAAATGAATCGACCCAGGACGGGATGTATTCGTTAATTGGCAGAGATTTGATAATGCCTTTTTGAATGAATTCCTTTCGACGGCGAACTTTTCGCGTGCAGCTAATAGACATGCGTCGTTGTGTTCATGAGACACCAGAAATTTTTTATTTTGGCCGTAGGACGTCGAAGTAGCATTAACGAGCAATCGCTAATTAAATATATCAACGAAATAAATGATATTGATCTGCAAATATGTCTCTGTGTGAAGCGGTAAAGTGAAATTATAATAAACTGCTACAATCGATAATAAATTATTGTTTATATATTAACATTCGAAAGATCTCTACACCGAAGCATTATATACAAGTACCGTGATATTAACGGAAGCATATGAAAGTTGTGAAAATTTACAATATTCAAACCACAGCATTTATCGAATCCGATAGAGCGCGTTCATTGATTCGGAAATCAATCGCTCAGAAGTTCAGTGCAACGGAGTAGGTTTCGGTGGTGGACAATATGAGTGCTTTGATAAATTATAGACTGAAATAACAATGGATGTTGTGCCGTTAGCTGCAAGTTTGTTGATCGTAGATGATAAATAGATATTGATGGGACAAGATATTTTGTGTTCATACGAAAATAGATTGGTAATCGATGGTGATAAGTGCTGGGTACAGCCCAAAAACATGAATGTGGCGCAGCAGTCAATTTATAAAACGTCGACGATTGACACCGCGAAAATAATAAAAAAAAAAATCAAGTTCTCTACCACATTATAACGATTAACATGAAAGCGTACCGATTACCATTCGCTAGATGACAAGGAGAAATAATTCTCAAATCACGTTCCTCGATAGTTTTAGTCGCGGATTTTCCCGAAATTTTGCTACATTTTTTTATCGAGAAAACCACTGAACGGATTTTACAAAACTTCTGATTTCCTCGTATCGGGAAATATGTTAAGGACTACTTTACGGCACGCATTGAATGTTGCTACAATAAAAGCAATAGTGGCAAATCCGAAAGTAAACTGTATGTAGACACCGTAGAGCCGATACCTTATCAACTCCTACAATCGACTATTTCGGTCCGTTCATTTAAAGTAAACAAGGCAACACGTATATTAACGCGATAAGCGACACTTTTACAAAATATTTAATTGTCAATTCCGTGAAGAGCATTAAAACTTTACTGGAGCTGCAAATGTTAAATTAAATTAGTACTTATTTTGGTTTGCACAAAAGCATTGTTTCTGATCGTAGGACTTCATATACATCGAAGCAGTTTTCAACGTATTGCAAACAGAACAATATCTACCACATTAAAAAAACAGTGAGGACACCTCGAGCTAATGGACACGTTGAGCGTGCGAATCAACTAATTTTAAACATTCTTCGAACATCTTCAATAAAAGCCAAAGAGTGGAACGATCAACTTTGAAATCTACAGTGGAGTATAAGTTCTCAGAAAAACTTGACAACCGGATTCAGTTCAAACGTATTGATCTTTGATTTTAAGTTGCGGACACTGCTCAAAGTAAAATATTATAATTCGACTATGATGAACTTCCTGCTAGCAAAAAAAAACTTGACACTCGAAAGTATGCAGAAACAACGAAATATGTCGAAAGATCGCTACGATAAAAAGCATAAAGATCCGACAACCTACCAGGTAGATGACCTAGTGGTAATTCAAAATGATTTATAGTCGACTGAGGAATCACGAAAAATGAACCCGAGATACCGTGGTCCCAACATTCTTTCGAAGGTGTTGGGTAAGGACCAATATTTGTTGGATGAAGTACCCGGAACCACCGACAGAATGAAACCAAATTAGATGATGACAGTACCGAAGATGAAAAAGACAGCATCGGGGCGATGCTTAGTAAGGAAGGGCCGAACTGTCACACGACAGTGTAATCTGGCAACATGATCTCATTTTATAGACACTTCTCTTGTAATCGTTTCTTTTGACTTGCCTTATTTTGCATTTTGCTTATTGTTGCATTTGTAAACTTGAAAAGCGCAGAGTGTAGATAGTGTTCTATGAGGTTACCGATGTATTCGCAGTTTATTTAAATTAAAAGTTTGAAATTGTGTTCATTCGTTCGTGAATGTATATATAACAAATAAGTAAAATAAATTGTACATTCGGTGTTTAAAATAATTTTTCATGTCCGTTGACATATTCAGAAGTGCGATATAACTCTCGTGCATACTCAAATACAGTTCCGTGAAATTTCGGCTGATGCATTACTTCCAATTGTGACGAAAGCATAATCGAGAAACGACACTGCCGTTGACGCAATTTACAAAATTGAATGTAAAGCGAAAAGAAGGATGGAAAAATTGAGGGTACTGAACTTGAGTTGACGAACTGAAAACGAAGTCGATTGTAAGTGATAGACAAGAAACAGAGCTGATAGAGGAGCGTTCAGAAAATTAATTTTATAAACAGTCTCAAAGCATTGCTAATGAAAGCAAAGAGCGAAGGTTGCGAACATTTAATAATTATGTTGAAAGTATATACTGTGAACATAGGAAAATGCTGTTGAAAGTATATCCATAGAAAATTGTAATAATAGTTCCATGATTCGGGTTATGTGGTTACATCGTCCGACGTAAATAAACGAGATATTGGCTGAACCAATGCGATAATTCCTCAGACGGTTGGAGTTAATGCGCAAGCTTATATATATCCAAACGCCAATCCGAACCAGGCTCAACGTAGTGCGGAAAACGTGGTCACATCATCCGACGGGAATGGACGAAATATACATTGGGCCGATACAGCTATACTTCAGACGTTTCGAAGATGTAATACTGCACCGGTGTATATGTGCCAGAACGCCGTTACGATGGTAGCGCAAGATAATGCGTAAAACGATTATTTGCCACAACAAAGCATTAATCATGATTTTGGCAACGTTCACGATGTAATTTCCATATTACCTGCATTTAATCCTGCTGAAAACACGATTAGTTCAACAGATAATTTCTGTCTCGAATTGAGTAGTTGCGCCGTGCCTATGGATGGGACGATAGAATTATGCTGTTTTCCGTTCAGAAGAAAATGAATCGACCCAGGACGGGATGTATTCGTTAATTGGCAGAGATTTGATAATGCCTTTTTGAATGAATTCCTTTCGACGGCGAACTTTTCGCGTGCAGCTAATAGACATGCGTCGTTGTGTTCATGAGACACCAGAAATTTTTTATTTTGGCCGTAGGACGTCGAAGTAGCATTAACGAGCAATCGCTAATTAAATATATCAACGGAATAAATGATATTGATCTGCAAATATGTCTCTGTGTGAAGCGGTAAAGTGAAATTATAATAAACTGCTACAATCGATAATAAATTATTGTTTATATATTAACATTCGAAAGATCTCTACACCGAAGCATTATATACAAGTACCGTGATATTAACGGAAGCATATGAAAGTTGTGAAAATTTACAATATTCAAACCACAGCATTTATCGAATCCGATAGTGCGCGTTCATTGATTCGGAAATCAATCGCTCAGAAGTTCAGTGCAACGGAGTAGGTTTCGGTGGTGGACAATATGAGTGCTTTGATAAATTATAGACTGAAATAACAATGGATGTTGTGCCGTTAGCTGCAAGTTTGTTGATCGTAGATGATAAATAGATATTGATGGGACAAGATATTTTGTGTTCATACGAAAATAGATTTGTAATCGATGGTGATAAGTGCTGGGTACAGCCCAAAAACATGAATGTGGCGCAGCAGTCAATTTATAAAACGTCGACGATTGACACCGCGAAAATAATAAAAAAGAAAATCAAGTTCTCTACCACATTAAAACGATTAACATGAAAGCGTACCGATTACCATTCGCTAGATGACAAGGAGAAATAATTCTCAAATCACGTTCCTCGATAGTTTTAGTCGCGGATTTTCCCGAAATTTTGCTACATTTTTTTTTATCGAGAAAACCACTGAACGGATTTTACAAAACTTCTGATTTCCTCGTATCGGGAAATATGGACTACTTTACGGCACGCATTGAATGTTGCTACAATAAAAGCAATAGTGGCAAATCCGAAAGTAAACTGTATGTAGATACCGTAGAGCCGATACCTTATCAACTCCTACAATCGACTATTTCGGTCCGTTCATTTAAAGTATACAAGGCAACACGTATATTAACGCGATAAGCGACACTTTTACAAAATATTTAATTGTCAATTCCGTGAAGAGCACTAAAACTTTACTGGAGCTGCAAATGTTAAATTAAATTAGTACTTATTTTGGTTTGCACAAAAGCATTGTTTCTGATCGTAGGACTTCATATACATCGAAGCAGTTTTCAACGTATTGCAAACAGAACAATATCTACCACATTAAAAAAACAGTGAGGACACCTCGAGCTAATGGACACGTTGAGCGTGCGAATCAACTAATTTTAAACATTCTTCGAACATCTTCAATAAAAGCCAAAGAGTGGAACGATCAACTTTGAAATCTACAGTGGAGTATAAATTCTCAGAAAAACTTGACAACCGGATTCAGTTCAAACGTATTGATCTTTGATTTGAAGTTGCGTGCCACTGTTCAAAGTAAAATATTATAATTCGACTATGATGAACTTCCTGCTAGCAAAAAAAACTTGACACTCGAAAGTATGCAGAAACAACGAAATATGTCGAAAGATCGCTACGATAAAAAGCATAAAGATCCGACAACCTACCAGGTAGATGACCTAGTGGTAATTCAAAATGATTTATAGTGGACAGAGGAATCACGAAAAATGAAGCCGAGATACCGTGGTCCCAACATTCTTTCGAAGGTGTTGGGTAAGGACCAATATTTGTTGGATGAAGTACCCGGAACCACCGACAGAATGAAACCGAATTAGATGATGACAGTACCGAAGATGAAAAAGACAGCATCGGGGCGATGCTTAGTAAGGAAGGGCCGAACTGTCACACGACAGTGTAATCTGGCAACATGATCTCATTTTATAGACACTTCTCTTGTAATCGTTTCTTTTGACTTGCCTTATTTTGCATTTTGCTTATTGTTGCATTTGTAAACTTGAAAAGAGCAGAGTGTAGATAGTGTTCTATGAGGTTACCGATGTATTCGCAGTTTATTTAAATTAAAAGTTTGAAATTGTGTTCATTCGTTCGTGAATGTATATATAACAAATAAGAAAAATAAATTGTACATTCGGTGTTTAAAATAATTTTTCATGTCCGTTGACATATTCAGAAGTGCGATATAACTCTCGTGCATACACAAATACAGTTCCGTGAAATTTCGGCTGATGCATTACTTCCAATTGTGACGAAAGCATAATCGAGAAACGACACTGCCGTTGACGCAATTTACAAAATTGAATGTAAAGCGAAAAGAAGGATGGAAAAATTGAGGGTACTGAACTAGAGTTGACGAACTGAAAACGAAGTCGATTGTAAGTGATAGACAAGAAACAGAGCTGATAGAGGAGCGTTCAGAAAATTAATTTTATAAACAGTCTCAAAGCATTGCTAATGAAAGCATAGAGCGAAGGTTGCGAACATTTAATAATTATGTTGAAAGTATATACTGTGAACATAGGAAAATGCTGTTGAAAGTATATCCATAGAAAATTGTAATAATAGTTCCATGATTCGGGTTATGTGGTTACATCGTCCGACGTAAATAAACGAGATATTGGCTGAACCAATGCGATAATTCCTCAGACGGTTGGAGTTAATGCGCAAGCTTATATATATCCAAACGCCAATCCGAACCAGGCTCAACGTAGTGAGGAAAACGTGGTCACATCATCCGACGGGAATGGACGAAATATACATTGGGCCGATACAGCTATACTTCAGACGTTTCGAAGATGTAATACTGCACCGGTGTATATGTGCCAGAACGCCGTTACGATGGTAGCGCAAGATAATGCGTAAAACGATTATTTGCCACAACAAAGCATTAACCATGTTTTTGGCAACGTTCACGATGTAATTTCCATATTACCTGCATTTAATCCTGCTGAAAACACGATTAGTTCAACAGATAATTTCTGTCTCGAATTGAGTAGTTGCGCCGTGCCTATGGATGGGACGATAGAATTATGCTGTTTTCCGTTCAGAAGAAAATGAATCGACCCAGGACGGGAGGTATTCGTTAATTGGCAGAGATTTGATAATGCCTTTTTGAATGAATTCCTTTCGACGGCGAACTTTTCGCGTGCAGATAATAGACATGCGTCGTTGTGTTCATGAGACACCAGAAATTTTTTATTTTGGCCGTAGGACGTCGAAGTAGCATTAACGAGCAATCGCTAATTAAATATATCAACGGAATAAATGATATTGATCTGCAAATATGTCTCTGTGTGAAGCGGTAAAGTGAAATTATAATAAACTGCTACAATCGATAATAAATTATTGTTTATATATTAACATTCGAAAGATCTCTACACCGAAGCATTATATACAAGTACCGTGATATTAACGGAAGCATATGAAAGTTGTGAAAATTTACAATATTTAAACCACAGCATTTATCGAATCCGATAGTGCGCGTTCATTGATTCGGAAATCAATCGCTCAGAAGTTCGATCCAACTGAGTAGGTTTCGGTGGTGGACAATATGAGTGCTTTGATAAATTATAGACTGAAATAACAATGGATGTTGTGCCGTTAGCTGCAAGTTTGTTGATCGTAGATGATAAATAGATATTGATGGGACAAGATATTTTGTGTTCATAGGAAAATAGATTTGTAATCGATGGTGATAAGTGCTGGGTACAGCCCAAAAACATGAATGTGGCGCAGCAGTCAATTTATAAAACGTCGACGATTGACACCGCGAAAATAATAAAAAAGAAAATCAAGTTCTCTACCACATTATAACAATTAACATGAAAGCGTACCGATTACCATTCGCTAGATGACAAGGAGAAATAATTCTCAAATCACGTTCCTCGATAGTTTTAGTCGCGGATTTTTCCGAAATTTTGCTACATTTTTTTTATCGAGAAAACCACTGAACGGATTTTACAAAACTTCTGATTTCCTCGTATCGGGAAATATGTTAAGGACTACTTTACGGCACGCATTGAATGTTGCTACAATAAAAGCAATAGTGGCAAATCCGAAAGTAAACTGTATGTAGACACCGTAGAGCCGATACCTTATCAACTCCTACAATCGACTATTTCGGTCCGTTCATTTAAAGTAAACAAGGCAACACGTATATTAACGCGATAAGCGACACTTTTACAAAATATTTAATTGTCAAGTCCGTGAAAAGCACTAAAACTTTACTGGGGCTGCAAATGTTAAATTAAATTAGTACTTATTTTGGTTTGCACAAACGCATTGTTTCTGATCGTAGGACTTCATATACATCGAAGCAGTTTTCAACGTATTGCAAACAGAACAATATCTACCACATTAAAAAAACAGTGAGGACACCTCGAGCTAATGGACACGTTGAGCGTGCGAATCAACTAATTTTAAACATTCTTCGAACATCTTCAATAAAAGCCAAAGAGTGGAACGATCAACTTTGAAATCTACAGTGGAGTATAAGTTCTCAGAAAAACTTGACAACCGGATTCAGTTCAAACGTATTGATCTTTGATTTTAAGTTGCGGACACTGTTCAAAGTAAAATATTATAATTCGACTATGATGAACTTCCTGCTAGCAAAAAAAAACTTGACACTCGAAAGTATGCAGAAACAACGAAATATGTCGAAAGATCGCTACGATAAAAAGCATAAAGATCCGACAACCTACCAGGTAGATGACCTAGTGGTAATTCAAAATGATTTATAGTGGACAGAGGAATCACGAAAAATGAACCCGAGATACCGTGGTCCCAACATTCTTTCGAAGGTGTTGGGTAAGGACCAATATTTGTTGGATGAAGTACCCGGAACCACCGACAGAATGAAACCGAATTAGATGATGACAGTACCGAAGATGAAAAAGACAGCATCGGGGCGATGCTTAGTAAGGATGGGCCGAACTGTCACACGACAGTGTAATCTGGCAACATGATCTCATTTTATAGACACTTCTCTTGTAATCGTTTCTTTTGACTTGCCTTATTTTGCATTTTGCTTATTGTTGCATTTGTAAACTTGAAAAGCGCAGAGTGTAGATAGTGTTCTATGAGGTTACCGATGTATTCGCAGTTTATTTAAATTAAAAGTTTGAAATTGTGTTCATTCGTTCGTGAATGTATATATAACAAATAAGTAAAATAAATTGTACATTCGGTGTTTAAAATAATTTTTCATGTCCGTTGACATATTCAGAAGTGCGATATAACTCTCGTGCATACACAAATACAGTTCCGTGAAATTTCGGCTGATGCATTACTTCCAATTGTGACGAAAGCATAATCGAGAAACGACACTGCCGTTGACGCAATTTACAAAATTGAATGTAAAGCGAAAAGAAGGATGGAAAAATTGAGGGTACTGAACTTGAGTTGACGAACTGAAAACGAAGTCGATTGGAAGTGATAGACAAGAAACAGAGCTGATAGAGGAGCGTTCAGAAAATTAATTTTATAAACAGTCTCAAAGCATTGCTAATGAAAGCATAGAGCGAAGGTTGCGAACATTTAATAATTAAGTTGAAAGTATATACTGTGAACATAGGAAAATGCTGTTGAAAGTATATCCATAGAAAATTGTAATAATAGTTCCATGATTCGGGTTATGTGGTTACATCGTCCGACGTAAATAAACGAGATATTGGCTGAACCAATGCGATAATTCCTCAGACGGTTGGAGTTAATGCGCAAGCTTATATATATCCAAACGCCAATCCGAACCAGGCTCAACGTAGTGCGGAAAACGTGGTCACATCATCCGACGGGAATGGACGAAATATACATTGGGCCGATACAGCTATACTTCAGACGTTTCGAAGATGTAATACTGCACCGGTGTATATGTGCCAGAACGCTGTTACGATGGTAGCGCAAGATAATGCGTAAAACGATTATTTGCCACAACAAAGCATTAATCATGTTTTTGGCAACGTTCACGATGTAATTTCCATATTACCTGCATTTAATCCTGCTGAAAACACGATTAGTTCAACAGAAATTATATCTCGAATTGAGTAGTTGCGCCGTGCCTATGGATGGGACGATAGAATTATGCTGTTTTCCGTTCAGAAGAAAATGCAGGGCGTGCCAAAATTATGAATCGACCCAGGACGGGAGGTATTCGTTAATTGGCAGAGATTTGATAATGCCTTTTTGAATGAATTCCTTTCGACGGCGAACTTTTCGCGTGCAGCTAATAGACATGCGTCGTTGTGTTCATGAGACACCAGAAATTATTTATTTTGGCTGTAGGACGTCGAAGTAGCATTAATGAGCAATCGCTAATTAAATATATCAACGGAATAAATGATATTGATCTGCAAATATGTCTCTGTGTGAAGCGGTAAAGTGAAATTATAATAAACTGCTACAATCGATAATAAATTATTGTTTATATATTAACATTCGAAAGATCTCTACACCGAAGCATTATATACAAGTACCGTGATATTAACGGAAGCATATGAAAGTTGTGAAAATTTACAATATTCAAACCACAGCATTTATCGAATCCGATAGTGCGCGTTCATTGATTCGGAAATCAATCGCTCAGAAGTTCAGTGCAACGGAGTAGGTTTCGGTGGTGGACAATATGAGTGCTTTGATAAATTATAGACTGAAATAACAATGGATGTTGTGCCGTTAGCTGCAAGTTTGTTGATCGTAGATGATAAATAGATATTGATGGGACAAGATATTTTGTGTTCATAGGAAAATAGATTTGTAATCGATGGTGATAAGTGCTGGGTACAGCCCAAAAACATGAATGTGGCGCAGCAGTCAATTTATAAAACGTCGACGATTGACACCGCGAAAATAATAAAAAAGAAAATCAAGTTCTCTACCACATTATAACGATTAACATGAAAGCGTACCGATTACCATTCGCTAGATGACAAGGAGAAATAATTCTCAAATCACGTTCCTCGATAGTTTTAGTCGCGGATTTTTCCGAAATTTTGCTACATTTTTTTTTATCGAGAAAACCACTGCACCGATTTTACAAAACTTCTGATTTCCTCGTATCGGGAAATATGGACTACTTTACGGCACGCATTGAATGTTGCTACAATAAAAGCAATAGTGGCAAATCCGAAAGTAAACTGTATGTAGACACCGTAGAGCCGATACCTTATCAACTCCTACAATCGACTATTTCGGTCCGTTCATTTAAAGTAAACAAGGCAACACGTATATTATCGCGATAAGCGACACTTTTACAAAATATTTAATTGTCAAGTCCGTGAAAAGCACTAAAACTTTACTGGGGCTGCAAATGTTAAATTAAATTAGTACTTATTTTGGTTTGCACAAACGCATTGTTTCTGATCGTAGGACTTCATATACATCGAAGCAGTTTTCAACGTATTGCAAACAGAACAATATCTACCACATTAAAAAAACAGTGAGGACACCTCGAGCTAATGGACACGTTGAGCGTGCGAATCAACTAATTTTAAACATTCTTCGAACATCTTCAATAAAAGCCAAAGAGTGGAACGATCAACTTTGAAATCTACAGTGGAGTATAAGTTCTCAGAAAAACTTGACAACCGGATTCAGTTCAAACGTATTGATCTTTGATTTGAAGTTGCGTGCCACTGTTCAAAGTAAAATATTATAATTCGACTATGATGAACTTCCTGCTAGCAAAAAAAACTTGACACTCGAAAGTATGCAGAAACAACGAAATATGTCGAAAGATCGCTACGATAAAAAGCATAAAGATCCGACAACCTACCAGGTAGATGACCTAGTGGTAATTCAAAATGATTTATAGTCGACAGAGGAATCACGAAAAATGAACCCGAGATACCGTGGTCCCAACATTCTTTCGAAGGTGTTGGGTAAGGACCAATATTTGTTGGATGAAGTACCCGGACCCACCGACAGAATGAAACCGAATTAGATGATGACAGTATCGAAAATGAAAAAGAGTGCATCGAGGCGATGCTTAGTCAGGAAGGGCTGAACTTTCACACGACAGTGTAATCTGGCAACAATGATCGCATTTTAGTGATTGGCGTAAAGTGAGTTCCAGCTCTTGTATTAATATATATAGATATATATATATATATATATATATATATATATATATATATATATATATATATATATATTTATATATATATATACTTTCAACATAATTTTTAACTGTTCGCAACCTTCGCTCTATGCTTTCATTAGCAATGCTTTGAGACTGTTTATAAAATTGATTTTCTGAACCCTCCTCTATCAGCTCTGCTTTCTTGTCTATCACTCTTGTCTATCGACTTCGTTTTCAGTTCGTCAACTCAAGTTCAGTACCCTCAATTTTTCCATCCTTCTTTTCGCTTTACATACAATTTTGTAAATTGCGTCAACGGCAGTGTCGTTTCTGGATTATGCTTTCGTCACAATTGGAAGTAATGCATCAGCCGAAATTTCACGGAACTGTATTTGTGTATGCACGCGAGTCATATCGCACTTTTGAATATGTCAAAGGACATGAAAAAATAATTTAAATAATGAATGTACAATTAATTTAATTTATTTACTATATATACATTTACGAACGAATGAACATAACTTCAATAATAACAAAGGATGCGAAATAACAATGGATGGTGTGCCGTTTGTTGCAAGTTTGTTGATCGTAGATGTTAAATAGATATTGATGGAACAAGATATTTTGGTTTTAAACGAATATAAATTTAAAATCGATGGTGATAAGTGCTGGGTACAGCCCAAAAACATATACGTGGTGGCCGCAGAGTTCTCGGAAGGAAAATTTGGTAACATAAATGAAATTTTAGACCGCAATAAGATGAGATATATTGAGTTCAAATGAAGATAAATTTGTAATCGATGATGATATGTGCTGGGTAAAACCCAAAAACATGAATGTGGTGTCGCAGTAATTTGATAAAACGTCGACGATTAGCAACCCAAAAATTATAAAAATGAAAATTAAGTTCTCTACCACTATACCGATTAATATGAAAGCGTACCGATTACTTCGCTAGATGACAAGGTGGAATAATACTCGAATAAAATTCTCGTGGATTACAGACTATTAAATCGAATCACTATAAAACAGCCTTTCCGATGTCAACATATACAATAATTCCCCAGCTTACTGTCTATTCAACTGCTAATATATCATTCATAAAATTTACTTACATTATCTATCTGTTGGATTTTTTCTGCTGCGCTTTGTTCATTACATAAATCTTGAGTTACGTATCCAACAGGTGGGGGAGTGGAAGATGACTGATGCTTATTTTGTGAAGAATTTGTATAAGATATATTTTGGATTGGATATATAGATTTCTGATGAGACTGAACATGTTTCAAAATAATTGTATTTGACACAGATCGATTGGGACTCGCCGCACGACTACTAGCAGGAGTAGACTGTTGACTCAACAAGGGCGATGATGATTGTTGTAATTGCTATTTCGTGACAATATAATTCATATTAAAAAAGGCAAAAATTGTTAAAAATATATTTACTATCTCAATTGTGGATGGAGAAAGTGTTGTACATTGGTGTGAATTCGATCGTGTTGGCCAGGAATTACAATGCGATTGAGCTATTTCGGTAGGAATTCCAATATTAGATCCCAAAATATGCGATAAGCCATCGAGAGCAATCTGATGTTGAGTAGGTCCATCTGATGGAAGTATCTTAATCATCAAAATATATACAATTAGTAAATTTGATACAAAAGCTCTATGATATATGTAAATATAAAATATTAGAAGAATCCTAAATCTATATATTTTTTGTAAGCGGCAATCTTGCGTCAATGCGAATTGGGAAATGCTTCTGCGATCCCTTTGATAATAACAAGGTTTCAAATAAGATGATTTCATTTTTCCTTATACTAATTTTATGAACATACCGCGCTGATTTAACGAATCAAATATTTGTACCCAAAAAGAGAGAGTGTCAAAGAGAATCAAATACCGTACTATCATTCAATGTAAGAATGAAATCATTAAGAGATTGAAGATTGATTAAAATTTTAAGAAAATTCAAAAAAAAAAAAAAAAAAAAATAGTTTATGTTAAAAAAAACTCTTAATCATACATTTCCAAGAGGCGATTCATTTAAAAAGTAAATAAAAAAATTAACTTTTAATATTCTCGGCATCTGAAATCTGACAAAAGTGTCGTGAGTTTGAGCTAAAAATATTGAAACACAAATAGTACATAAAAATATGTTTCCATTCGAAGATTAATGCACTTCTCTGGATGTAATGACATGGCTCCTAATTTTGTTTTCTTGATACACACAGGTAATCTATGGGATTAACATCTTGGCTCTGTGTGGATGTTTCAAGTATGTGTGGGGAATTAAATAGTAACCACATGCATATCACATACGGTGTGGTTGGGATTATTGTCTTGTTTGAAGAAGTGGTCCAGTTCTAGTCCCATTTTGTCTGCGTTAGAATACAAACTTTTTGTGAGTTTATTCCAATTTTCCGTATTGTTCATCTCAGCAATGAACACCAAATTATCACAACAGGCACAAATATAACCCCATAATATTACACTTCCTCCACCGTGCTTCACCGTTGCTGGAAAAACAAAAAACGAACGCTCTCATAAAATAAAGCATGAAAAGAAGACAAGTGCCAGAGCCTTGAGAACTAACAAAGTCAACAAATCCTTAGTGCAGTTCTTATACAATTTAGTTTATCGAAACAGCTGATCTTCGTTATATTAAACATATGACATTATTTCTGTTCGGTCTGTTTAAATTACTCAGAAGAGTAATTATATTATATTCATACCTTAGCATAACTTCATTACCCAAAAAATATAGGTTTTGAAACAGTTTACATGAATAAATCGGCATCACTAGCAAAATACATATTTCGCTTTATAAAACAAGCTATCAGTACGTAGCATTCAAGGAGTGCCAAGGCATCATGACTGCACTATTACAATTTGAACATTTTGTAACGAACTCCCTGTATTGTGCCTATTCGATAGCAAATGACATGACCTAGCAGCCACCAAATCGTCAATTTGTATATTTCATGTCGGAAATTTCCACTTTTATAAATTATAGAAAAGATTTATTATTATTTGGAATTAATTTCAGTTTTTGAATTTATTTGAAACTAACGAAAATACAATGTTACAAAACCCAACAATATCCAAAAATCCTACAAATTGGACCTTACTAATAAAAAAGAAAAATAGAAATAAAAAAAAAACAAAAAAACAGTTACTTGACAGACTGCAAATTAAATATAAATTTATTTGAATTCCTTGATGACGATTCCTTAGCAATGTGTTTGAGTCCCCACCATGCCTTTAAGTCGAGACTAATTTCGAAGATCATTATATTCTTGATCATCTAAATGACTTATATCTGATTTTCTCATTTTGTTATTCCCTGTAAAATTTGCATATTTAAGATCTATATAAAACCACGTTCCGAATACTTTGAATTGAGTAAAAGAGAACCTGGGACGAGTTTATGAAATTGTAATATTTATTCCAGTTTCCTCCTAAATCTGTCCTCTTCGATATGTTGGCAACTTCCCTTAATAGGAAGGAATATCGACATAGTACTCTTAATGACAATTATTGAGACAGGTCTGCAAGTTATAAGGTACCATATGATTATATATTCCATATAGCATATTCCTCCATCCTCTCGTTTGTCAGTATATACTGCCTAGTTTATTTGAACTAGAGAACCAGTAGTAATCATAATTTATCGCAATATCGGTAAATATATAGATCCAAATTTATTTCTATAAACACATCGATAAAAATATCGATTACAAATTAATACTGAAGATATGAAAAAATCAATTAAAAAAAAAAAAGCACAATAAAACTAATTTGGAAAAGCAGTAATGTCTATTAGATTCACAAAATTTGAATGAATTATCACATTATATAATATATTATTTATTATATTATATTATATATTATATTATATTATATTATATTATACTATATTATATTATATATTATATTATATTATATTATATTATATTATATTATATTATATTATATTATATTATATTATATTATATTATATTATATTATATTATATTATATTATATTATATTATATTATATTATATTATATTATATTATATTATATTATATTATATTATATTATATATTATATATGTACCTTTCCAATTACTACTGACTGGAAGATACTCAGTTTTAAATTGCAAACTAGTAACCGCAGCAGTTTGAATGATATTTTTATATTTTCTACATCATGTTTCATAGTCGCTGGAAATTCAGCTGTGGTTAAACTCTAACCGCAATACAAGAAAACTAATTCTTTTTTTGGTGTTGTGAGGAAGCTCTATGCCCGGAAGTCTTTTAGATTCACAAGTCAATCTAAATGCCGGACTACATTTATTCATCTTTTTCTATCATTCTCGTTCACCTTTTAACTTTTACACGATTTTCTAAATTATTTTTTTCTAAATATCTTTTCGAAATTTTATAAATTCAACTTTTCAAAAATATAACATAAATCTCGAATTCAAACCTATAGATTAAAACGTTGTTTTTTTTTTTTTTAATTTTCTTATAATAATATTTTTTTTTTTTGTATCACCTTTTTTATTATTACAAATTCTTTTTGATATGTCAGTTCGAGGTACACGGAGGATTTATTAACTAGTGTTGTGAATTCAATAACCTTCAATGTTTGTGGGAATAATATTGGTGTCGTTGGCCAGAGGCTTCCACAAGCTCGCGGGAACTTCGACAATTCTGCCTGGTGTAGATCACGATAGCTTGTCGGTGTTGGTAACGGCCGCTGTAGAAGGACAGCAGACGGAGATGTAGGCGACACTCAGTAAAACGCTGGCAAATTTAGAGAGATGAATATTGAGGCTGTATTTCAACGATTTTCCATAAACAATACTCCAACAATTTATGCTACTGAGACATTCTATCTAACAGCACCTCAGCAAAGATAGCATTTGGTGGCATTGGGCCATCGAACACCTTTTTGGATTACCATCTGTTTCGAACAATCCCCTTAATGTGCATTCTCTCGTTAATGCCGGCCAGAACTCCTGTGCTTCGCAATGCAAGTAAAGCTATTTGGAAATTTCATTCCGTCCAGAGAAAGTAGGGCATATTATTTTTAATTGGATACTAAGATTTTCCGGCGGTTCCCAAGGTTCGTCAGTGGATAATCGAGTGGACCAAACTTTAGGAAACTTTACTCTTCTTTGCTGATGAGCTAGTACTTTTACCAGCTGGAATCATTAATGAGATTAATTCTGTAAATTCAGAGCTAATTTCCCCACAATATCTTTCTAATGATCAGCTAAACCAACATCATTTGTTATTAATTTGCTTTCATCTTTTTCAAAGGAAGGCTTGGGTAAATATCGTCTTGCCCATTCAATCCTCTAAACCTATCAAATTTTCCGCTGTTTCCGGGTACTGAGAAGATAATCTACGATGAATTAGATCGAATGATTCAATTGAGTGTAATTGAGAAGTCAGACAGCGTGTGGTCGTCTCCGATTATTCTGGTGTCAAAGCCCGAAAAAATTCGCTTGTGTCTCGATAGCCGCCAACTGAACGAGGTTACACTGAAAGACGCGTATCCTCTGCACAAACATTGATGGCATTTTGAGACGTCTACCAAAGACGGAAACAATAACGAGTTTAGATCTCTAGGATGTATTCTGGCAGATCCCTCTCGACGTGAACTCCAAAAACGAAACGGCTTTCACTCTTCTCAGTAGTCGACTTTATCAGTTCAAGGTAATGCCCCCTCTTCGGCCTCTACAATGCGCCACACACAATGTCCCGATTAATGGACAAAGTCGTGCCAGCTCATCTTAGAACTCATCTTCCTGATTTGCTTATCATTTCGGAAAGCTTTTCAAAACATTTTGAGGTGTTGCGGGAAATAGCGAAACATCTCCGCTTGTCAGGACTGACTATTAATGTCGAAAGGAGTAAATTTTGCACGAAAATGTAGCCACCATCACCAAATTTCCAAAATCATTCAAACAAACCAGACGGTTTTTAGTTATGTCTGGGTGGTTCAGAAAATGTATTAGGAGTTACAACACTATTTACTGACTTGCTAAAGAACAATCGAAGTTTTGGTTGGAATGATGAAAAACCAAAAAACCCTTTGACGATTTGAAGTCTATTCTGAGCACCGCATATGTGTTACATTTCACGAATTTCACACAATCGTTTTACATAGAGTATATATATAGAAAGTTCATTAACCAATCAGCTGTCCGGAGGATTTTGTTGAGAAACTGGAAAGTTCCAGTTCTAGGAGCTCCAGAGCGGCAAGGCCATAGAAGGAACTCTGGAAGTGCCAGCTGAGACGGAGGAGAGGAGTACATCGTAGGAACATCTGTCAGAGTCCACGAGACGTGATCAAAGTCGCAGTGAATAATTAAAACCTTTCCGGAAGTGTAACTTAAATAAAAAGACAAAACCAAAACCAGAAAAATCCCCAAAACAATGACAATGACAATGACAGTGCTTTGAAAATGGGATCATCGCTCAACCAGGCATGCAATTCCTAACGATGATCAGGATGGGCGGGCTAGGAGTTGTCACTCAAACGCCATAAGCCAACTCCAACATGTTGAGATCATGGTCACCGATATCTCTGTTTCTTTCCTTTCTCCTTCCAATTTCCACTATTGTCTCTTCAGCACTATCCGTATCGAAGAGCAGTTGACATGAGAGCAAACGTTAACATGGCGACCAAGACAACGGAAGCAAGACCCCACTCCCAATTGTCGTCGAGTCGCTCAGTAGCTCCTCTCGACCGTCTGTAGCCATATTACATACTTTAGCGCCCAACATGGGGCCCACACGTTCTGTTCCCAGTTTTATAACGCCGTGTTCATATTTGATATGCAGCAATAACTTATGTGGTATCTTTAATATA
The DNA here is from genome assembly GCA_947389925.1 of Coelopa pilipes. Classification (NCBI taxonomy): domain Eukaryota; kingdom Metazoa; phylum Arthropoda; class Insecta; order Diptera; family Coelopidae; genus Coelopa; species Coelopa pilipes. The sequence goes on from CANDXB010000001.1 coordinate 133,761, forward strand.
TTACTTTCCAATTGCTGCTGACTGGAAGATACTCAGTTTTAAATCGCAAACTAGTAACCGAAGCAGTTTGAATAATATTTTTATATTTTCTACATCATGTTTCGTAGTCGCTGGAAATTCAGCTGTGGGTAAATGCTAACCGCAATACAAGAAAACTAATTCTTTTTTTGTTGTTGTGAAGAAGCTCTATGCCCGGAAGTCTTTTAGATTCACAAGTCAATCTAAATGCCGGACTACATTTATTCATCTTTTTCTATCTTTCTCGTTCAATTCCTTTTACACTATTTTCTAAATTGTTTTTTTTTCTAAATATCTTTTCGAAAATTTATAAATTAAACTTTTCAAAAATATATCATAAATCTCGAATTCAAACCTATAGATTAAACGTTGATTTTTGTTTTTTTTTTTTTAATTTTCTTATAATAATATTTTTTTTTTTTTTTTTTTGTATTACCTTTTTTATTATTACAAATTTTTTTGATATGTCAGTTCGAGGCACACGGAGGATTTATCAACTAGTGTTGTGAATTCAATAACCTTCAATGTTTGTGGAAATAATATTGGTGTCGTTGGCCAGAGGCTTCCACAAGCTCGCGGGAACTTCGACAATTCTGCCTGGTGTAGATCACGATAGCTTGTCGGTGTTGGTAACGGCCGCAGTAGAAGGACAGCAGACGGAGATGTACTCAGTAAAACGTTGGCAAATTTAGTTGATACGAATATTGAGACTGTATTTCGACGATTTGCCATAAACAATACTCCAACAATTTATGCTACTGAGACATTCTATCTAACAGCACCTCAGCAAAGACAGCATTTGGTGGCATTGGGCCATCGAACACCTTTTGGGATTACCATCTGTTTCGAACAATCCCCTTAATGTGCATTCTCTCGTTAATGCCGGCCAGAACTCCTGTGCTTCGCAATGCACGCAAAGCAATTTGGAAATTTCATTCCGTCCAGAGAAAGTAGGGCATATTATTTTTAATTGGATACTAAGATTTTCCGGCGGTTCCCAAGGTTCGTCAGTGGATAATCGAGTGGACCAAACTTTAGGAAACTTTACTCTTCTTTGCTGATGAGCTAGTACTTTTACCAGCTGGAATCATTAATGAGATTAATTCTGTAAATTCAGAGCTAATTTCCCCACAATATCTTTCTAATGATCAGCTAAACCAACATCATTTGTTATTAATTTGCTTTCATCTTTTTCAAAGGAAGGCTTGGGTAAATATCGTCTTGCCCATTCAATCCTCTAAACCTATCAAATTTTCCGCTGTTTCCGGGTACTGAGAAGATAATCTACGATGAATTAGATCGAATGATTCAATTGAGTGTAATTGAGAAGTCAGACAGCGTGTGGTCGTCTCCGATTATTCTGGTGTCAAAGCCCGAAAAAATTCGCTTGTGTCTCGATAGCCGCCAACTGAACGAGGTTACACTGAAAGACGCGTATCCTCTGCACAAACATTGATGGCATTTTGAGACGTCTACCAAAGACGGAAACAATAACGAGTTTAGATCTCTAGGATGTATTCTGGCAGATCCCTCTCGACGTGAACTCCAAAAACGAAACGGCTTTCACTCTTCTCAGTAGTCGACTTTATCAGTTCAAGGTAATGCCCCCTCTTCGGCCTCTACAATGCGCCACACACAATGTCCCGATTAATGGACAAAGTCGTGCCAGCTCATCTTAGAACTCATCTTCCTGATTTGCTTATCATTTCGGAAAGCTTTTCAAAACATTTTGAGGTGTTGCGGGAAATAGCGAAACATCTCCGCTTGTCAGGACTGACTATTAATGTCGAAAGGAGTAAATTTTGCACGAAAATGTAGCCACCATCACCAAATTTCCAAAATCATTCAAACAAACCAGACGGTTTTTAGTTATGTCTGGGTGGTTCAGAAAATGTATTAGGAGTTACAACACTATTTACTGACTTGCTAAAGAACAATCGAAGTTTTGGTTGGAATGATGAAAAACCAAAAAACCCTTTGACGATTTGAAGTCTATTCTGAGCACCGCATATGTGTTACATTTCACGAATTTCACACAATCGTTTTACATAGAGTATATATATAGAAAGTTCATTAACCAATCAGCTGTCTGGAAAGTTCCAGTTCTAGGAGCTCCAGAGCGGCAAGGCCATAGAAGGAACTCTGGAAGTGCCAGCTGAGACGGAGGAGAGGAGTACATCGTAGGAACATCTGTCAGAGTCCACGAGACGTGATCAAAGTCGCAGTGAATAATTAAAACCTTTCCGGAAGTGTAACTTAAATAAAAAGACAAAACCAAAACCAGAAAAATCTCCAAAACAATGACAATGACAATGACAGTGCTTTGAAAATGGGATCATCGCTCAACCAGGCATGCAATTCCTAACGATGATCAGGATGGGCGGGCTAGGAGTTGTCACTCAAACGCCATAAGCCAACTCCAACATGTTGAGATCATGGTCACCGATATCTCTGTTTCTTTCCTTTCTCCTTCCAATTTCCACTATTGTCTCTTCAGCACTATCCGTATCGAAGAGCAGTTGACATGAGAGCAAACGTTAACATGGCGACCAAGACAACGGAAGCAAGACCCCACTCCCAATTGTCGTCGAGTCGCTCAGTAGCTCCTCTCGACCGTCTGTAGCCATATTACATACTTTAGCGCCCAACATGGGGCCTACACGTTCTGTTCCCAGTTTTATAACGCCGTGTTCATATTTGATATGCAGCAATAACTTATGTGGTATCTTTAATATATTACTTTCCAATTGCTGCTGACTGGAAGATACTCAGTTTTAAATCGCAAACTAGTAACCGAAGCAGTTTGAATAATATTTTTATATTTTCTACATCATGTTTCGTAGTCGCTGGAAATTCAGCTGTGGGTAAATGCTAACCGCAATACAAGAAAACTAATTCTTTTTTTGTTGTTGTGAAGAAGCTCTATGCCCGGAAGTCTTTTAGATTCACAAGTCAATCTAAATGCCGGACTACATTTATTCATCTTTTTCTATCTTTCTCGTTCAATTCCTTTTACACTATTTTCTAAATTGTTTTTTTTTCTAAATATCTTTTCGAAAATTTATAAATTAAACTTTTCAAAAATATATCATAAATCTCGAATTCAAACCTATAGATTAAACGTTGATTTTTGTTTTTTTTTTTTTAATTTTCTTATAATAATATTTTTTTTTTTTTTTTGTATTACCTTTTTTATTATTACAAATTTTTTTGATATGTCAGTTCGAGGCACACGGAGGATTTATCAACTAGTGTTGTGAATTCAATAACCTTCAATGTTTGTGGAAATAATATTGGTGTCGTTGGCCAGAGGCTTCCACAAGCTCGCGGGAACTTCGACAATTCTGCCTGGTGTAGATCACGATAGCTTGTCGGTGTTGGTAACGGCCGCTGTAGAAGGACAGCAGACGGAGATGTAGGCGACACTCAGTAAAACGCTGGCAAATTTAGAGAGATGAATATTGAGGCTGTATTTCAACGATTTTCCATAAACAATACTCCAACAATTTATGCTACTGAGACATTCTATCTAACAGCACCTCAGCAAAGATAGCATTTGGTGGCATTGGGCCATCGAACACCTTTTTGGATTACCATCTGTTTCGAACAATCCCCTTAATGTGCATTCTCTCGTTAATGCCGGCCAGAACTCCTGTGCTTCGCAATGCAAGTAAAGCTATTTGGAAATTTCATTCCGTCCAGAGAAAGTAGGGCATATTATTTTTAATTGGATACTAAGATTTTCCGGCGGTTCCCAAGGTTCGTCAGTGGATAATCGAGTGGACCAAACTTTAGGAAACTTTACTCTTCTTTGCTGATGAGCTAGTACTTTTACCAGCTGGAATCATTAATGAGATTAATTCTGTAAATTCAGAGCTAATTTCCCCACAATATCTTTCTAATGATCAGCTAAACCAACATCATTTGTTATTAATTTGCTTTCATCTTTTTCAAAGGAAGGCTTGGGTAAATATCGTCTTGCCCATTCAATCCTCTAAACCTATCAAATTTTCCGCTGTTTCCGGGTACTGAGAAGATAATCTACGATGAATTAGATCGAATGATTCAATTGAGTGTAATTGAGAAGTCAGACAGCGTGTGGTCGTCTCCGATTATTCTGGTGTCAAAGCCCGAAAAAATTCGCTTGTGTCTCGATAGCCGCCAACTGAACGAGGTTACACTGAAAGACGCGTATCCTCTGCACAAACATTGATGGCATTTTGAGACGTCTACCAAAGACGGAAACAATAACGAGTTTAGATCTCTAGGATGTATTCTGGCAGATCCCTCTCGACGTGAACTCCAAAAACGAAACGGCTTTCACTCTTCTCAGTAGTCGACTTTATCAGTTCAAGGTAATGCCCCCTCTTCGGCCTCTACAATGCGCCACACACAATGTCCCGATTAATGGACAAAGTCGTGCCAGCTCATCTTAGAACTCATCTTCCTGATTTGCTTATCATTTCGGAAAGCTTTTCAAAACATTTTGAGGTGTTGCGGGAAATAGCGAAACATCTCCGCTTGTCAGGACTGACTATTAATGTCGAAAGGAGTAAATTTTGCACGAAAATGTAGCCACCATCACCAAATTTCCAAAATCATTCAAACAAACCAGACGGTTTTTAGTTATGTCTGGGTGGTTCAGAAAATGTATTAGGAGTTACAACACTATTTACTGACTTGCTAAAGAACAATCGAAGTTTTGGTTGGAATGATGAAAAACCAAAAAACCCTTTGACGATTTGAAGTCTATTCTGAGCACCGCATATGTGTTACATTTCACGAATTTCACACAATCGTTTTACATAGAGTATATATATAGAAAGTTCATTAACCAATCAGCTGTCTGGAAAGTTCCAGTTCTAGGAGCTCCAGAGCGGCAAGGCCATAGAAGGAACTCTGGAAGTGCCAGCTGAGACGGAGGAGAGGAGTACATCGTAGGAACATCTGTCAGAGTCCACGAGACGTGATCAAAGTCGCAGTGAATAATTAAAACCTTTCCGGAAGTGTAACTTAAATAAAAAGACAAAACCAAAACCAGAAAAATCCCCAAAACAATGACAATGACAATGACAGTGCTTTGAAAATGGGATCATCGCTCAACCAGGCATGCAATTCCTAACGATGATCAGGATGGGCGGGCTAGGAGTTGTCACTCAAACGCCATAAGCCAACTCCAACATGTTGAGATCATGGTCACCGATATCTCTGTTTCTTTCCTTTCTCCTTCCAATTTCCACTATTGTCTCTTCAGCACTATCCGTATCGAAGAGCAGTTGACATGAGAGCAAACGTTAACATGGCGACCAAGACAACGGAAGCAAGACCCCACTCCCAATTGTCGTCGAGTCGCTCAGTAGCTCCTCTCGACCGTCTGTAGCCATATTACATACTTTAGCGCCCAACATGGGGCCCACACTTTCTGTTCCCAGTTTTATAACGCCGTGTTCATATTTGATATGCAGCAATAACTTATGTGGTGTCTTTAATATATTACTTTCCAATTGCTGCTGACTGGAAGATACTCAGTTTTAAATCGCAAACTAGTAACCGAAGCAGTTTGAATAATATTTTTATATTTTCTACATCATGTTTCGTAGTCGCTGGAAATTCAGCTGTGGGTAAATGCTAACCGCAATACAAGAAAACTAATTCTTTTTTTGTTGTTGTGAAGAAGCTCTATGCCCGGAAGTCTTTTAGATTCACAAGTCAATCTAAATGCCGGACTACATTTATTCATCTTTTTCTATCTTTCTCGTTCAATTCCTTTTACACTATTTTCTAAATTGTTTTTTTTTCTAAATATCTTTTCGAAAATTTATAAATTAAACTTTTCAAAAATATATCATAAATCTCGAATTCAAACCTATAGATTAAACGTTGATTTTTGTTTTTTTTTTTTAATTTTCTTATAATAATATTTTTTTTTTTTTTTTTTGTATTACCTTTTTTATTATTACAAATTTTTTTGATATGTCAGTTCGAGGCACACGGAGGATTTATCAACTAGTGTTGTGAATTCAATAACCTTCAATGTTTGTGGAAATAATATTGGTGTCGTTGGCCAGAGGCTTCCACAAGCTCGCGGGAACTTCGACAATTCTGCCTGGTGTAGATCACGATAGTTTGTCGGTGTTGGTAACGGCCGCAGTAGAAGGACAGCAGACGGAGATGTACTCAGTAAAACGTTGGAAAATTTAGTTGATACGAATATTGAGGCTGTATTTCGACGATTTGCCATAAACAATACTCCAACAATTTATGCTACTGAGACATTCTATCTAACAGCACCTCAGCAAAGACAGCATTTGGTGGCATTGGGCCATCGAACACCTTTTGGGATTACCATCTGTTTCGAACAATCCCCTTAATGTGCATTCTCTCGTTAATGCCGGCCAGAACTCCTGTGCTTCGCAATGCACGCAAAGCAATTTGGAAATTTCATTCCGTCCAGAGAAAGTAGGGCATATTATTTTTAATTGGATACTAAGATTTTCCGGCGGTTCCCAAGGTTCGTCAGTGGATAATCGAGTGGACCAAACTTTAGGAAACTTTACTCTTCTTTGCTGATGAGCTAGTACTTTTACCAGCTGGAATCATTAATGAGATTAATTCTGTAAATTCAGAGCTAATTTCCCCACAATATCTTTCTAATGATCAGCTAAACCAACATCATTTGTTATTAATTTGCTTTCATCTTTTTCAAAGGAAGGCTTGGGTAAATATCGTCTTGCCCATTCAATCCTCTAAACCTATCAAATTTTCCGCTGTTTCCGGGTACTGAGAAGATAATCTACGATGAATTAGATCGAATGATTCAATTGAGTGTAATTGAGAAGTCAGACAGCGTGTGGTCGTCTCCGATTATTCTGGTGTCAAAGCCCGAAAAAATTCGCTTGTGTCTCGATAGCCGCCAACTGAACGAGGTTACACTGAAAGACGCGTATCCTCTGCACAAACATTGATGGCATTTTGAGACGTCTACCAAAGACGGAAACAATAACGAGTTTAGATCTCTAGGATGTATTCTGGCAGATCCCTCTCGACGTGAACTCCAAAAACGAAACGGCTTTCACTCTTCTCAGTAGTCGACTTTATCAGTTCAAGGTAATGCCCCCTCTTCGGCCTCTACAATGCGCCACACACAATGTCCCGATTAATGGACAAAGTCGTGCCAGCTCATCTTAGAACTCATCTTCCTGATTTGCTTATCATTTCGGAAAGCTTTTCAAAACATTTTGAGGTGTTGCGGGAAATAGCGAAACATCTCCGCTTGTCAGGACTGACTATTAATGTCGAAAGGAGTAAATTTTGCACGAAAATGTAGCCACCATCACCAAATTTCCAAAATCATTTAAACAAACCAGACGGTTTTTAGTTATGTCTGGGTGGTTCAGAAAATGTATTAGGAGTTACAACACTATTTACTGACTTGCTAAAGAACAATCGAAGTTTTGGTTGGAATGATGAAAAACCAAAAAACCCTTTGACGATTTGAAGTCTATTCTGAGCACCGCATATGTGTTACATTTCACGAATTTCACACAATCGTTTTACATAGAGTATATATATAGAAAGTTCATTAACCAATCAGCTGTCTGGAAAGTTCCAGTTCTAGGAGCTCCAGAGCGGCAAGGCCATAGAAGGAACTCTGGAAGTGCCAGCTGAGACGGAGGAGAGGAGTACATCGTAGGAACATCTGTCAGAGTCCACGAGACGTGATCAAAGTCGCAGTGAATAATTAAAACCTTTCCGGAAGTGTAACTTAAATAAAAAGACAAAACCAAAACCAGAAAAATCCCCAAAACAATGACAATGACAATGACAGTGCTTTGAAAATGGGATCATCGCTCAACCAGGCATGCAATTCCTAACGATGATCAGGATGGGCGGGCTAGGAGTTGTCACTCAAACGCCATAAGCCAACTCCAACATGTTGAGATCATGGTCACCGATATCTCTGTTTCTTTCCTTTCTCCTTCCAATTTCCACTATTGTCTCTTCAGCACTATCCGTATCGAAGAGCAGTTGACATGAGAGCAAACGTTAACATGGCGACCAAGACAACGGAAGCAAGACCCCACTCCCAATTGTCGTCGAGTCGCTCAGTAGCTCCTCTCGACCGTCTGTAGCCATATTACATACTTTAGCGCCCAACATGGGGCCTACACGTTCTGTTCCCAGTTTTATAACGCCGTGTTCATATTTGATATGCAGCAATAACTTATGTGGTATCTTTAATATATTACTTTCCAATTGCTGCTGACTGGAAGATACTCAGTTTTAAATCGCAAACTAGTAACCGAAGCAGTTTGAATAATATTTTTATATTTTCTACATCATGTTTCGTAGTCGCTGGAAATTCAGCTGTGGGTAAATGCTAACCGCAATACAAGAAAACTAATTCTTTTTTTGTTGTTGTGAAGAAGCTCTATGCCCGGAAGTCTTTTAGATTCACAAGTCAATCTAAATGCCGGACTACATTTATTCATCTTTTTCTATCTTTCTCGTTCAATTCCTTTTACACTATTTTCTAAATTGTTTTTTTTTCTAAATATCTTTTCGAAAATTTATAAATTAAACTTTTCAAAAATATATCATAAATCTCGAATTCAAACCTATAGATTAAACGTTGATTTTTGTTTTTTTTTTTTTAATTTTCTTATAATAATATTTTTTTTTTTTTTTTGTATTACCTTTTTTATTATTACAAATTTTTTTGATATGTCAGTTCGAGGCACACGGAGGATTTATCAACTAGTGTTGTGAATTCAATAACCTTCAATGTTTGTGGAAATAATATTGGTGTCGTTGGCCAGAGGCTTCCACAAGCTCGCGGGAACTTCGACAATTCTGCCTGGTGTAGATCACGATAGCTTGTCGGTGTTGGTAACGGCCGCTGTAGAAGGACAGCAGACGGAGATGTAGGCGACACTCAGTAAAACGCTGGCAAATTTAGAGAGATGAATATTGAGGCTGTATTTCAACGATTTTCCATAAACAATACTCCAACAATTTATGCTACTGAGACATTCTATCTAACAGCACCTCAGCAAAGATAGCATTTGGTGGCATTGGGCCATCGAACACCTTTTTGGATTACCATCTGTTTCGAACAATCCCCTTAATGTGCATTCTCTCGTTAATGCCGGCCAGAACTCCTGTGCTTCGCAATGCAAGTAAAGCTATTTGGAAATTTCATTCCGTCCAGAGAAAGTAGGGCATATTATTTTTAATTGGATACTAAGATTTTCCGGCGGTTCCCAAGGTTCGTCAGTGGATAATCGAGTGGACCAAACTTTAGGAAACTTTACTCTTCTTTGCTGATGAGCTAGTACTTTTACCAGCTGGAATCATTAATGAGATTAATTCTGTAAATTCAGAGCTAATTTCCCCACAATATCTTTCTAATGATCAGCTAAACCAACATCATTTGTTATTAATTTGCTTTCATCTTTTTCAAAGGAAGGCTTGGGTAAATATCGTCTTGCCCATTCAATCCTCTAAACCTATCAAATTTTCCGCTGTTTCCGGGTACTGAGAAGATAATCTACGATGAATTAGATCGAATGATTCAATTGAGTGTAATTGAGAAGTCAGACAGCGTGTGGTCGTCTCCGATTATTCTGGTGTCAAAGCCCGAAAAAATTCGCTTGTGTCTCGATAGCCGCCAACTGAACGAGGTTACACTGAAAGACGCGTATCCTCTGCACAAACATTGATGGCATTTTGAGACGTCTACCAAAGACGGAAACAATAACGAGTTTAGATCTCTAGGATGTATTCTGGCAGATCCCTCTCGACGTGAACTCCAAAAACGAAACGGCTTTCACTCTTCTCAGTAGTCGACTTTATCAGTTCAAGGTAATGCCCCCTCTTCGGCCTCTACAATGCGCCACACACAATGTCCCGATTAATGGACAAAGTCGTGCCAGCTCATCTTAGAACTCATCTTCCTGATTTGCTTATCATTTCGGAAAGCTTTTCAAAACATTTTGAGGTGTTGCGGGAAATAGCGAAACATCTCCGCTTGTCAGGACTGACTATTAATGTCGAAAGGAGTAAATTTTGCACGAAAATGTAGCCACCATCACCAAATTTCCAAAATCATTCAAACAAACCAGACGGTTTTTAGTTATGTCTGGGTGGTTCAGAAAATGTATTAGGAGTTACAACACTATTTACTGACTTGCTAAAGAACAATCGAAGTTTTGGTTGGAATGATGAAAAACCAAAAAACCCTTTGACGATTTGAAGTCTATTCTGAGCACCGCATATGTGTTACATTTCACGAATTTCACACAATCGTTTTACATAGAGTATATATATAGAAAGTTCATTAACCAATCAGCTGTCTGGAAAGTTCCAGTTCTAGGAGCTCCAGAGCGGCAAGGCCATAGAAGGAACTCTGGAAGTGCCAGCTGAGACGGAGGAGAGGAGTACATCGTAGGAACATCTGTCAGAGTCCACGAGACGTGATCAAAGTCGCAGTGAATAATTAAAACCTTTCCGGAAGTGTAACTTAAATAAAAAGACAAAACCAAAACCAGAAAAATCCCCAAAACAATGACAATGACAATGACAGTGCTTTGAAAATGGGATCATCGCTCAACCAGGCATGCAATTCCTAACGGTGATCAGGATGGGCGGGCTAGGAGTTGTCACTCAAACGCCATAAGCCAACTCCAACATGTTGAGATCATGGTCACCGATATCTCTGTTTCTTTCCTTTCTCCTTCCAATTTCCACTATTGTCTCTTCAGCACTATCCGTATCGAAGAGCAGTTGACATGAGAGCAAACGTTAACATGGCGACCAAGACAACGGAAGCAAGACCCCACTCCCAATTGTCGTCGAGTCGCTCAGTAGCTCCTCTCGGCCGTCTGTAGCCATATTACATACTTTAGCGCCCAACATGGGGCCCACACTTTCTGTTCCCAGTTTTATAACGCCGTGTTCATATTTGATATGCAGCAATAACTTATGTGGTGTCTTTAATATATTACTTTCCAATTGCTGCTGACTGGAAGATACTCAGTTTTAAATCGCAAACTAGTAACCGAAGCAGTTTGAATAATATTTTTATATTTTCTACATCATGTTTCGTAGTCGCTGGAAATTCAGCTGTGGGTAAATGCTAACCGCAATACAAGAAAACTAATTCTTTTTTTGTTGTTGTGAAGAAGCTCTATGCCCGGAAGTCTTTTAGATTCACAAGTCAATCTAAATGCCGGACTACATTTATTCATCTTTTTCTATCTTTCTCGTTCAATTCCTTTTACACTATTTTCTAAATTGTTTTTTTTTCTAAATATCTTTTCGAAAATTTATAAATTAAACTTTTCAAAAATATATCATAAATCTCGAATTCAAACCTATAGATTGAACGTTGATTTTTGTTTTTTTTTTTTAATTTTCTTATAATAATATTTTTTTTTTTTTTTTTGTATTACCTTTTTTATTATTACAAATTTTTTTGATATGTCAGTTCGAGGCACACGGAGGATTTATCAACTAGTGTTGTGAATTCAATAACCTTCAATGTTTGTGGAAATAATATTGGTGTCGTTGGCCAGAGGCTTCCACAAGCTCGCGGGAACTTCGACAATTCTGCCTGGTGTAGATCACGATAGTTTGTCGGTGTTGGTAACGGCCGCAGTAGAAGGACAGCAGACGGAGATGTACTCAGTAAAACGTTGGCAAATTTAGTTGATACGAATATTGAGACTGTATTTCGACGATTTGCCATAAACAATACTCCAACAATTTATGCTACTGAGACATTCTATCTAACAGCACCTCAGCAAAGACAGCATTTGGTGGCATTGGGCCATCGAACACCTTTTGGGATTACCATCTGTTTCGAACAATCCCCTTAATGTGCATTCTCTCGTTAATGCCGGCCAGAACTCCTGTGCTTCGCAATGCACGCAAAGCAATTTGGAAATTTCATTCCGTCCAGAGAAAGTAGGGCATATTATTTTTAATTGGATACTAAGATTTTCCGGCGGTTCCCAAGGTTCGTCAGTGGATAATCGAGTGGACCAAACTTTAGGAAACTTTACTCTTCTTTGCTGATGAACTAGTACTTTTACCAGCTGGAATCATTAATGAGATTAATTCTGTAAATTCAGAGCTAATTTCCCCACAATATCTTTCTAATGATCAGCTAAACCAACATCATTTGTTATTAATTTGTTTTCATCTTTTTCAAAGTAAGGATTGGGTAAATATCGTCTTGCCCATTCAATCCTCTACACCTATCAAATTTTCCGCTGTTTCCGGGAACTGAGAAGATAATCTACGATGAATTAGATTGAATGATTCAATTGAGTGTAATTGAGAAGTCAGACAGCGTGTGGTCGTCTCCGATTATTCTGGTGTGAAAGCCCGAAAAAATTCGCTTGTGTCTCGATAGCCGCCAACTGAACGAGATTACTCTGAAAGACGCATATCCTCTGCACAAACATTGATGGCATTTTGAGTCGTCTACCAAAGACGGAATCAATAACGAGTTTAGATCTCTAGGATGTATTCTGGCAGATCCCTCTCGACGTGAACTCCAAAAACGAAACGGCTTTCACTCTTCTCAGTAGTCGACTTTATCAGTTCAAGGTAATGCCCCCTCTTCGGCCTCTACAATGCGCCACACACAATGTCCCGATTAATGGACAAAGTCGTGCCAGCTCATCTTAGAACTCATCTTCCTGATTTGCTTATCATTTCGGAAAGCTTTTCAAAACATTTTGAGGTGTTGCGGGAAATAGCGAAACATCTCCGCTTGTCAGGACTGACTACTAATGTCGAAAGGAGTAAATTTTGCACGAAAATGTAGCCACCATCACCAAATTTCCAAATTTCATTCAAACAACCCAGACCGTTTTTAGTTATGTCTGGGTGGTTCAGAAAATTTATTAGGAGTTACAACACTATTTACTGACTTGCTAAAGAACAATCGAAGTTTTGGTTGGAATGATGAAAAACCAAAAAACCCTTTGACGATTTGAAGTCTATTCTGAGCTCCGCATATGTGTTACATTTCACGAATTTCACACAATCGTTTTACATACATCGCGATGCGAGTACCACAGGCACAGGAGATGTACTGGTCAAGGTAAATTAAGAGGGTGAAGTGTTTCCGTTAGCATTTATATCGAAGCTTGTGTCTCGTAAATTTAAATTCTGTCGTTCCCAGCAAAAATTAATTTAAGCCTTTCCACATTCGAATGAAAAAATACGAAGAAAGAGTATATATAAAGTTCATTAACCGATCAGCTGTCCGGAGGATTTTGTTGAGAAACTGGAAAGTTCCAGTTCTAGGAGCTCCAGAGCGGCAAGGCCATAGAAGGAACTCTGGAAGTGCCAGCTGAGACGGAGGAGAGGAGTACATCGTAGGAACATCTGTCAGAGTCCACGAGACGTGATCAAAGTCGCAGTGAATAATTAAAACCTTTCCGGAAGTGTAACTTAAATAAAAAGACAAAACCAAAACCAGAAAAATCCCCAAAACAATGACAATGACAATGACAGTGCTTTGAAAATGGGATCATCGCTCAACCAGGCATGCAATTCCTAACGATGATCAGGATGGGCGGGCTAGGAGTTGTCACTCAAACGCCATAAGCCAACTCCAACATGTTGAGATCATGGTCACCGATATCTCTGTTTCTTTCCTTTCTCCTTCCAATTTCCACTATTGTCTCTTCAGCACTATCCGTATCGAAGAGCAGTTGACATGAGAGCAAACGTTAACATGGCGACCAAGACAACGGAAGCAAGACCCCACTCCCAATTGTCGTCGAGTCGCTCAGTAGCTCCTCTCGACCGTCTGTAGCCATATTACATACTTTAGCACCCAACATGGGGCCCACACGTTCTGTTTCCAGTTTTATAACGCCGTGTTCATTTGATATGCAGCAATAACTTATGTGGTGTCTTTAATATATTACTTTCTAATTGATGCTGACTGGAAGATACTCAGTTTTAAATTGCAAACTAGTAACCGCAGCAGTTTGAATGATATTTTTATATTTTCTACATCATGTTTCATAGTCGCTGGAAATTCAGCTGTGGTTAAACGCTAACCGCAATACAAGAAAACTAATTCTTTTTTTGGTGTTGTGAGGAAGCTCTATGCCCGGAAGTCTTTTAGATTCACAAGTCAATCTAAATGCCGGACTACATTTATTCATCTTTTTCTATCATTCTCGTTCACCTTTTAACTTTTACACTATTTTCTAAATTATTTTTTTCTAAATATCTTTTCGAAATTTTATAAATTCAACTTTTCAAAAATATAACATAAATCTCGAATTCAAACCTATAGATTAAAACGTTGTTTTTTTTTTTTAATTTTCTTATAATAATATTTTTTTTTTTTGTATCACCTTTTTTATTATTACAAATTCTTTTTGATATGTCAGTTCGAGGCACACGGAGGATTTATTAACTAGTGTTGTGAATTCAATAACCTTCAATGTTTGTGGGAATAATATTGGTGTCGTTGGCCAGAGGCTTCCACAAGCTCGCGGGAACTTCGACAATTCTGCCTGGTGTAGATCACGATAGCTTGTCGGTGTTGGTAACGGCCGCTGTAGAAGGACAGCAGACGGAGATGTAGGCGACACTCAGTAAAACGCTGGCAAATTTAGAGAGATGAATATTGAGGCTGTATTTCAACGATTTTCCATAAACAATACTCCAACAATTTATGCTACTGAGACATTCTATCTAACAGCACCTCAGCAAAGATAGCATTTGGTGGCATTGGGCCATCGAACACCTTTTTGGATTACCATCTGTTTCGAACAATCCCCTTAATGTGCATTCTCTCGTTAATGCCGGCCAGAACTCCTGTGCTTCGCAATGCAAGTAAAGCTATTTGGAAATTTCATTCCGTCCAGAGAAAGTAGGGCATATTATTTTTAATTGGATACTAAGATTTTCCGGCGGTTCCCAAGGTTCGTCAGTGGATAATCGAGTGGACCAAACTTTAGGAAACTTTACTCTTCTTTGCTGATGAGCTAGTACTTTTACCAGCTGGAATCATTAATGAGATTAATTCTGTAAATTCAGAGCTAATTTCCCCACAATATCTTTCTAATGATCAGCTAAACCAACATCATTTGTTATTAATTTGCTTTCATCTTTTTCAAAGGAAGGCTTGGGTAAATATCGTCTTGCCCATTCAATCCTCTAAACCTATCAAATTTTCCGCTGTTTCCGGGTACTGAGAAGATAATCTACGATGAATTAGATCGAATGATTCAATTGAGTGTAATTGAGAAGTCAGACAGCGTGTGGTCGTCTCCGATTATTCTGGTGTCAAAGCCCGAAAAAATTCGCTTGTGTCTCGATAGCCGCCAACTGAACGAGGTTACACTGAAAGACGCGTATCCTCTGCACAAACATTGATGGCATTTTGAGACGTCTACCAAAGACGGAATCAATAACGAGTTTAGATCTCTAGGATGTATTCTGGCAGATCCCTCTCGACGTGAACTCCAAAAACGAAACGGCTTTCACTCTTCTCAGTAGTCGACTTTATCAGTTCAAGGTAATGCCCCCTCTTCGGCCTCTACAATGCGCCACACACAATGTCCCGATTAATGGACAAAGTCGTGCCAGCTCATCTTAGAACTCATCTTCCTGATTTGCTTATCATTTCGGAAAGCTTTTCAAAACATTTTGAGGTGTTGCGGGAAATAGCGAAACATCTCCGCTTGTCAGGACTGACTATTAATGTCGAAAGGAGTAAATTTTGCACGAAAATGTAGCCACCATCACCAAATTTCCAAAATCATTCAAACAAACCAGACGGTTTTTAGTTATGTCTGGGTGGTTCAGAAAATGTATTAGGAGTTACAACACTATTTACTGACTTGCTAAAGAACAATCGAAGTTTTGGTTGGAATGATGAAAAACCAAAAAACCCTTTGACGATTTGAAGTCTATTCTGAGCTCCGCATATGTGTTACATTTCACGAATTTCACACAATCGTTTTACATAGAGTATATATATAGAAAGTTCATTAACCAATCAGCTGTCCGGAGGATTTTGTTGAGAAACTGGAAAGTTCCAGTTCTAGGAGCTCCAGAGCGGCAAGGCCATAGAAGGAACTCTGGAAGTGCCAGCTGAGACGGAGGAGAGGAGTACATCGTAGGAACATCTGTCAGAGTCCACGAGACGTGATCAAAGTCGCAGTGAATAATTAAAACCTTTCCGGAAGTGTAACTTAAATAAAAAGACAAAACCAAAACCAGAAAAATCCCCAAAACAATGACAATGACAATGACAGTGCTTTGAAAATGGGATCATCGCTCAACCAGGCATGCAATTCCTAACGATGATCAGGATGGGCGGGCTAGGAGTTGTCACTCAAACGCCATAAGCCAACTCCAACATGTTGAGATCATGGTCACCGATATCTCTGTTTCTTTCCTTTCTCCTTCCAATTTACACTATTGTCTCTTCAGCACTATCCGTATCGAAGAGCAGTTGACATGAGAGCAAACGTTAACATGGCGACCAAGACAACGGAAGCAAGACCCCACTCCCAATTGTCGTCGAGTCGCTCAGTAGCTCCTCTCGACCGTCTGTAGCCATATTACATACTTTAGCGCCCAACATGGGGCCCACACGTTCTGTTCCCAGTTTTATAACGCCGTGTTCATATTTGATATGCAGCAATAACTTATGTGGTATCTTTAATATATTACTTTCCAATTGCTGCTGACTGGAAGATACTCAGTTTTAAATCGCAAACTAGTAACCGAAGCAGTTTGAATAATATTTTTATATTTTCTACATCATGTTTCGTAGTCGCTGGAAATTCAGCTGTGGGTAAATGCTAACCGCAATACAAGAAAACTAATTCTTTTTTTGTTGTTGTGAAGAAGCTCTATGCCCGGAAGTCTTTTAGATTCACAAGTCAATCTAAATGCCGGACTACATTTATTCATCTTTTTCTATCTTTCTCGTTCAATTCCTTTTACACTATTTTCTAAATTGTTTTTTTTTCTAAATATCTTTTCGAAAATTTATAAATTAAACTTTTCAAAAATATATCATAAATCTCGAATTCAAACCTATAGATTAAACGTTGATTTTTGTTTTTTTTTTTTTTAATTTTCTTATAATAATATTTTTTTTTTTTTTTTTTTTTGTATTACCTTTTTTATTATTACAAATTTTTTTGATATGTCAGTTCGAGGCACACGGAGGATTTATCAACTAGTGTTGTGAATTCAATAACCTTCAATGTTTGTGGAAATAATATTGGTGTCGTTGGCCAGAGGCTTCCACAAGCTCGCGGGAACTTCGACAATTCTGCCTGGTGTAGATCACGATAGCTTGTCGGTGTTGGTAACGGCCGCTGTAGAAGGACAGCAGACGGAGATGTAGGCGACACTCAGTAAAACGCTGGCAAATTTAGAGAGATGAATATTGAGGCTGTATTTCAACGATTTTCCATAAACAATACTCCAACAATTTATGCTACTGAGACATTCTATCTAACAGCACCTCAGCAAAGATAGCATTTGGTGGCATTGGGCCATCGAACACCTTTTTGGATTACCATCTGTTTCGAACAATCCCCTTAATGTGCATTCTCTCGTTAATGCCGGCCAGAACTCCTGTGCTTCGCAATGCAAGTAAAGCTATTTGGAAATTTCATTCCGTCCAGAGAAAGTAGGGCATATTATTTTTAATTGGATACTAAGATTTTCCGGCGGTTCCCAAGGTTCGTCAGTGGATAATCGAGTGGACCAAACTTTAGGAAACTTTACTCTTCTTTGCTGATGAGCTAGTACTTTTACCAGCTGGAATCATTAATGAGATTAATTCTGTAAATTCAGAGCTAATTTCCCCACAATATCTTTCTAATGATCAGCTAAACCAACATCATTTGTTATTAATTTGCTTTCATCTTTTTCAAAGGAAGGCTTGGGTAAATATCGTCTTGCCCATTCAATCCTCTAAACCTATCAAATTTTCCGCTGTTTCCGGGTACTGAGAAGATAATCTACGATGAATTAGATCGAATGATTCAATTGAGTGTAATTGAGAAGTCAGACAGCGTGTGGTCGTCTCCGATTATTCTGGTGTCAAAGCCCGAAAAAATTCGCTTGTGTCTCGATAGCCGCCAACTGAACGAGGTTACACTGAAAGACGCGTATCCTCTGCACAAACATTGATGGCATTTTGAGACGTCTACCAAAGACGGAAACAATAACGAGTTTAGATCTCTAGGATGTATTCTGGCAGATCCCTCTCGACGTGAACTCCAAAAACGAAACGGCTTTCACTCTTCTCAGTAGTCGACTTTATCAGTTCAAGGTAATGCCCCCTCTTCGGCCTCTACAATGCGCCACACACAATGTCCCGATTAATGGACAAAGTCGTGCCAGCTCATCTTAGAACTCATCTTCCTGATTTGCTTATCATTTCGGAAAGCTTTTCAAAACATTTTGAGGTGTTGCGGGAAATAGCGAAACATCTCCGCTTGTCAGGACTGACTATTAATGTCGAAAGGAGTAAATTTTGCACGAAAATGTAGCCACCATCACCAAATTTCCAAAATCATTCAAACAAACCAGACGGTTTTTAGTTATGTCTGGGTGGTTCAGAAAATGTATTAGGAGTTACAACACTATTTACTGACTTGCTAAAGAACAATCGAAGTTTTGGTTGGAATGATGAAAAACCAAAAAACCCTTTGACGATTTGAAGTCTATTCTGAGCACCGCATATGTGTTACATTTCACGAATTTCACACAATCGTTTTACATAGAGTATATATATAGAAAGTTCATTAACCAATCAGCTGTCTGGAAAGTTCCAGTTCTAGGAGCTCCAGAGCGGCAAGGCCATAGAAGGAACTCTGGAAGTGCCAGCTGAGACGGAGGAGAGGAGTACATCGTAGGAACATCTGTCAGAGTCCACGAGACGTGATCAAAGTCGCAGTGAATAATTAAAACCTTTCCGGAAGTGTAACTTAAATAAAAAGACAAAACCAAAACCAGAAAAATCCCCAAAACAATGACAATGACAATGACAGTGCTTTGAAAATGGGATCATCGCTCAACCAGGCATGCAATTCCTAACGGTGATCAGGATGGGCGGGCTAGGAGTTGTCACTCAAACGCCATAAGCCAACTCCAACATGTTGAGATCATGGTCACCGATATCTCTGTTTCTTTCCTTTCTCCTTCCAATTTCCACTATTGTCTCTTCAGCACTATCCGTATCGAAGAGCAGTTGACATGAGAGCAAACGTTAACATGGCGACCAAGACAACGGAAGCAAGACCCCACTCCCAATTGTCGTCGAGTCGCTCAGTAGCTCCTCTCGACCGTCTGTAGCCATATTACATACTTTAGCGCCCAACATGGGGCCCACACTTTCTGTTCCCAGTTTTATAACGCCGTGTTCATATTTGATATGCAGCAATAACTTATGTGGTGTCTTTAATATATTACTTTCCAATTGCTGCTGACTGGAAGATACTCAGTTTTAAATCGCAAACTAGTAACCGAAGCAGTTTGAATAATATTTTTATATTTTCTACATCATGTTTCGTAGTCGCTGGAAATTCAGCTGTGGGTAAATGCTAACCGCAATACAAGAAAACTAATTCTTTTTTTGTTGTTGTGAAGAAGCTCTATGCCCGGAAGTCTTTTAGATTCACAAGTCAATCTAAATGCCGGACTACATTTATTCATCTTTTTCTATCTTTCTCGTTCAATTCCTTTTACACTATTTTCTAAATTGTTTTTTTTTCTAAATATCTTTTCGAAAATTTATAAATTAAACTTTTCAAAAATATATCATAAATCTCGAATTCAAACCTATAGATTAAACGTTGATTTTTGTTTTTTTTTTTTAATTTTCTTATAATAATATTTTTTTTTTTTTTTTTTGTATTACCTTTTTTATTATTACAAATTTTTTTGATATGTCAGTTCGAGGCACACGGAGGATTTATCAACTAGTGTTGTGAATTCAATAACCTTCAATGTTTGTGGAAATAATATTGGTGTCGTTGGCCAGAGGCTTCCACAAGCTCGCGGGAACTTCGACAATTCTGCCTGGTGTAGATCACGATAGTTTGTCGGTGTTGGTAACGGCCGCAGTAGAAGGACAGCAGACGGAGATGTACTCAGTAAAACGTTGGCAAATTTAGTTGATACGAATATTGAGACTGTATTTCGACGATTTGCCATAAACAATACTCCAACAATTTATGCTACTGAGACATTCTATCTAACAGCACCTCAGCAAAGACAGCATTTGGTGGCATTGGGCCATCGAACACCTTTTGGGATTACCATCTGTTTCGAACAATCCCCTTAATGTGCATTCTCTCGTTAATGCCGGCCAGAACTCCTGTGCTTCGCAATGCACGCAAAGCAATTTGGAAATTTCATTCCGTCCAGAGAAAGTAGGGCATATTATTTTTAATTGGATACTAAGATTTTCCGGCGGTTCCCAAGGTTCGTCAGTGGATAATCGAGTGGACCAAACTTTAGGAAACTTTACTCTTCTTTGCTGATGAACTAGTACTTTTACCAGCTGGAATCATTAATGAGATTAATTCTGTAAATTCAGAGCTAATTTCCCCACAATATCTTTCTAATGATCAGCTAAACCAACATCATTTGTTATTAATTTGCTTTCATCTTTTTCAAAGGAAGGCTTGGGTAAATATCGTCTTGCCCATTCAATCCTCTAAACCTATCAAATTTTCCGCTGTTTCCGGGTACTGAGAAGATAATCTACGATGAATTAGATCGAATGATTCAATTGAGTGTAATTGAGAAGTCAGACAGCGTGTGGTCGTCTCCGATTATTCTGGTGTCAAAGCCCGAAAAAATTCGCTTGTGTCTCGATAGCCGCCAACTGAACGAGGTTACACTGAAAGACGCGTATCCTCTGCACAAACATTGATGGCATTTTGAGACGTCTACCAAAGACGGAAACAATAACGAGTTTAGATCTCTAGGATGTATTCTGGCAGATCCCTCTCGACGTGAACTCCAAAAACGAAACGGCTTTCACTCTTCTCAGTAGTCGACTTTATCAGTTCAAGGTAATGCCCCCTCTTCGGCCTCTACAATGCGCCACACACAATGTCCCGATTAATGGACAAAGTCGTGCCAGCTCATCTTAGAACTCATCTTCCTGATTTGCTTATCATTTCGGAAAGCTTTTCAAAACATTTTGAGGTGTTGCGGGAAATAGCGAAACATCTCCGCTTGTCAGGACTGACTATTAATGTCGAAAGGAGTAAATTTTGCACGAAAATGTAGCCACCATCACCAAATTTCCAAAATCATTCAAACAAACCAGACGGTTTTTAGTTATGTCTGGGTGGTTCAGAAAATGTATTAGGAGTTACAACACTATTTACTGACTTGCTAAAGAACAATCGAAGTTTTGGTTGGAATGATGAAAAACCAAAAAACCCTTTGACGATTTGAAGTCTATTCTGAGCACCGCATATGTGTTACATTTCACGAATTTCACACAATCGTTTTACATAGAGTATATATATAGAAAGTTCATTAACCAATCAGCTGTCTGGAAAGTTCCAGTTCTAGGAGCTCCAGAGCGGCAAGGCCATAGAAGGAACTCTGGAAGTGCCAGCTGAGACGGAGGAGAGGAGTACATCGTAGGAACATCTGTCAGAGTCCACGAGACGTGATCAAAGTCGCAGTGAATAATTAAAACCTTTCCGGAAGTGTAACTTAAATAAAAAGACAAAACCAAAACCAGAAAAATCCCCAAAACAATGACAATGACAATGACAGTGCTTTGAAAATGGGATCATCGCTCAACCAGGCATGCAATTCCTAACGGTGATCAGGATGGGCGGGCTAGGAGTTGTCACTCAAACGCCATAAGCCAACTCCAACATGTTGAGATCATGGTCACCGATATCTCTGTTTCTTTCCTTTCTCCTTCCAATTTCCACTATTGTCTCTTCAGCACTATCCGTATCGAAGAGCAGTTGACATGAGAGCAAACGTTAACATGGCGACCAAGACAACGGAAGCAAGACCCCACTCCCAATTGTCGTCGAGTCGCTCAGTAGCTCCTCTCGACCGTCTGTAGCCATATTACATACTTTAGCGCCCAACATGGGGCCCACACTTTCTGTTCCCAGTTTTATAACGCCGTGTTCATATTTGATATGCAGCAATAACTTATGTGGTGTCTTTAATATATTACTTTCCAATTGCTGCTGACTGGAAGATACTCAGTTTTAAATCGCAAACTAGTAACCGAAGCAGTTTGAATAATATTTTTATATTTTCTACATCATGTTTCGTAGTCGCTGGAAATTCAGCTGTGGGTAAATGCTAACCGCAATACAAGAAAACTAATTCTTTTTTTGTTGTTGTGAAGAAGCTCTATGCCCGGAAGTCTTTTAGATTCACAAGTCAATCTAAATGCCGGACTACATTTATTCATCTTTTTCTATCTTTCTCGTTCAATTCCTTTTACACTATTTTCTAAATTGTTTTTTTTTCTAAATATCTTTTCGAAAATTTATAAATTAAACTTTTCAAAAATATATCATAAATCTCGAATTCAAACCTATAGATTAAACGTTGATTTTTGTTTTTTTTTTTTAATTTTCTTATAATAATATTTTTTTTTTTTTTTTTGTATTACCTTTTTTATTATTACAAATTTTTTTGATATGTCAGTTCGAGGCACACGGAGGATTTATCAACTAGTGTTGTGAATTCAATAACCTTCAATGTTTGTGGAAATAATATTGGTGTCGTTGGCCAGAGGCTTCCACAAGCTCGCGGGAACTTCGACAATTCTGCCTGGTGTAGATCACGATAGTTTGTCGGTGTTGGTAACGGCCGCAGTAGAAGGACAGCAGACGGAGATGTACTCAGTAAAACGTTGGCAAATTTAGTTGATACGAATATTGAGACTGTATTTCGACGATTTGCCATAAACAATACTCCAACAATTTATGCTACTGAGACATTCTATCTAACAGCACCTCAGCAAAGACAGCATTTGGTGGCATTGGGCCATCGAACACCTTTTGGGATTACCATCTGTTTCGAACAATCCCCTTAATGTGCATTCTCTCGTTAATGCCGGCCAGAACTCCTGTGCTTCGCAATGCACGCAAAGCAATTTGGAAATTTCATTCCGTCCAGAGAAAGTAGGGCATATTATTTTTAATTGGATACTAAGATTTTCCGGCGGTTCCCAAGGTTCGTCAGTGGATAATCGAGTGGACCAAACTTTAGGAAACTTTACTCTTCTTTGCTGATGAACTAGTACTTTTACCAGCTGGAATCATTAATGAGATTAATTCTGTAAATTCAGAGCTAATTTCCCCACAATATCTTTCTAATGATCAGCTAAACCAACATCATTTGTTATTAATTTGTTTTCATCTTTTTCAAAGTAAGGATTGGGTAAATATCGTCTTGCCCATTCAATCCTCTACACCTATCAAATTTTCCGCTGTTTCCGGGAACTGAGAAGATAATCTACGATGAATTAGATTGAATGATTCAATTGAGTGTAATTGAGAAGTCAGACAGCGTGTGGTCGTCTCCGATTATTCTGGTGTGAAAGCCCGAAAAAATTCGCTTGTGTCTCGATAGCCGCCAACTGAACGAGATTACTCTGAAAGACGCATATCCTCTGCACAAACATTGATGGCATTTTGAGTCGTCTACCAAAGACGGAATCAATAACGAGTTTAGATCTCTAGGATGTATTCTGGCAGATCCCTCTCGACGTGAACTCCAAAAACGAAACGGCTTTCACTCTTCTCAGTAGTCGACTTTATCAGTTCAAGGTAATGCCCCCTCTTCGGCCTCTACAATGCGCCACACACAATGTCCCGATTAATGGACAAAGTCGTGCCAGCTCATCTTAGAACTCATCTTCCTGATTTGCTTATCATTTCGGAAAGCTTTTCAAAACATTTTGAGGTGTTGCGGGAAATAGCGAAACATCTCCGCTTGTCAGGACTGACTACTAATGTCGAAAGGAGTAAATTTTGCACGAAAATGTAGCCACCATCACCAAATTTCCAAATTTCATTCAAACAACCCAGACCGTTTTTAGTTATGTCTGGGTGGTTCAGAAAATTTATTAGGAGTTACAACACTATTTACTGACTTGCTAAAGAACAATCGAAGTTTTGCTTGGAATGATGAAAAACCAAAAAACCCTTTGACGATTTGAAGTCTATTCTGAGCACCGCATATGTGTTACATTTCACGAATTTCACACAATCGTTTTACATACATCGCGATGCGAGTACCACAGGCACAGGAGATGTACTGGTCAAGGTAAATTAAGAGGGTGAAGTGTTTCCGTTAGCATTTATATCGAAGCTTGTGTCTCGTAAATTTAAATTCTGTCGTTCCCAGCAAAAATTAATTTAAGCCTTTCCACATTCGAATGAAAAAATACGAAGAAAGAGTATATATAAAGTTCATTAACCGATCAGCTGTCCGGAGGATTTTGTTGAGAAACTGGAAAGTTCCAGTTCTAGGAGCTCCAGAGCGGCAAGGCCATAGAAGGAACTCTGGAAGTGCCAGCTGAGACGGAGGAGAGGAGTACATCGTAGGAACATCTGTCAGAGTCCACGAGACGTGATCAAAGTCGCAGTGAATAATTAAAACCTTTCCGGAAGTGTAACTTAAATAAAAAGACAAAACCAAAACCAGAAAAATCCCCAAAACAATGACAATGACAATGACAGTGCTTTGAAAATGGGATCATCGCTCAACCAGGCATGCAATTCCTAACGATGATCAGGATGGGCGGGCTAGGAGTTGTCACTCAAACGCCATAAGCCAACTCCAACATGTTGAGATCATGGTCACCGATATCTCTGTTTCTTTCCTTTCTCCTTCCAATTTCCACTATTGTCTCTTCAGCACTATCCGTATCGAAGAGCAGTTGACATGAGAGCAAACGTTAACATGGCGACCAAGACAACGGAAGCAAGACCCCACTCCCAATTGTCGTCGAGTCGCTCAGTAGCTCCTCTCGACCGTCTGTAGCCATATTACATACTTTAGCACCCAACATGGGGCCCACACGTTCTGTTTCCAGTTTTATAACGCCGTGTTCATTTGATATGCAGCAATAACTTATGTGGTGTCTTTAATATATTACTTTCTAATTGATGCTGACTGGAAGATACTCAGTTTTAAATTGCAAACTAGTAACCGCAGCAGTTTGAATGATATTTTTATATTTTCTACATCATGTTTCATAGTCGCTGGAAATTCAGCTGTGGTTAAACGCTAACCGCAATACAAGAAAACTAATTCTTTTTTTGGTGTTGTGAGGAAGCTCTATGCCCGGAAGTCTTTTAGATTCACAAGTCAATCTAAATGCCGGACTACATTTATTCATCTTTTTCTATCATTCTCGTTCACCTTTTAACTTTTACACTATTTTCTAAATTATTTTTTTCTAAATATCTTTTCGAAATTTTATAAATTCAACTTTTCAAAAATATAACATAAATCTCGAATTCAAACCTATAGATTAAAACGTTGTTTTTTTTTTTTAATTTTCTTATAATAATATTTTTTTTTTTTTGTATCACCTTTTTTATTATTACAAATTCTTTTTGATATGTCAGTTCGAGGCACACGGAGGATTTATTAACTAGTGTTGTGAATTCAATAACCTTCAATGTTTGTGGGAATAATATTGGTGTCGTTGGCCAGAGGCTTCCACAAGCTCGCGGGAACTTCGACAATTCTGCCTGGTGTAGATCACGATAGCTTGTCGGTGTTGGTAACGGCCGCTGTAGAAGGACAGCAGACGGAGATGTAGGCGACACTCAGTAAAACGCTGGCAAATTTAGAGAGATGAATATTGAGGCTGTATTTCAACGATTTTCCATAAACAATACTCCAACAATTTATGCTACTGAGACATTCTATCTAACAGCACCTCAGCAAAGATAGCATTTGGTGGCATTGGGCCATCGAACACCTTTTTGGATTACCATCTGTTTCGAACAATCCCCTTAATGTGCATTCTCTCGTTAATGCCGGCCAGAACTCCTGTGCTTCGCAATGCAAGTAAAGCTATTTGGAAATTTCATTCCGTCCAGAGAAAGTAGGGCATATTATTTTTAATTGGATACTAAGATTTTCCGGCGGTTCGCAAGGTTCGTCAGTGGATAATCGAGTGGACCAAACTTTAGGAAACTTTACTCTTCTTTGCTGATGAGCTAGTACTTTTACCAGCTGGAATCATTAATGAGATTAATTCTGTAAATTCAGAGCTAATTTCCCCACAATATCTTTCTAATGATCAGCTAAACCAACATCATTTGTTATTAATTTGCTTTCATCTTTTTCAAAGGAAGGCTTGGGTAAATATCGTCTTGCCCATTCAATCCTCTAAACCTATCAAATTTTCCGCTGTTTCCGGGTACTGAGAAGATAATCTACGATGAATTAGATCGAATGATTCAATTGAGTGTAATTGAGAAGTCAGACAGCGTGTGGTCGTCTCCGATTATTCTGGTGTCAAAGCCCGAAAAAATTCGCTTGTGTCTCGATAGCCGCCAACTGAACGAGGTTACACTGAAAGACGCGTATCCTCTGCACAAACATTGATGGCATTTTGAGACGTCTACCAAAGACGGAATCAATAACGAGTTTAGATCTCTAGGATGTATTCTGGCAGATCCCTCTCGACGTGAACTCCAAAAACGAAACGGCTTTCACTCTTCTCAGTAGTCGACTTTATCAGTTCAAGGTAATGCCCCCTCTTCGGCCTCTACAATGCGCCACACACAATGTCCCGATTAATGGACAAAGTCGTGCCAGCTCATCTTAGAACTCATCTTCCTGATTTGCTTATCATTTCGGAAAGCTTTTCAAAACATTTTGAGGTGTTGCGGGAAATAGCGAAACATCTCCGCTTGTCAGGACTGACTATTAATGTCGAAAGGAGTAAATTTTGCACGAAAATGTAGCCACCATCACCAAATTTCCAAAATCATTCAAACAAACCAGACGGTTTTTAGTTATGTCTGGGTGGTTCAGAAAATGTATTAGGAGTTACAACACTATTTACTGACTTGCTAAAGAACAATCGAAGTTTTGGTTGGAATGATGAAAAACCAAAAAACCCTTTGACGATTTGAAGTCTATTCTGAGCTCCGCATATGTGTTACATTTCACGAATTTCACACAATCGTTTTACATAGAGTATATATATAGAAAGTTCATTAACCAATCAGCTGTCTGGAAAGTTCCAGTTCTAGGAGCTCCAGAGCGGCAAGGCCATAGAAGGAACTCTGGAAGTGCCAGCTGAGACGGAGGAGAGGAGTACATCGTAGGAACATCTGTCAGAGTCCACGAGACGTGATCAAAGTCGCAGTGAATAATTAAAACCTTTCCGGAAGTGTAACTTAAATAAAAAGACAAAACTAAAACCAGAAAAATCCCCAAAACAATGACAATGACAATGACAGTGCTTTGAAAATGGGATCATCGCTCAACCAGGCATGCAATTCCTAACGATGATCAGGATGGGCGGGCTAGGAGTTGTCACTCAAACGCCATAAGCCAACTCCAACATGTTGAGATCATGGTCACCGATATCTCTGTTTCTTTCCTTTCTCCTTCCAATTTCCACTATTGTCTCTTCAGCACTATCCGTATCGAAGAGCAGTTGACATGAGAGCAAACGTTAACATGGCGACCAAGACAACGGAAGCAAGACCCCACTCCCAATTGTCGTCGAGTCGCTCAGTAGCTCCTCTCGACCGTCTGTAGCCATATTACATACTTTAGCACCCAACATGGGGCCCACACGTTCTGTTTCCAGTTTTATAACGCCGTGTTCATTTGATATGCAGCAATAACTTATGTGGTGTCTTTAATATATTACTTTCTAATTGATGCTGACTGGAAGATACTCAGTTTTAAATTGCAAACTAGTAACCGCAGCAGTTTGAATGATATTTTTATATTTTCTACATCATGTTTCATAGTCGCTGGAAATTCAGCTGTGGTTAAACGCTAACCGCAATACAAGAAAACTAATTCTTTTTTTGGTGTTGTGAGGAAGCTCTATGCCCGGAAGTCTTTTAGATTCACAAGTCAATCTAAATGCCGGACTACATTTATTCATATTTTTCTATCATTCTCGTTCACCTTTTAACTTTTACACTATTTTCTAAATTATTTTTCTCTAAATATCTTTTCGAAATTTTATAAATTCAACTTTTCAAAAATATAACATAAATCTCGAATTCAAACCTATAGATTAAAACGTTGTTTTTTTTTTTTTTTTTTAATTTTCTTATAATAATATTTTTTTTTTTGTATCACCTTTTTTATTATTACAAATTTTTTTGATATGTCAGTTCGAGGCACACGGAGGATTTATCAACTAGTGTTGTGAATTCAATAACCTTCAATGTTTGTGGGAATAATATTGGTGTCGTTGGCCAGAGGCTTCCACAAGCTCGCGGGAACTTCGACAATTCTGCCTGGTGTAGATCACGATAGCTTGTCGGTGTTGGTAACGGCCGCTGTAGAAGGACAGCAGACGGAGATGTAGGCGACACTCAGTAAAACGCTGGCAAATTTAGAGAGATGAATATTGAGGCTGTATTTCAACGATTTTCCATAAACAATACTCCAACAATTTATGCTACTGAGACATTCTATCTAACAGCACCTCAGCAAAGATAGCATTTGGTGGCATTGGGCCATCGAACACCTTTTTGGATTACCATCTGTTTCGAACAATCCCCTTAATGTGCATTCTCTCGTTAATGCCGGCCAGAACTCCTGTGCTTCGCAATGCAAGTAAAGCTATTTGGAAATTTCATTCCGTCCAGAGAAAGTAGGGCATATTATTTTTAATTGGATACTAAGATTTTCCGGCGGTTCCCAAGGTTCGTCAGTGGATAATCGAGTGGACCAAACTTTAGGAAACTTTACTCTTCTTTGCTGATGAGCTAGTACTTTTACCAGCTGGAATCATTAATGAGATTAATTCTGTAAATTCAGAGCTAATTTCCCCACAATATCTTTCTAATGATCAGCTAAACCAACATCATTTGTTATTAATTTGCTTTCATCTTTTTCAAAGGAAGGCTTGGGTAAATATCGTCTTGCCCATTCAATCCTCTAAACCTATCAAATTTTCCGCTGTTTCCGGGTACTGAGAAGATAATCTACGATGAATTAGATCGAATGATTCAATTGAGTGTAATTGAGAAGTCAGACAGCGTGTGGTCGTCTCCGATTATTCTGGTGTCAAAGCCCGAAAAAATTCGCTTGTGTCTCGATAGCCGCCAACTGAACGAGGTTACACTGAAAGACGCGTATCCTCTGCACAAACATTGATGGCATTTTGAGACGTCTACCAAAGACGGAATCAATAACGAGTTTAGATCTCTAGGATGTATTCTGGCAGATCCCTCTCGACGTGAACTCCAAAAACGAAACGGCTTTCACTCTTCTCAGTAGTCGACTTTATCAGTTCAAGGTAATGCCCCCTCTTCGGCCTCTACAATGCGCCACACACAATGTCCCGATTAATGGACAAAGTCGTGCCAGCTCATCTTAGAACTCATCTTCCTGATTTGCTTATCATTTCGGAAAGCTTTTCAAAACATTTTGAGGTGTTGCGGGAAATAGCGAAACATCTCCGCTTGTCAGGACTGACTATTAATGTCGAAAGGAGTAAATTTTGCACGAAAATGTAGCCACCATCACCAAATTTCCAAAATCATTCAAACAAACCAGACGGTTTTTAGTTATGTCTGGGTGGTTCAGAAAATGTATTAGGAGTTACAACACTATTTACTGACTTGCTAAAGAACAATCGAAGTTTTGGTTGGAATGATGAAAAACCAAAAAACCCTTTGACGATTTGAAGTCTATTCTGAGCTCCGCATATGTGTTACATTTCACGAATTTCACACAATCGTTTTACATAGAGTATATATATAGAAAGTTCATTAACCAATCAGCTGTCTGGAAAGTTCCAGTTCTAGGAGCTCCAGAGCGGCAAGGCCATAGAAGGAACTCTGGAAGTGCCAGCTGAGACGGAGGAGAGGAGTACATCGTAGGAACATCTGTCAGAGTCCACGAGACGTGATCAAAGTCGCAGTGAATAATTAAAACCTTTCCGGAAGTGTAACTTAAATAAAAAGACAAAACCAAAACCAGAAAAATCCCCAAAACAATGACAATGACAATGACAGTGCTTTGAAAATGGGATCATCGCTCAACCAGGCATGCAATTCCTAACGATGATCAGGATGGGCGGGCTAGGAGTTGTCACTCAAACGCCATAAGCCAACTCCAACATGTTGAGATCATGGTCACCGATATCTCTGTTTCTTTCCTTTCTCCTTCCAATTTCCACTATTGTCTCTTCAGCACTATCCGTATCGAAGAGCAGTTGACATGAGAGCAAACGTTAACATGGCGACCAAGACAACGGAAGCAAGACCCCACTCCCAATTGTCGTCGAGTCGCTCAGTAGCTCCTCTCGACCGTCTGTAGCCATATTACATACTTTAGCACCCAACATGGGGCCCACACGTTCTGTTTCCAGTTTTATAACGCCGTGTTCATTTGATATGCAGCAATAACTTATGTGGTGTCTTTAATATATTACTTTCTAATTGATGCTGACTGGAAGATACTCAGTTTTAAATTGCAAACTAGTAACCGCAGCAGTTTGAATGATATTTTTATATTTTCTACATCATGTTTCATAGTCGCTGGAAATTCAGCTGTGGTTAAACGCTAACCGCAATACAAGAAAACTAATTCTTTTTTTGGTGTTGTGAGGAAGCTCTATGCCCGGAAGTCTTTTAGATTCACAAGTCAATCTAAATGCCGGACTACATTTATTCATATTTTTCTATCATTCTCGTTCACCTTTTAACTTTTACACTATTTTCTAAATTATTTTTCTCTAAATATCTTTTCGAAATTTTATAAATTCAACTTTTCAAAAATATAACATAAATCTCGAATTCAAACCTATAGATTAAAACGTTGTTTTTTTTTTTTTTTTTTAATTTTCTTATAATAATATTTTTTTTTTTGTATCACCTTTTTTATTATTACAAATTTTTTTGATATGTCAGTTCGAGGCACACGGAGGATTTATCAACTAGTGTTGTGAATTCAATAACCTTCAATGTTTGTGGGAATAATATTGGTGTCGTTGGCCAGAGGCTTCCACAAGCTCGCGGGAACTTCGACAATTCTGCCTGGTGTAGATCACGATAGCTTGTCGGTGTTGGTAACGGCCGCTGTAGAAGGACAGCAGACGGAGATGTAGGCGACACTCAGTAAAACGCTGGCAAATTTAGAGAGATGAATATTGAGGCTGTATTTCAACGATTTTCCATAAACAATACTCCAACAATTTATGCTACTGAGACATTCTATCTAACAGCACCTCAGCAAAGATAGCATTTGGTGGCATTGGGCCATCGAACACCTTTTTGGATTACCATCTGTTTCGAACAATCCCCTTAATGTGCATTCTCTCGTTAATGCCGGCCAGAACTCCTGTGCTTCGCAATGCAAGTAAAGCTATTTGGAAATTTCATTCCGTCCAGAGAAAGTAGGGCATATTATTTTTAATTGGATACTAAGATTTTCCGGCGGTTCCCAAGGTTCGTCAGTGGATAATCGAGTGGACCAAACTTTAGGAAACTTTACTCTTCTTTGCTGATGAGCTAGTACTTTTACCAGCTGGAATCATTAATGAGATTAATTCTGTAAATTCAGAGCTAATTTCCCCACAATATCTTTCTAATGATCAGCTAAACCAACATCATTTGTTATTAATTTGCTTTCATCTTTTTCAAAGGAAGGCTTGGGTAAATATCGTCTTGCCCATTCAATCCTCTAAACCTATCAAATTTTCCGCTGTTTCCGGGTACTGAGAAGATAATCTACGATGAATTAGATCGAATGATTCAATTGAGTGTAATTGAGAAGTCAGACAGCGTGTGGTCGTCTCCGATTATTCTGGTGTCAAAGCCCGAAAAAATTCGCTTGTGTCTCGATAGCCGCCAACTGAACGAGGTTACACTGAAAGACGCGTATCCTCTGCACAAACATTGATGGCATTTTGAGACGTCTACCAAAGACGGAATCAATAACGAGTTTAGATCTCTAGGATGTATTCTGGCAGATCCCTCTCGACGTGAACTCCAAAAACGAAACGGCTTTCACTCTTCTCAGTAGTCGACTTTATCAGTTCAAGGTAATGCCCCCTCTTCGGCCTCTACAATGCGCCACACACAATGTCCCGATTAATGGACAAAGTCGTGCCAGCTCATCTTAGAACTCATCTTCCTGATTTGCTTATCATTTCGGAAAGCTTTTCAAAACATTTTGAGGTGTTGCGGGAAATAGCGAAACATCTCCGCTTGTCAGGACTGACTATTAATGTCGAAAGGAGTAAATTTTGCACGAAAATGTAGCCACCATCACCAAATTTCCAAAATCATTCAAACAAACCAGACGGTTTTTAGTTATGTCTGGGTGGTTCAGAAAATGTATTAGGAGTTACAACACTATTTACTGACTTGCTAAAGAACAATCGAAGTTTTGGTTGGAATGATGAAAAACCAAAAAACCCTTTGACGATTTGAAGTCTATTCTGAGCTCCGCATATGTGTTACATTTCACGAATTTCACACAATCGTTTTACATACATCGCGATGCGAGTACCACAGGCACAGGAGATGTACTGGTCAAGGTAAATTAAGAGGGTGAAGTGTTTCCGTTAGCATTTATATCGAAGCTTGTGTCTCGTAAATTTAAATTCTGTCGTTCCCAGCAAAAATTAATTTAAGCCTTTCCACATTCGAATGAAAAAATACGAAGAAAGAGTATATATAAAGTTCATTAACCGATCAGCTGTCCGGAGGATTTTGTTGAGAAACTGGAAAGTTCCAGTTCTAGGAGCTCCAGAGCGGCAAGGCCATAGAAGGAACTCTGGAAGTGCCAGCTGAGACGGAGGAGAGGAGTACATCGTAGGAACATCTGTCAGAGTCCACGAGACGTGATCAAAGTCGCAGTGAATAATTAAAACCTTTCCGGAAGTGTAACTTAAATAAAAAGACAAAACCAAAACCAGAAAAATCCCCAAAACAATGACAATGACAATGACAGTGCTTTGAAAATGGGATCATCGCTCAACCAGGCATGCAATTCCTAACGATGATCAGGATGGGCGGGCTAGGAGTTGTCACTCAAACGCCATAAGCCAACTCCAACATGTTGAGATCATGGTCACCGATATCTCTGTTTCTTTCCTTTCTCCTTCCAATTTCCACTATTGTCTCTTCAGCACTATCCGTATCGAAGAGCAGTTGACATGAGAGCAAACGTTAACATGGCGACCAAGACAACGGAAGCAAGACCCCACTCCCAATTGTCGTCGAGTCGCTCAGTAGCTCCTCTCGACCGTCTGTAGCCATATTACATACTTTAGCACCCAACATGGGGCCCACACGTTCTGTTTCCAGTTTTATAACGCCGTGTTCATTTGATATGCAGCAATAACTTATGTGGTGTCTTTAATATATTACTTTCTAATTGATGCTGACTGGAAGATACTCAGTTTTAAATTGCAAACTAGTAACCGCAGCAGTTTGAATGATATTTTTATATTTTCTACATCATGTTTCATAGTCGCTGGAAATTCAGCTGTGGTTAAACGCTAACCGCAATACAAGAAAACTAATTCTTTTTTTGGTGTTGTGAGGAAGCTCTATGCCCGGAAGTCTTTTAGATTCACAAGTCAATCTAAATGCCGGACTACATTTATTCATCTTTTTCTATCATTCTCGTTCACCTTTTAACTTTTACACTATTTTCTAAATTATTTTTTTCTAAATATCTTTTCGAAATTTTATAAATTCAACTTTTCAAAAATATAACATAAATCTCGAATTCAAACCTATAGATTAAAACGTTGTTTTTTTTTTTTAATTTTCTTATAATAATATTTTTTTTTTTTTTGTATCACCTTTTTTATTATTACAAATTCTTTTTGATATGTCAGTTCGAGGCACACGGAGGATTTATTAACTAGTGTTGTGAATTCAATAACCTTCAATGTTTGTGGGAATAATATTGGTGTCGTTGGCCAGAGGCTTCCACAAGCTCGCGGGAACTTCGACAATTCTGCCTGGTGTAGATCACGATAGCTTGTCGGTGTTGGTAACGGCCGCTGTAGAAGGACAGCAGACGGAGATGTAGGCGACACTCAGTAAAACGCTGGCAAATTTAGAGAGATGAATATTGAGGCTGTATTTCAACGATTTTCCATAAACAATACTCCAACAATTTATGCTACTGAGACATTCTATCTAACAGCACCTCAGCAAAGATAGCATTTGGTGGCATTGGGCCATCGAACACCTTTTTGGATTACCATCTGTTTCGAACAATCCCCTTAATGTGCATTCTCTCGTTAATGCCGGCCAGAACTCCTGTGCTTCGCAATGCAAGTAAAGCTATTTGGAAATTTCATTCCGTCCAGAGAAAGTAGGGCATATTATTTTTAATTGGATACTAAGATTTTCCGGCGGTTCCCAAGGTTCGTCAGTGGATAATCGAGTGGACCAAACTTTAGGAAACTTTACTCTTCTTTGCTGATGAGCTAGTACTTTTACCAGCTGGAATCATTAATGAGATTAATTCTGTAAATTCAGAGCTAATTTCCCCACAATATCTTTCTAATGATCAGCTAAACCAACATCATTTGTTATTAATTTGCTTTCATCTTTTTCAAAGGAAGGCTTGGGTAAATATCGTCTTGCCCATTCAATCCTCTAAACCTATCAAATTTTCCGCTGTTTCCGGGTACTGAGAAGATAATCTACGATGAATTAGATCGAATGATTCAATTGAGTGTAATTGAGAAGTCAGACAGCGTGTGGTCGTCTCCGATTATTCTGGTGTCAAAGCCCGAAAAAATTCGCTTGTGTCTCGATAGCCGCCAACTGAACGAGGTTACACTGAAAGACGCGTATCCTCTGCACAAACATTGATGGCATTTTGAGACGTCTACCAAAGACGGAAACAATAACGAGTTTAGATCTCTAGGATGTATTCTGGCAGATCCCTCTCGACGTGAACTCCAAAAACGAAACGGCTTTCACTCTTCTCAGTAGTCGACTTTATCAGTTCAAGGTAATGCCCCCTCTTCGGCCTCTACAATGCGCCACACACAATGTCCCGATTAATGGACAAAGTCGTGCCAGCTCATCTTAGAACTCATCTTCCTGATTTGCTTATCATTTCGGAAAGCTTTTCAAAACATTTTGAGGTGTTGCGGGAAATAGCGAAACATCTCCGCTTGTCAGGACTGACTATTAATGTCGAAAGGAGTAAATTTTGCACGAAAATGTAGCCACCATCACCAAATTTCCAAAATCATTCAAACAAACCAGACGGTTTTTAGTTATGTCTGGGTGGTTCAGAAAATGTATTAGGAGTTACAACACTATTTACTGACTTGCTAAAGAACAATCGAAGTTTTGGTTGGAATGATGAAAAACCAAAAAACCCTTTGACGATTTGAAGTCTATTCTGAGCACCGCATATGTGTTACATTTCACGAATTTCACACAATCGTTTTACATAGAGTATATATATAGAAAGTTCATTAACCAATCAGCTGTCCGGAGGATTTTGTTGAGAAACTGGAAAGTTCCAGTTCTAGGAGCTCCAGAGCGGCAAGGCCATAGAAGGAACTCTGGAAGTGCCAGCTGAGACGGAGGAGAGGAGTACATCGTAGGAACATCTGTCAGAGTCCACGAGACGTGATCAAAGTCGCAGTGAATAATTAAAACCTTTCCGGAAGTGTAACTTAAATAAAAAGACAAAACCAAAACCAGAAAAATCCCCAAAACAATGACAATGACAATGACAGTGCTTTGAAAATGGGATCATCGCTCAACCAGGCATGCAATTCCTAACGATGATCAGGATGGGCGGGCTAGGAGTTGTCACTCAAACGCCATAAGCCAACTCCAACATGTTGAGATCATGGTCACCGATATCTCTGTTTCTTTCCTTTCTCCTTCCAATTTCCACTATTGTCTCTTCAGCACTATCCGTATCGAAGAGCAGTTGACATGAGAGCAAACGTTAACATGGCGACCAAGACAACGGAAGCAAGACCCCACTCCCAATTGTCGTCGAGTCGCTCAGTAGCTCCTCTCGACCGTCTGTAGCCATATTACATACTTTAGCACCCAACATGGGGCCCACACGTTCTGTTTCCAGTTTTATAACGCCGTGTTCATTTGATATGCAGCAATAACTTATGTGGTGTCTTTAATATATTACTTTCTAATTGATGCTGACTGGAAGATACTCAGTTTTAAATTGCAAACTAGTAACCGCAGCAGTTTGAATGATATTTTTATATTTTCTACATCATGTTTCATAGTCGCTGGAAATTCAGCTGTGGTTAAACGCTAACCGCAATACAAGAAAACTAATTCTTTTTTTGGTGTTGTGAGGAAGCTCTATGCCCGGAAGTCTTTTAGATTCACAAGTCAATCTAAATGCCGGACTACATTTATTCATCTTTTTCTATCATTCTCGTTCACCTTTTAACTTTTACACTATTTTCTAAATTATTTTTTTCTAAATATCTTTTCGAAATTTTATAAATTCAACTTTTCAAAAATATAACATAAATCTCGAATTCAAACCTATAGATTAAAACGTTGTTTTTTTTTTTTAATTTTCTTATAATAATATTTTTTTTTTTTTTGTATCACCTTTTTTATTATTACAAATTCTTTTTGATATGTCAGTTCGAGGCACACGGAGGATTTATTAACTAGTGTTGTGAATTCAATAACCTTCAATGTTTGTGGGAATAATATTGGTGTCGTTGGCCAGAGGCTTCCACAAGCTCGCGGGAACTTCGACAATTCTGCCTGGTGTAGATCACGATAGCTTGTCGGTGTTGGTAACGGCCGCTGTAGAAGGACAGCAGACGGAGATGTAGGCGACACTCAGTAAAACGCTGGCAAATTTAGAGAGATGAATATTGAGGCTGTATTTCAACGATTTTCCATAAACAATACTCCAACAATTTATGCTACTGAGACATTCTATCTAACAGCACCTCAGCAAAGATAGCATTTGGTGGCATTGGGCCATCGAACACCTTTTTGGATTACCATCTGTTTCGAACAATCCCCTTAATGTGCATTCTCTCGTTAATGCCGGCCAGAACTCCTGTGCTTCGCAATGCAAGTAAAGCTATTTGGAAATTTCATTCCGTCCAGAGAAAGTAGGGCATATTATTTTTAATTGGATACTAAGATTTTCCGGCGGTTCCCAAGGTTCGTCAGTGGATAATCGAGTGGACCAAACTTTAGGAAACTTTACTCTTCTTTGCTGATGAGCTAGTACTTTTACCAGCTGGAATCATTAATGAGATTAATTCTGTAAATTCAGAGCTAATTTCCCCACAATATCTTTCTAATGATCAGCTAAACCAACATCATTTGTTATTAATTTGCTTTCATCTTTTTCAAAGGAAGGCTTGGGTAAATATCGTCTTGCCCATTCAATCCTCTAAACCTATCAAATTTTCCGCTGTTTCCGGGTACTGAGAAGATAATCTACGATGAATTAGATCGAATGATTCAATTGAGTGTAATTGAGAAGTCAGACAGCGTGTGGTCGTCTCCGATTATTCTGGTGTCAAAGCCCGAAAAAATTCGCTTGTGTCTCGATAGCCGCCAACTGAACGAGGTTACACTGAAAGACGCGTATCCTCTGCACAAACATTGATGGCATTTTGAGACGTCTACCAAAGACGGAATCAATAACGAGTTTAGATCTCTAGGATGTATTCTGGCAGATCCCTCTCGACGTGAACTCCAAAAACGAAACGGCTTTCACTCTTCTCAGTAGTCGACTTTATCAGTTCAAGGTAATGCCCCCTCTTCGGCCTCTACAATGCGCCACACACAATGTCCCGATTAATGGACAAAGTCGTGCCAGCTCATCTTAGAACTCATCTTCCTGATTTGCTTATCATTTCGGAAAGCTTTTCAAAACATTTTGAGGTGTTGCGGGAAATAGCGAAACATCTCCGCTTGTCAGGACTGACTATTAATGTCGAAAGGAGTAAATTTTGCACGAAAATGTAGCCACCATCACCAAATTTCCAAAATCATTCAAACAAACCAGACGGTTTTTAGTTATGTCTGGGTGGTTCAGAAAATGTATTAGGAGTTACAACACTATTTACTGACTTGCTAAAGAACAATCGAAGTTTTGGTTGGAATGATGAAAAACCAAAAAACCCTTTGACGATTTGAAGTCTATTCTGAGCTCCGCATATGTGTTACATTTCACGAATTTCACACAATCGTTTTACATAGAGTATATATATAGAAAGTTCATTAACCAATCAGCTGTCTGGAAAGTTCCAGTTCTAGGAGCTCCAGAGCGGCAAGGCCATAGAAGGAACTCTGGAAGTGCCAGCTGAGACGGAGGAGAGGAGTACATCGTAGGAACATCTGTCAGAGTCCACGAGACGTGATCAAAGTCGCAGTGAATAATTAAAACCTTTCCGGAAGTGTAACTTAAATAAAAAGACAAAACCAAAACCAGAAAAATCCCCAAAACAATGACAATGACAATGACAGTGCTTTGAAAATGGGATCATCGCTCAACCAGGCATGCA
Source organism: Coelopa pilipes (assembly GCA_947389925.1). Taxonomy (NCBI): domain Eukaryota; kingdom Metazoa; phylum Arthropoda; class Insecta; order Diptera; family Coelopidae; genus Coelopa; species Coelopa pilipes. Next base: position 172,537 of record CANDXB010000001.1, read on the forward strand.
ATTCCTAACGATGATCAGGATGGGCGGGCTAGGAGTTGTCACTCAAACGCCATAAGCCAACTCCAACATGTTGAGATCATGGTCACCGATATCTCTGTTTCTTTCCTTTCTCCTTCCAATTTCCACTATTGTCTCTTCAGCACTATCCGTATCGAAGAGCAGTTGACATGAGAGCAAACGTTAACATGGCGACCAAGACAACGGAAGCAAGACCCCACTCCCAATTGTCGTCGAGTCGCTCAGTAGCTCCTCTCGACCGTCTGTAGCCATATTACATACTTTAGCACCCAACATGGGGCCCACACGTTCTGTTTCCAGTTTTATAACGCCGTGTTCATTTGATATGCAGCAATAACTTATGTGGTGTCTTTAATATATTACTTTCTAATTGATGCTGACTGGAAGATACTCAGTTTTAAATTGCAAACTAGTAACCGCAGCAGTTTGAATGATATTTTTATATTTTCTACATCATGTTTCATAGTCGCTGGAAATTCAGCTGTGGTTAAACGCTAACCGCAATACAAGAAAACTAATTCTTTTTTTGGTGTTGTGAGGAAGCTCTATGCCCGGAAGTCTTTTAGATTCACAAGTCAATCTAAATGCCGGACTACATTTATTCATCTTTTTCTATCATTCTCGTTCACCTTTTAACTTTTACACTATTTTCTAAATTATTTTTTTCTAAATATCTTTTCGAAATTTTATAAATTCAACTTTTCAAAAATATAACATAAATCTCGAATTCAAACCTATAGATTAAAACGTTGTTTTTTTTTTTAATTTTCTTATAATAATATTTTTTTTTTTTTGTATCACCTTTTTTATTATTACAAATTCTTTTTGATATGTCAGTTCGAGGCACACGGAGGATTTATTAACTAGTGTTGTGAATTCAATAACCTTCAATGTTTGTGGGAATAATATTGGTGTCGTTGGCCAGAGGCTTCCACAAGCTCGCGGGAACTTCGACAATTCTGCCTGGTGTAGATCACGATAGCTTGTCGGTGTTGGTAACGGCCGCTGTAGAAGGACAGCAGACGGAGATGTAGGCGACACTCAGTAAAACGCTGGCAAATTTAGAGAGATGAATATTGAGGCTGTATTTCAACGATTTTCCATAAACAATACTCCAACAATTTATGCTACTGAGACATTCTATCTAACAGCACCTCAGCAAAGATAGCATTTGGTGGCATTGGGCCATCGAACACCTTTTTGGATTACCATCTGTTTCGAACAATCCCCTTAATGTGCATTCTCTCGTTAATGCCGGCCAGAACTCCTGTGCTTCGCAATGCAAGTAAAGCTATTTGGAAATTTCATTCCGTCCAGAGAAAGTAGGGCATATTATTTTTAATTGGATACTAAGATTTTCCGGCGGTTCCCAAGGTTCGTCAGTGGATAATCGAGTGGACCAAACTTTAGGAAACTTTACTCTTCTTTGCTGATGAGCTAGTACTTTTACCAGCTGGAATCATTAATGAGATTAATTCTGTAAATTCAGAGCTAATTTCCCCACAATATCTTTCTAATGATCAGCTAAACCAACATCATTTGTTATTAATTTGCTTTCATCTTTTTCAAAGGAAGGCTTGGGTAAATATCGTCTTGCCCATTCAATCCTCTAAACCTATCAAATTTTCCGCTGTTTCCGGGTACTGAGAAGATAATCTACGATGAATTAGATCGAATGATTCAATTGAGTGTAATTGAGAAGTCAGACAGCGTGTGGTCGTCTCCGATTATTCTGGTGTCAAAGCCCGAAAAAATTCGCTTGTGTCTCGATAGCCGCCAACTGAACGAGGTTACACTGAAAGACGCGTATCCTCTGCACAAACATTGATGGCATTTTGAGACGTCTACCAAAGACGGAATCAATAACGAGTTTAGATCTCTAGGATGTATTCTGGCAGATCCCTCTCGACGTGAACTCCAAAAACGAAACGGCTTTCACTCTTCTCAGTAGTCGACTTTATCAGTTCAAGGTAATGCCCCCTCTTCGGCCTCTACAATGCGCCACACACAATGTCCCGATTAATGGACAAAGTCGTGCCAGCTCATCTTAGAACTCATCTTCCTGATTTGCTTATCATTTCGGAAAGCTTTTCAAAACATTTTGAGGTGTTGCGGGAAATAGCGAAACATCTCCGCTTGTCAGGACTGACTATTAATGTCGAAAGGAGTAAATTTTGCACGAAAATGTAGCCACCATCACCAAATTTCCAAAATCATTCAAACAAACCAGACGGTTTTTAGTTATGTCTGGGTGGTTCAGAAAATGTATTAGGAGTTACAACACTATTTACTGACTTGCTAAAGAACAATCGAAGTTTTGGTTGGAATGATGAAAAACCAAAAAACCCTTTGACGATTTGAAGTCTATTCTGAGCTCCGCATATGTGTTACATTTCACGAATTTCACACAATCGTTTTACATAGAGTATATATATAGAAAGTTCATTAACCAATCAGCTGTCTGGAAAGTTCCAGTTCTAGGAGCTCCAGAGCGGCAAGGCCATAGAAGGAACTCTGGAAGTGCCAGCTGAGACGGAGGAGAGGAGTACATCGTAGGAACATCTGTCAGAGTCCACGAGACGTGATCAAAGTCGCAGTGAATAATTAAAACCTTTCCGGAAGTGTAACTTAAATAAAAAGACAAAACCAAAACCAGAAAAATCCCCAAAACAATGACAATGACAATGACAGTGCTTTGAAAATGGGATCATCGCTCAACCAGGCATGCAATTCCTAACGATGATCAGGATGGGCGGGCTAGGAGTTGTCACTCAAACGCCATAAGCCAACTCCAACATGTTGAGATCATGGTCACCGATATCTCTGTTTCTTTCCTTTCTCCTTCCAATTTCCACTATTGTCTCTTCAGCACTATCCGTATCGAAGAGCAGTTGACATGAGAGCAAACGTTAACATGGCGACCAAGACAACGGAAGCAAGACCCCACTCCCAATTGTCGTCGAGTCGCTCAGTAGCTCCTCTCGACCGTCTGTAGCCATATTACATACTTTAGCACCCAACATGGGGCCCACACGTTCTGTTTCCAGTTTTATAACGCCGTGTTCATTTGATATGCAGCAATAACTTATGTGGTGTCTTTAATATATTACTTTCTAATTGATGCTGACTGGAAGATACTCAGTTTTAAATTGCAAACTAGTAACCGCAGCAGTTTGAATGATATTTTTATATTTTCTACATCATGTTTCATAGTCGCTGGAAATTCAGCTGTGGTTAAACGCTAACCGCAATACAAGAAAACTAATTCTTTTTTTGGTGTTGTGAGGAAGCTCTATGCCCGGAAGTCTTTTAGATTCACAAGTCAATCTAAATGCCGGACTACATTTATTCATCTTTTTCTATCATTCTCGTTCACCTTTTAACTTTTACACTATTTTCTAAATTATTTTTTTCTAAATATCTTTTCGAAATTTTATAAATTCAACTTTTCAAAAATATAACATAAATCTCGAATTCAAACCTATAGATTAAAACGTTGTTTTTTTTTTTTAATTTTCTTATAATAATATTTTTTTTTTTTTGTATCACCTTTTTTATTATTACAAATTCTTTTTGATATGTCAGTTCGAGGCACACGGAGGATTTATTAACTAGTGTTGTGAATTCAATAACCTTCAATGTTTGTGGGAATAATATTGGTGTCGTTGGCCAGAGGCTTCCACAAGCTCGCGGGAACTTCGACAATTCTGCCTGGTGTAGATCACGATAGCTTGTCGGTGTTGGTAACGGCCGCTGTAGAAGGACAGCAGACGGAGATGTAGGCGACACTCAGTAAAACGCTGGCAAATTTAGAGAGATGAATATTGAGGCTGTATTTCAACGATTTTCCATAAACAATACTCCAACAATTTATGCTACTGAGACATTCTATCTAACAGCACCTCAGCAAAGATAGCATTTGGTGGCATTGGGCCATCGAACACCTTTTTGGATTACCATCTGTTTCGAACAATCCCCTTAATGTGCATTCTCTCGTTAATGCCGGCCAGAACTCCTGTGCTTCGCAATGCAAGTAAAGCTATTTGGAAATTTCATTCCGTCCAGAGAAAGTAGGGCATATTATTTTTAATTGGATACTAAGATTTTCCGGCGGTTCCCAAGGTTCGTCAGTGGATAATCGAGTGGACCAAACTTTAGGAAACTTTACTCTTCTTTGCTGATGAGCTAGTACTTTTACCAGCTGGAATCATTAATGAGATTAATTCTGTAAATTCAGAGCTAATTTCCCCACAATATCTTTCTAATGATCAGCTAAACCAACATCATTTGTTATTAATTTGCTTTCATCTTTTTCAAAGGAAGGCTTGGGTAAATATCGTCTGCCCATTCAATCCTCTAAACCTATCAAATTTTCCGCTGTTTCCGGGTACTGAGAAGATAATCTACGATGAATTAGATCGAATGATTCAATTGAGTGTAATTGAGAAGTCAGACAGCGTGTGGTCGTCTCCGATTATTCTGGTGTCAAAGCCCGAAAAAATTCGCTTGTGTCTCGATAGCCGCCAACTGAACGAGGTTACACTGAAAGACGCGTATCCTCTGCACAAACATTGATGGCATTTTGAGACGTCTACCAAAGACGGAATCAATAACGAGTTTAGATCTCTAGGATGTATTCTGGCAGATCCCTCTCGACGTGAACTCCAAAAACGAAACGGCTTTCACTCTTCTCAGTAGTCGACTTTATCAGTTCAAGGTAATGCCCCCTCTTCGGCCTCTACAATGCGCCACACACAATGTCCCGATTAATGGACAAAGTCGTGCCAGCTCATCTTAGAACTCATCTTCCTGATTTGCTTATCATTTCGGAAAGCTTTTCAAAACATTTTGAGGTGTTGCGGGAAATAGCGAAACATCTCCGCTTGTCAGGACTGACTATTAATGTCGAAAGGAGTAAATTTTGCACGAAAATGTAGCCACCATCACCAAATTTCCAAAATCATTCAAACAAACCAGACGGTTTTTAGTTATGTCTGGGTGGTTCAGAAAATGTATTAGGAGTTACAACACTATTTACTGACTTGCTAAAGAACAATAGAAGTTTTGGTTGGAATGATGAAAAACCAAAAAACCCTTTGACGATTTGAAGTCTATTCTGAGCTCCGCATATGTGTTACATTTCACGAATTTCACACAATCGTTTTACATAGAGTATATATATAGAAAGTTCATTAACCAATCAGCTGTCTGGAAAGTTCCAGTTCTAGGAGCTCCAGAGCGGCAAGGCCATAGAAGGAACTCTGGAAGTGCCAGCTGAGACGGAGGAGAGGAGTACATCGTAGGAACATCTGTCAGAGTCCACGAGACGTGATCAAAGTCGCAGTGAATAATTAAAACCTTTCCGGAAGTGTAATTTAAATAAAAAGACAAAACCAAAACCAGAAAAATCCCCAAAACAATGACAATGACAATGACAGTGCTTTGAAAATGGGATCATCGCTCAACCAGGCATGCAATTCCTAACGATGATCAGGATGGGCGGGCTAGGAGTTGTCACTCAAACGCCATAAGCCAACTCCAACATGTTGAGATCATGGTCACCGATATCTCTGTTTCTTTCCTTTCTCCTTCCAATTTCCACTATTGTCTCTTCAGCACTATCCGTATCGAAGAGCAGTTGACATGAGAGCAAACGTTAACATGGCGACCAAGACAACGGAAGCAAGACCCCACTCCCAATTGTCGTCGAGTCGCTCAGTAGCTCCTCTCGACCGTCTGTAGCCATATTACATACTTTAGCACCCAACATGGGGCCCACACGTTCTGTTTCCAGTTTTATAACGCCGTGTTCATTTGATATGCAGCAATAACTTATGTGGTGTCTTTAATATATTACTTTCTAATTGATGCTGACTGGAAGATACTCAGTTTTAAATTGCAAACTAGTAACCGCAGCAGTTTGAATGATATTTTTATATTTTCTACATCATGTTTCATAGTCGCTGGAAATTCAGCTGTGGTTAAACGCTAACCGCAATACAAGAAAACTAATTCTTTTTTTGGTGTTGTGAGGAAGCTCTATGCCCGGAAGTCTTTTAGATTCACAAGTCAATCTAAATGCCGGACTACATTTATTCATCTTTTTCTATCATTCTCGTTCACCTTTTAACTTTTACACTATTTTCTAAATTATTTTTTTCTAAATATCTTTTCGAAATTTTATAAATTCAACTTTTCAAAAATATAACATAAATCTCGAATTCAAACCTATAGATTAAAACGTTGTTTTTTTTTTTTAATTTTCTTATAATAATATTTTTTTTTTTTTGTATCACCTTTTTTATTATTACAAATTCTTTTTGATATGTCAGTTCGAGGCACACGGAGGATTTATTAACTAGTGTTGTGAATTCAATAACCTTCAATGTTTGTGGGAATAATATTGGTGTCGTTGGCCAGAGGCTTCCACAAGCTCGCGGGAACTTCGACAATTCTGCCTGGTGTAGATCACGATAGCTTGTCGGTGTTGGTAACGGCCGCTGTAGAAGGACAGCAGACGGAGATGTAGGCGACACTCAGTAAAACGCTGGCAAATTTAGAGAGATGAATATTGAGGCTGTATTTCAACGATTTTCCATAAACAATACTCCAACAATTTATGCTACTGAGACATTCTATCTAACAGCACCTCAGCAAAGATAGCATTTGGTGGCATTGGGCCATCGAACACCTTTTTGGATTACCATCTGTTTCGAACAATCCCCTTAATGTGCATTCTCTCGTTAATGCCGGCCAGAACTCCTGTGCTTCGCAATGCAAGTAAAGCTATTTGGAAATTTCATTCCGTCCAGAGAAAGTAGGGCATATTATTTTTAATTGGATACTAAGATTTTCCGGCGGTTCCCAAGGTTCGTCAGTGGATAATCGAGTGGACCAAACTTTAGGAAACTTTACTCTTCTTTGCTGATGAGCTAGTACTTTTACCAGCTGGAATCATTAATGAGATTAATTCTGTAAATTCAGAGCTAATTTCCCCACAATATCTTTCTAATGATCAGCTAAACCAACATCATTTGTTATTAATTTGCTTTCATCTTTTTCAAAGGAAGGCTTGGGTAAATATCGTCTTGCCCATTCAATCCTCTAAACCTATCAAATTTTCCGCTGTTTCCGGGTACTGAGAAGATAATCTACGATGAATTAGATCGAATGATTCAATTGAGTGTAATTGAGAAGTCAGACAGCGTGTGGTCGTCTCCGATTATTCTGGTGTCAAAGCCCGAAAAAATTCGCTTGTGTCTCGATAGCCGCCAACTGAACGAGGTTACACTGAAAGACGCGTATCCTCTGCACAAACATTGATGGCATTTTGAGACGTCTACCAAAGACGGAATCAATAACGAGTTTAGATCTCTAGGATGTATTCTGGCAGATCCCTCTCGACGTGAACTCCAAAAACGAAACGGCTTTCACTCTTCTCAGTAGTCGACTTTATCAGTTCAAGGTAATGCCCCCTCTTCGGCCTCTACAATGCGCCACACACAATGTCCCGATTAATGGACAAAGTCGTGCCAGCTCATCTTAGAACTCATCTTCCTGATTTGCTTATCATTTCGGAAAGCTTTTCAAAACATTTTGAGGTGTTGCGGGAAATAGCGAAACATCTCCGCTTGTCAGGACTGACTATTAATGTCGAAAGGAGTAAATTTTGCACGAAAATGTAGCCACCATCACCAAATTTCCAAAATCATTCAAACAAACCAGACGGTTTTTAGTTATGTCTGGGTGGTTCAGAAAATGTATTAGGAGTTACAACACTATTTACTGACTTGCTAAAGAACAATCGAAGTTTTGGTTGGAATGATGAAAAACCAAAAAACCCTTTGACGATTTGAAGTCTATTCTGAGCTCCGCATATGTGTTACATTTCACGAATTTCACACAATCGTTTTACATAGAGTATATATATAGAAAGTTCATTAACCAATCAGCTGTCCGGAGGATTTTGTTGAGAAACTGGAAAGTTCCAGTTCTAGGAGCTCCAGAGCGGCAAGGCCATAGAAGGAACTCTGGAAGTGCCAACTGAGACGGAGGAGAGGAGTACATCGTAGGAACATCTGTCAGAGTCCACGAGACGTGATCAAAGTCGCAGTGAATAATTAAAACCTTTCCGGAAGTGTAACTTAAATAAAAAGACAAAACCAAAACCAGAAAAATCCCCAAAACAATGACAATGACAATGACAGTGCTTTGAAAATGGGATCATCGCTCAACCAGGCATGCAATTCCTAACGATGATCAGGATGGGCGGGCTAGGAGTTGTCACTCAAACGCCATAAGCCAACTCCAACATGTTGAGATCATGGTCACCGATATCTCTGTTTCTTTCCTTTCTCCTTCCAATTTACACTATTGTCTCTTCAGCACTATCCGTATCGAAGAGCAGTTGACATGAGAGCAAACGTTAACATGGCGACCAAGACAACGGAAGCAAGACCCCACTCCCAATTGTCGTCGAGTCGCTCAGTAGCTCCTCTCGACCGTCTGTAGCCATATTACATACTTTAGCGCCCAACATGGGGCCCACACGTTCTGTTCCCAGTTTTATAACGCCGTGTTCATATTTGATATGTAGCAATAACTTATGTGGTGTCTTTAATATATTACTTTCCAATTGCTGCTGACTGGAAGATACTCAGTTTTAAATCGCAAACTAGTAACCGAAGCAGTTTGAATAATATTTTTATATTTTCTACATCATGTTTCGTAGTCGCTGGAAATTCAGCTGTGGGTAAATGCTAACCGCAATACAAGAAAACTAATTCTTTTTTTGTTGTTGTGAAGAAGCTCTATGCCCGGAAGTCTTTTAGATTCACAAGTCAATCTAAATGCCGGACTACATTTATTCATCTTTTTCTATCTTTCTCGTTCAATTCCTTTTACACTATTTTCTAAATTGTTTTTTTTTCTAAATATCTTTTCGAAAATTTATAAATTAAACTTTTCAAAAATATATCATAAATCTCGAATTCAAACCTATAGATTAAACGTTGATTTTTGTTTTTTTTTTTTTTAATTTTCTTATAATAATATTTTTTTTTTTTTTTTTTTTTGTATTACCTTTTTTATTATTACAAATTTTTTTGATATGTCAGTTCGAGGCACACGGAGGATTTATCAACTAGTGTTGTGAATTCAATAACCTTCAATGTTTGTGGAAATAATATTGGTGTCGTTGGCCAGAGGCTTCCACAAGCTCGCGGGAACTTCGACAATTCTGCCTGGTGTAGATCACGATAGCTTGTCGGTGTTGGTAACGGCCGCTGTAGAAGGACAGCAGACGGAGATGTAGGCGACACTCAGTAAAACGCTGGCAAATTTAGAGAGATGAATATTGAGGCTGTATTTCAACGATTTTCCATAAACAATACTCCAACAATTTATGCTACTGAGACATTCTATCTAACAGCACCTCAGCAAAGATAGCATTTGGTGGCATTGGGCCATCGAACACCTTTTTGGATTACCATCTGTTTCGAACAATCCCCTTAATGTGCATTCTCTCGTTAATGCCGGCCAGAACTCCTGTGCTTCGCAATGCAAGTAAAGCTATTTGGAAATTTCATTCCGTCCAGAGAAAGTAGGGCATATTATTTTTAATTGGATACTAAGATTTTCCGGCGGTTCCCAAGGTTCGTCAGTGGATAATCGAGTGGACCAAACTTTAGGAAACTTTACTCTTCTTTGCTGATGAGCTAGTACTTTTACCAGCTGGAATCATTAATGAGATTAATTCTGTAAATTCAGAGCTAATTTCCCCACAATATCTTTCTAATGATCAGCTAAACCAACATCATTTGTTATTAATTTGCTTTCATCTTTTTCAAAGGAAGGCTTGGGTAAATATCGTCTTGCCCATTCAATCCTCTAAACCTATCAAATTTTCCGCTGTTTCCGGGTACTGAGAAGATAATCTACGATGAATTAGATCGAATGATTCAATTGAGTGTAATTGAGAAGTCAGACAGCGTGTGGTCGTCTCCGATTATTCTGGTGTCAAAGCCCAAAAAATTCGCTTGTGTCTCGATAGCCGCCAACTGAACGAGGTTACACTGAAAGACGCGTATCCTCTGCACAAACATTGATGGCATTTTGAGACGTCTACCAAAGACGGAATCAATAACGAGTTTAGATCTCTAGGATGTATTCTGGCAGATCCCTCTCGACGTGAACTCCAAAAACGAAACGGCTTTCACTCTTCTCAGTAGTCGACTTTATCAGTTCAAGGTAATGCCCCCTCTTCGGCCTCTACAATGCGCCACACACAATGTCCCGATTAATGGACAAAGTCGTGCCAGCTCATCTTAGAACTCATCTTCCTGATTTGCTTATCATTTCGGAAAGCTTTTCAAAACATTTTGAGGTGTTGCGGGAAATAGCGAAACATCTCCGCTTGTCAGGACTGACTATTAATGTCGAAAGGAGTAAATTTTGCACGAAAATGTAGCCACCATCACCAAATTTCCAAAATCATTCAAACAAACCAGACGGTTTTTAGTTATGTCTGGGTGGTTCAGAAAATGTATTAGGAGTTACAACACTATTTACTGACTTGCTAAAGAACAATCGAAGTTTTGGTTGGAATGATGAAAAACCAAAAAACCCTTTGACGATTTGAAGTCTATTCTGAGCACCGCATATGTGTTACATTTCACGAATTTCACACAATCGTTTTACATAGAGTATATATATAGAAAGTTCATTAACCAATCAGCTGTCCGGAGGATTTTGTTGAGAAACTGGAAAGTTCCAGTTCTAGGAGCTCCAGAGCGGCAAGGCCATAGAAGGAACTCTGGAAGTGCCAGCTGAGACGGAGGAGAGGAGTACATCGTAGGAACATCTGTCAGAGTCCACGAGACGTGATCAAAGTCGCAGTGAATAATTAAAACCTTTCCGGAAGTGTAACTTAAATAAAAAGACAAAACCAAAACCAGAAAAATCCCCAAAACAATGACAATGACAATGACAGTGCTTTGAAAATGGGATCATCGCTCAACCAGGCATGCAATTCCTAACGATGATCAGGATGGGCGGGCTAGGAGTTGTCACTCAAACGCCATAAGCCAACTCCAACATGTTGAGATCATGGTCACCGATATCTCTGTTTCTTTCCTTTCTCCTTCCAATTTCCACTATTGTCTCTTCAGCACTATCCGTATCGAAGAGCAGTTGACATGAGAGCAAACGTTAACATGGCGACCAAGACAACGGAAGCAAGACCCCACTCCCAATTGTCGTCGAGTCGCTCAGTAGCTCCTCTCGACCGTCTGTAGCCATATTACATACTTTAGCGCCCAACATGGGGCCCACACTTTCTGTTCCCAGTTTTATAACGCCGTGTTCATATTTGATATGCAGCAATAACTTATGTGGTGTCTTTAATATATTACTTTCCAATTGCTGCTGACTGGAAGATACTCAGTTTTAAATCGCAAACTAGTAACCGAAGCAGTTTGAATAATATTTTTATATTTTCTACATCATGTTTCGTAGTCGCTGGAAATTCAGCTGTGGGTAAATGCTAACCGCAATACAAGAAAACTAATTCTTTTTTTGTTGTTGTGAAGAAGCTCTATGCCCGGAAGTCTTTTAGATTCACAAGTCAATCTAAATGCCGGACTACATTTATTCATCTTTTTCTATCTTTCTCGTTCAATTCCTTTTACACTATTTTCTAAATTGTTTTTTTTTCTAAATATCTTTTCGAAAATTTATAAATTAAACTTTTCAAAAATATATCATAAATCTCGAATTCAAACCTATAGATTAAACGTTGATTTTTGTTTTTTTTTTTTTAATTTTCTTATAATAATATTTTTTTTTTTTTTTTTTTTGTATTACCTTTTTTATTATTACAAATTTTTTTGATATGTCAGTTCGAGGCACACGGAGGATTTATCAACTAGTGTTGTGAATTCAATAACCTTCAATGTTTGTGGAAATAATATTGGTGTCGTTGGCCAGAGGCTTCCACAAGCTCGCGGGAACTTCGACAATTCTGCCTGGTGTAGATCACGATAGCTTGTCGGTGTTGGTAACGGCCGCTGTAGAAGGACAGCAGACGGAGATGTAGGCGACACTCAGTAAAACGCTGGCAAATTTAGAGAGATGAATATTGAGGCTGTATTTCAACGATTTTCCATAAACAATACTCCAACAATTTATGCTACTGAGACATTCTATCTAACAGCACCTCAGCAAAGATAGCATTTGGTGGCATTGGGCCATCGAACACCTTTTTGGATTACCATCTGTTTCGAACAATCCCCTTAATGTGCATTCTCTCGTTAATGCCGGCCAGAACTCCTGTGCTTCGCAATGCAAGTAAAGCTATTTGGAAATTTCATTCCGTCCAGAGAAAGTAGGGCATATTATTTTTAATTGGATACTAAGATTTTCCGGCGGTTCCCAAGGTTCGTCAGTGGATAATCGAGTGGACCAAACTTTAGGAAACTTTACTCTTCTTTGCTGATGAGCTAGTACTTTTACCAGCTGGAATCATTAATGAGATTAATTCTGTAAATTCAGAGCTAATTTCCCCACAATATCTTTCTAATGATCAGCTAAACCAACATCATTTGTTATTAATTTGCTTTCATCTTTTTCAAAGGAAGGCTTGGGTAAATATCGTCTTGCCCATTCAATCCTCTAAACCTATCAAATTTTCCGCTGTTTCCGGGTACTGAGAAGATAATCTACGATGAATTAGATCGAATGATTCAATTGAGTGTAATTGAGAAGTCAGACAGCGTGTGGTCGTCTCCGATTATTCTGGTGTCAAAGCCCGAAAAAATTCGCTTGTGTCTCGATAGCCGCCAACTGAACGAGGTTACACTGAAAGACGCGTATCCTCTGCACAAACATTGATGGCATTTTGAGACGTCTACCAAAGACGGAATCAATAACGAGTTTAGATCTCTAGGATGTATTCTGGCAGATCCCTCTCGACGTGAACTCCAAAAACGAAACGGCTTTCACTCTTCTCAGTAGTCGACTTTATCAGTTCAAGGTAATGCCCCCTCTTCGGCCTCTACAATGCGCCACACACAATGTCCCGATTAATGGACAAAGTCGTGCCAGCTCATCTTAGAACTCATCTTCCTGATTTGCTTATCATTTCGGAAAGCTTTTCAAAACATTTTGAGGTGTTGCGGGAAATAGCGAAACATCTCCGCTTGTCAGGACTGACTATTAATGTCGAAAGGAGTAAATTTTGCACGAAAATGTAGCCACCATCACCAAATTTCCAAAATCATTCAAACAAACCAGACGGTTTTTAGTTATGTCTGGGTGGTTCAGAAAATGTATTAGGAGTTACAACACTATTTACTGACTTGCTAAAGAACAATCGAAGTTTTGGTTGGAATGATGAAAAACCAAAAAACCCTTTGACGATTTGAAGTCTATTCTGAGCTCCGCATATGTGTTACATTTCACGAATTTCACACAATCGTTTTACATAGAGTATATATATAGAAAGTTCATTAACCAATCAGCTGTCCGGAGGATTTTGTTGAGAAACTGGAAAGTTCCAGTTCTAGGAGCTCCAGAGCGGCAAGGCCATAGAAGGAACTCTGGAAGTGCCAGCTGAGACGGAGGAGAGGAGTACATCGTAGGAACATCTGTCAGAGTCCACGAGACGTGATCAAAGTCGCAGTGAATAATTAAAACCTTTCCGGAAGTGTAACTTAAATAAAAAGACAAAACCAAAACCAGAAAAATCCCCAAAACAATGACAATGACAATGACAGTGCTTTGAAAATGGGATCATCGCTCAACCAGGCATGCAATTCCTAACGATGATCAGGATGGGCGGGCTAGGAGTTGTCACTCAAACGCCATAAGCCAACTCCAACATGTTGAGATCATGGTCACCGATATCTCTGTTTCTTTCCTTTCTCCTTCCAATTTACACTATTGTCTCTTCAGCACTATCCGTATCGAAGAGCAGTTGACATGAGAGCAAACGTTAACATGGCGACCAAGACAACGGAAGCAAGACCCCACTCCCAATTGTCGTCGAGTCGCTCAGTAGCTCCTCTCGACCGTCTGTAGCCATATTACATACTTTAGCGCCCAACATGGGGCCCACACGTTCTGTTCCCAGTTTTATAACGCCGTGTTCATATTTGATATGTAGCAATAACTTATGTGGTGTCTTTAATATATTACTTTCCAATTGCTGCTGACTGGAAGATACTCAGTTTTAAATCGCAAACTAGTAACCGAAGCAGTTTGAATAATATTTTTATATTTTCTACATCATGTTTCGTAGTCGCTGGAAATTCAGCTGTGGGTAAATGCTAACCGCAATACAAGAAAACTAATTCTTTTTTTGTTGTTGTGAAGAAGCTCTATGCCCGGAAGTCTTTTAGATTCACAAGTCAATCTAAATGCCGGACTACATTTATTCATCTTTTTCTATCTTTCTCGTTCAATTCCTTTTACACTATTTTCTAAATTGTTTTTTTTTCTAAATATCTTTTCGAAAATTTATAAATTAAACTTTTCAAAAATATATCATAAATCTCGAATTCAAACCTATAGATTAAACGTTGATTTTTGTTTTTTTTTTTTTTAATTTTCTTATAATAATATTTTTTTTTTTTTTTTTTTTTGTATTACCTTTTTTATTATTACAAATTTTTTTGATATGTCAGTTCGAGGCACACGGAGGATTTATCAACTAGTGTTGTGAATTCAATAACCTTCAATGTTTGTGGAAATAATATTGGTGTCGTTGGCCAGAGGCTTCCACAAGCTCGCGGGAACTTCGACAATTCTGCCTGGTGTAGATCACGATAGCTTGTCGGTGTTGGTAACGGCCGCTGTAGAAGGACAGCAGACGGAGATGTAGGCGACACTCAGTAAAACGCTGGCAAATTTAGAGAGATGAATATTGAGGCTGTATTTCAACGATTTTCCATAAACAATACTCCAACAATTTATGCTACTGAGACATTCTATCTAACAGCACCTCAGCAAAGATAGCATTTGGTGGCATTGGGCCATCGAACACCTTTTTGGATTACCATCTGTTTCGAACAATCCCCTTAATGTGCATTCTCTCGTTAATGCCGGCCAGAACTCCTGTGCTTCGCAATGCAAGTAAAGCTATTTGGAAATTTCATTCCGTCCAGAGAAAGTAGGGCATATTATTTTTAATTGGATACTAAGATTTTCCGGCGGTTCCCAAGGTTCGTCAGTGGATAATCGAGTGGACCAAACTTTAGGAAACTTTACTCTTCTTTGCTGATGAGCTAGTACTTTTACCAGCTGGAATCATTAATGAGATTAATTCTGTAAATTCAGAGCTAATTTCCCCACAATATCTTTCTAATGATCAGCTAAACCAACATCATTTGTTATTAATTTGCTTTCATCTTTTTCAAAGGAAGGCTTGGGTAAATATCGTCTTGCCCATTCAATCCTCTAAACCTATCAAATTTTCCGCTGTTTCCGGGTACTGAGAAGATAATCTACGATGAATTAGATCGAATGATTCAATTGAGTGTAATTGAGAAGTCAGACAGCGTGTGGTCGTCTCCGATTATTCTGGTGTCAAAGCCCAAAAAATTCGCTTGTGTCTCGATAGCCGCCAACTGAACGAGGTTACACTGAAAGACGCGTATCCTCTGCACAAACATTGATGGCATTTTGAGACGTCTACCAAAGACGGAATCAATAACGAGTTTAGATCTCTAGGATGTATTCTGGCAGATCCCTCTCGACGTGAACTCCAAAAACGAAACGGCTTTCACTCTTCTCAGTAGTCGACTTTATCAGTTCAAGGTAATGCCCCCTCTTCGGCCTCTACAATGCGCCACACACAATGTCCCGATTAATGGACAAAGTCGTGCCAGCTCATCTTAGAACTCATCTTCCTGATTTGCTTATCATTTCGGAAAGCTTTTCAAAACATTTTGAGGTGTTGCGGGAAATAGCGAAACATCTCCGCTTGTCAGGACTGACTATTAATGTCGAAAGGAGTAAATTTTGCACGAAAATGTAGCCACCATCACCAAATTTCCAAAATCATTCAAACAAACCAGACGGTTTTTAGTTATGTCTGGGTGGTTCAGAAAATGTATTAGGAGTTACAACACTATTTACTGACTTGCTAAAGAACAATCGAAGTTTTGGTTGGAATGATGAAAAACCAAAAAACCCTTTGACGATTTGAAGTCTATTCTGAGCACCGCATATGTGTTACATTTCACGAATTTCACACAATCGTTTTACATAGAGTATATATATAGAAAGTTCATTAACCAATCAGCTGTCCGGAGGATTTTGTTGAGAAACTGGAAAGTTCCAGTTCTAGGAGCTCCAGAGCGGCAAGGCCATAGAAGGAACTCTGGAAGTGCCAGCTGAGACGGAGGAGAGGAGTACATCGTAGGAACATCTGTCAGAGTCCACGAGACGTGATCAAAGTCGCAGTGAATAATTAAAACCTTTCCGGAAGTGTAACTTAAATAAAAAGACAAAACCAAAACCAGAAAAATCCCCAAAACAATGACAATGACAATGACAGTGCTTTGAAAATGGGATCATCGCTCAACCAGGCATGCAATTCCTAACGATGATCAGGATGGGCGGGCTAGGAGTTGTCACTCAAACGCCATAAGCCAACTCCAACATGTTGAGATCATGGTCACCGATATCTCTGTTTCTTTCCTTTCTCCTTCCAATTTCCACTATTGTCTCTTCAGCACTATCCGTATCGAAGAGCAGTTGACATGAGAGCAAACGTTAACATGGCGACCAAGACAACGGAAGCAAGACCCCACTCCCAATTGTCGTCGAGTCGCTCAGTAGCTCCTCTCGACCGTCTGTAGCCATATTACATACTTTAGCGCCCAACATGGGGCCCACACTTTCTGTTCCCAGTTTTATAACGCCGTGTTCATATTTGATATGCAGCAATAACTTATGTGGTGTCTTTAATATATTACTTTCCAATTGCTGCTGACTGGAAGATACTCAGTTTTAAATCGCAAACTAGTAACCGAAGCAGTTTGAATAATATTTTTATATTTTCTACATCATGTTTCGTAGTCGCTGGAAATTCAGCTGTGGGTAAATGCTAACCGCAATACAAGAAAACTAATTCTTTTTTTGTTGTTGTGAAGAAGCTCTATGCCCGGAAGTCTTTTAGATTCACAAGTCAATCTAAATGCCGGACTACATTTATTCATCTTTTTCTATCTTTCTCGTTCAATTCCTTTTACACTATTTTCTAAATTGTTTTTTTTTCTAAATATCTTTTCGAAAATTTATAAATTAAACTTTTCAAAAATATATCATAAATCTCGAATTCAAACCTATAGATTAAACGTTGATTTTTGTTTTTTTTTTTTTAATTTTCTTATAATAATATTTTTTTTTTTTTTTTTTTTGTATTACCTTTTTTATTATTACAAATTTTTTTGATATGTCAGTTCGAGGCACACGGAGGATTTATCAACTAGTGTTGTGAATTCAATAACCTTCAATGTTTGTGGAAATAATATTGGTGTCGTTGGCCAGAGGCTTCCACAAGCTCGCGGGAACTTCGACAATTCTGCCTGGTGTAGATCACGATAGCTTGTCGGTGTTGGTAACGGCCGCTGTAGAAGGACAGCAGACGGAGATGTAGGCGACACTCAGTAAAACGCTGGCAAATTTAGAGAGATGAATATTGAGGCTGTATTTCAACGATTTTCCATAAACAATACTCCAACAATTTATGCTACTGAGACATTCTATCTAACAGCACCTCAGCAAAGATAGCATTTGGTGGCATTGGGCCATCGAACACCTTTTTGGATTACCATCTGTTTCGAACAATCCCCTTAATGTGCATTCTCTCGTTAATGCCGGCCAGAACTCCTGTGCTTCGCAATGCAAGTAAAGCTATTTGGAAATTTCATTCCGTCCAGAGAAAGTAGGGCATATTATTTTTAATTGGATACTAAGATTTTCCGGCGGTTCCCAAGGTTCGTCAGTGGATAATCGAGTGGACCAAACTTTAGGAAACTTTACTCTTCTTTGCTGATGAGCTAGTACTTTTACCAGCTGGAATCATTAATGAGATTAATTCTGTAAATTCAGAGCTAATTTCCCCACAATATCTTTCTAATGATCAGCTAAACCAACATCATTTGTTATTAATTTGCTTTCATCTTTTTCAAAGGAAGGCTTGGGTAAATATCGTCTTGCCCATTCAATCCTCTAAACCTATCAAATTTTCCGCTGTTTCCAGGTACTGAGAAGATAATCTACGATGAATTAGATCGAATGATTCAATTGAGTGTAATTGAGAAGTCAGACAGCGTGTGGTCGTCTCCGATTATTCTGGTGTCAAAGCCCGAAAAAATTCGCTTGTGTCTCGATAGCCGCCAACTGAACGAGGTTACACTGAAAGACGCGTATCCTCTGCACAAACATTGATGGAATTTTGAGACGTCTACCAAAGACGGAAACAATAACGAGTTTAGATCTCTAGGATGTATTCTGGCAGATCCCTCTCGACGTGAACTCCAAAAACGAAACGGCTTTCACTCTTCTCAGTAGTCGACTTTATCAGTTCAAGGTAATGCCCCCTCTTCGGCCTCTACAATGCGCCACACACAATGTCCCGATTAATGGACAAAGTCGTGCCAGCTCATCTTAGAACTCATCTTCCTGATTTGCTTATCATTTCGGAAAGCTTTTCAAAACATTTTGAGGTGTTGCGGGAAATAGCGAAACATCTCCGCTTGTCAGGACTGACTATTAATGTCGAAAGGAGTAAATTTTGCACGAAAATGTAGCCACCATCACCAAATTTCCAAAATCATTCAAACAAACCAGACGGTTTTTAGTTATGTCTGGGTGGTTCAGAAAATGTATTAGGAGTTACAACACTATTTACTGACTTGCTAAAGAACAATCGAAGTTTTGGTTGGAATGATGAAAAACCAAAAAACCCTTTGACGATTTGAAGTCTATTCTGAGCACCGCATATGTGTTACATTTCACGAATTTCACACAATCGTTTTACATAGAGTATATATATAGAAAGTTCATTAACCAATCAGCTGTCCGGAGGATTTTGTTGAGAAACTGGAAAGTTCCAGTTCTAGGAGCTCCAGAGCGGCAAGGCCATAGAAGGAACTCTGGAAGTGCCAGCTGAGACGGAGGAGAGGAGTACATCGTAGGAACATCTGTCAGAGTCCACGAGACGTGATCAAAGTCGCAGTGAATAATTAAAACCTTTCCGGAAGTGTAACTTAAATAAAAAGACAAAACCAAAACCAGAAAAATCCCCAAAACAATGACAATGACAATGACAGTGCTTTGAAAATGGGATCATCGCTCAACCAGGCATGCAATTCCTAACGATGATCAGGATGGGCGGGCTAGGAGTTGTCACTCAAACGCCATAAGCCAACTCCAACATGTTGAGATCATGGTCACCGATATCTCTGTTTCTTTCCTTTCTCCTTCCAATTTCCACTATTGTCTCTTCAGCACTATCCGTATCGAAGAGCAGTTGACATGAGAGCAAACGTTAACATGGCGACCAAGACAACGGAAGCAAGACCCCACTCCCAATTGTCGTCGAGTCGCTCAGTAGCTCCTCTCGACCGTCTGTAGCCATATTACATACTTTAGCGCCCAACATGGGGCCCACACTTTCTGTTCCCAGTTTTATAACGCCGTGTTCATATTTGATATGCAGCAATAACTTATGTGGTGTCTTTAATATATTACTTTCCAATTGCTGCTGACTGGAAGATACTCAGTTTTAAATCGCAAACTAGTAACCGAAGCAGTTTGAATAATATTTTTATATTTTCTACATCATGTTTCGTAGTCGCTGGAAATTCAGCTGTGGGTAAATGCTAACCGCAATACAAGAAAACTAATTCTTTTTTTGTTGTTGTGAAGAAGCTCTATGCCCGGAAGTCTTTTAGATTCACAAGTCAATCTAAATGCCGGACTACATTTATTCATCTTTTTCTATCTTTCTCGTTCAATTCCTTTTACACTATTTTCTAAATTGTTTTTTTTTTTCTAAATATCTTTTCGAAAATTTATAAATTAAACTTTTCAAAAATATATCATAAATCTCGAATTCAAACCTATAGATTAAACGTTGATTTTTGTTTTTTTTTTTTAATTTTCTTATAATAATATTTTTTTTTTTTTTTTTGTATTACCTTTTTTATTATTACAAATTTTTTTGATATGTCAGTTCGAGGCACACGGAGGATTTATCAACTAGTGTTGTGAATTCAATAACCTTCAATGTTTGTGGAAATAATATTGGTGTCGTTGGCCAGAGGCTTCCACAAGCTCGCGGGAACTTCGACAATTCTGCCTGGTGTAGATCACGATAGTTTGTCGGTGTTGGTAACGGCCGCAGTAGAAGGACAGCAGACGGAGATGTACTCAGTAAAACGTTGGCAAATTTAGTTGATACGAATATTGAGACTGTATTTCGACGATTTGCCATAAACAATACTCCAACAATTTATGCTACTGAGACATTCTATCTAACAGCACCTCAGCAAAGACAGCATTTGGTGGCATTGGGCCATCGAACACCTTTTGGGATTACCATCTGTTTCGAACAATCCCCTTAATGTGCATTCTCTCGTTAATGCCGGCCAGAACTCCTGTGCTTCGCAATGCACGCAAAGCAATTTGGAAATTTCATTCCGTCCAGAGAAAGTAGGGCATATTATTTTTAATTGGATACTAAGATTTTCCGGCGGTTCCCAAGGTTCGTCAGTGGATAATCGAGTGGACCAAACTTTAGGAAACTTTACTCTTCTTTGCTGATGAGCTAGTACTTTTACCAGCTGGAATCATTAATGAGATTAATTCTGTAAATTCAGAGCTAATTTCCCCACAATATCTTTCTAATGATCAGCTAAACCAACATCATTTGTTATTAATTTGCTTTCATCTTTTTCAAAGGAAGGCTTGGGTAAATATCGTCTTGCCCATTCAATCCTCTAAACCTATCAAATTTTCCGCTGTTTCCGGGTACTGAGAAGATAATCTACGATGAATTAGATCGAATGATTCAATTGAGTGTAATTGAGAAGTCAGACAGCGTGTGGTCGTCTCCGATTATTCTGGTGTCAAAGCCCGAAAAAATTCGCTTGTGTCTCGATAGCCGCCAACTGAACGAGGTTACACTGAAAGACGCGTATCCTCTGCACAAACATTGATGGCATTTTGAGACGTCTACCAAAGACGGAAACAATAACGAGTTTAGATCTCTAGGATGTATTCTGGCAGATCCCTCTCGACGTGAACTCCAAAAACGAAACGGCTTTCACTCTTCTCAGTAGTCGACTTTATCAGTTCAAGGTAATGCCCCCTCTTCGGCCTCTACAATGCGCCACACACAATGTCCCGATTAATGGACAAAGTCGTGCCAGCTCATCTTAGAACTCATCTTCCTGATTTGCTTATCATTTCGGAAAGCTTTTCAAAACATTTTGAGGTGTTGCGGGAAATAGCGAAACATCTCCGCTTGTCAGGACTGACTATTAATGTCGAAAGTAAATTTTGCACGAAAATGTAGCCACCATCACCAAATTTCCAAAATCATTCAAACAAACCAGACGGTTTTTAGTTATGTCTGGGTGGTTCAGAAAATGTATTAGGAGTTACAACACTATTTACTGACTTGCTAAAGAACAATCGAAGTTTTGGTTGGAATGATGAAAAACCAAAAAACCCTTTGACGATTTGAAGTCTATTCTGAGCACCGCATATGTGTTACATTTCACGAATTTCACACAATCGTTTTACATAGAGTATATATATAGAAAGTTCATTAACCAATCAGCTGTCCGGAGGATTTTGTTGAGAAACTGGAAAGTTCCAGTTCTAGGAGCTCCAGAGCGGCAAGGCCATAGAAGGAACTCTGGAAGTGCCAGCTGAGACGGAGGAGAGGAGTACATCGTAGGAACATCTGTCAGAGTCCACGAGACGTGATCAAAGTCGCAGTGAATAATTAAAACCTTTCCGGAAGTGTAACTTAAATAAAAAGACAAAACCAAAACCAGAAAAATCCCCAAAACAATGACAATGACAATGACAGTGCTTTGAAAATGGGATCATCGCTCAACCAGGCATGCAATTCCTAACGATGATCAGGATGGGCGGGCTAGGAGTTGTCACTCAAACGCCATAAGCCAACTCCAACATGTTGAGATCATGGTCACCGATATCTCTGTTTCTTTCCTTTCTCCTTCCAATTTCCACTATTGTCTCTTCAGCACTATCCGTATCGAAGAGCAGTTGACATGAGAGCAAACGTTAACATGGCGACCAAGACAACGGAAGCAAGACCCCACTCCCAATTGTCGTCGAGTCGCTCAGTAGCTCCTCTCGACCGTCTGTAGCCATATTACATACTTTAGCGCCCAACATGGGGCCCACACTTTCTGTTCCCAGTTTTATAACGCCGTGTTCATATTTGATATGCAGCAATAACTTATGTGGTGTCTTTAATATATTACTTTCCAATTGCTGCTGACTGGAAGATACTCAGTTTTAAATCGCAAACTAGTAACCGAAGCAGTTTGAATAATATTTTTATATTTTCTACATCATGTTTCGTAGTCGCTGGAAATTCAGCTGTGGGTAAATGCTAACCGCAATACAAGAAAACTAATTCTTTTTTTGTTGTTGTGAAGAAGCTCTATGCCCGGAAGTCTTTTAGATTCACAAGTCAATCTAAATGCCGGACTACATTTATTCATCTTTTTCTATCTTTCTCGTTCAATTCCTTTTACACTATTTTCTAAATTGTTTTTTTTTCTAAATATCTTTTCGAAAATTTATAAATTAAACTTTTCAAAAATATATCATAAATCTCGAATTCAAACCTATAGATTAAACGTTGATTTTTGTTTTTTTTTTTTTTAATTTTCTTATAATAATATTTTTTTTTTTTTTTTTTTTGTATTACCTTTTTTATTATTACAAATTTTTTTGATATGTCAGTTCGAGGCACACGGAGGATTTATCAACTAGTGTTGTGAATTCAATAACCTTCAATGTTTGTGGAAATAATATTGGTGTCGTTGGCCAGAGGCTTCCACAAGCTCGCGGGAACTTCGACAATTCTGCCTGGTGTAGATCACGATAGCTTGTCGGTGTTGGTAACGGCCGCTGTAGAAGGACAGCAGACGGAGATGTAGGCGACACTCAGTAAAACGCTGGCAAATTTAGAGAGATGAATATTGAGGCTGTATTTCAACGATTTTCCATAAACAATACTCCAACAATTTATGCTACTGAGACATTCTATCTAACAGCACCTCAGCAAAGATAGCATTTGGTGGCATTGGGCCATCGAACACCTTTTTGGATTACCATCTGTTTCGAACAATCCCCTTAATGTGCATTCTCTCGTTAATGCCGGCCAGAACTCCTGTGCTTCGCAATGCAAGTAAAGCTATTTGGAAATTTCATTCCGTCCAGAGAAAGTAGGGCATATTATTTTTAATTGGATACTAAGATTTTCCGGCGGTTCCCAAGGTTCGTCAGTGGATAATCGAGTGGACCAAACTTTAGGAAACTTTACTCTTCTTTGCTGATGAGCTAGTACTTTTACCAGCTGGAATCATTAATGAGATTAATTCTGTAAATTCAGAGCTAATTTCCCCACAATATCTTTCTAATGATCAGCTAAACCAACATCATTTGTTATTAATTTGCTTTCATCTTTTTCAAAGGAAGGCTTGGGTAAATATCGTCTTGCCCATTCAATCCTCTAAACCTATCAAATTTTCCGCTGTTTCCGGGTACTGAGAAGATAATCTACGATGAATTAGATCGAATGATTCAATTGAGTGTAATTGAGAAGTCAGACAGCGTGTGGTCGTCTCCGATTATTCTGGTGTCAAAGCCCGAAAAAATTCGCTTGTGTCTCGATAGCCGCCAACTGAACGAGGTTACACTGAAAGACGCGTATCCTCTGCACAAACATTGATGGCATTTTGAGACGTCTACCAAAGACGGAAACAATAACGAGTTTAGATCTCTAGGATGTATTCTGGCAGATCCCTCTCGACGTGAACTCCAAAAACGAAACGGCTTTCACTCTTCTCAGTAGTCGACTTTATCAGTTCAAGGTAATGCCCCCTCTTCGGCCTCTACAATGCGCCACACACAATGTCCCGATTAATGGACAAAGTCGTGCCAGCTCATCTTAGAACTCATCTTCCTGATTTGCTTATCATTTCGGAAAGCTTTTCAAAACATTTTGAGGTGTTGCGGGAAATAGCGAAACATCTCCGCTTGTCAGGACTGACTATTAATGTCGAAAGGAGTAAATTTTGCACGAAAATGTAGCCACCATCACCAAATTTCCAAAATCATTCAAACAAACCAGACGGTTTTTAGTTATGTCTGGGTGGTTCAGAAAATGTATTAGGAGTTACAACACTATTTACTGACTTGCTAAAGAACAATCGAAGTTTTGGTTGGAATGATGAAAAACCAAAAAACCCTTTGACGATTTGAAGTCTATTCTGAGCACCGCATATGTGTTACATTTCACGAATTTCACACAATCGTTTTACATAGAGTATATATATAGAAAGTTCATTAACCAATCAGCTGTCCGGAGGATTTTGTTGAGAAACTGGAAAGTTCCAGTTCTAGGAGCTCCAGAGCGGCAAGGCCATAGAAGGAACTCTGGAAGTGCCAGCTGAGACGGAGGAGAGGAGTACATCGTAGGAACATCTGTCAGAGTCCACGAGACGTGATCAAAGTCGCAGTGAATAATTAAAACCTTTCCGGAAGTGTAACTTAAATAAAAAGACAAAACCAAAACCAGAAAAATCCCCAAAACAATGACAATGACAATGACAGTGCTTTGAAAATGGGATCATCGCTCAACCAGGCATGCAATTCCTAACGATGATCAGGATGGGCGGGCTAGGAGTTGTCACTCAAACGCCATAAGCCAACTCCAACATGTTGAGATCATGGTCACCGATATCTCTGTTTCTTTCCTTTCTCCTTCCAATTTCCACTATTGTCTCTTCAGCACTATCCGTATCGAAGAGCAGTTGACATGAGAGCAAACGTTAACATGGCGACCAAGACAACGGAAGCAAGACCCCACTCCCAATTGTCGTCGAGTCGCTCAGTAGCTCCTCTCGACCGTCTGTAGCCATATTACATACTTTAGCGCCCAACATGGGGCCCACACTTTCTGTTCCCAGTTTTATAACGCCGTGTTCATATTTGATATGCAGCAATAACTTATGTGGTGTCTTTAATATATTACTTTCCAATTGCTGCTGACTGGAAGATACTCAGTTTTAAATCGCAAACTAGTAACCGAAGCAGTTTGAATAATATTTTTATATTTTCTACATCATGTTTCGTAGTCGCTGGAAATTCAGCTGTGGGTAAATGCTAACCGCAATACAAGAAAACTAATTCTTTTTTTGTTGTTGTGAAGAAGCTCTATGCCCGGAAGTCTTTTAGATTCACAAGTCAATCTAAATGCCGGACTACATTTATTCATCTTTTTCTATCTTTCTCGTTCAATTCCTTTTACACTATTTTCTAAATTGTTTTTTTTTTTCTAAATATCTTTTCGAAAATTTATAAATTAAACTTTTCAAAAATATATCATAAATCTCGAATTCAAACCTATAGATTAAACGTTGATTTTTGTTTTTTTTTTTTTAATTTTCTTATAATAATATTTTTTTTTTTTTTTTTGTATTACCTTTTTTATTATTACAAATTTTTTTGATATGTCAGTTCGAGGCACACGGAGGATTTATCAACTAGTGTTGTGAATTCAATAACCTTCAATGTTTGTGGAAATAATATTGGTGTCGTTGGCCAGAGGCTTCCACAAGCTCGCGGGAACTTCGACAATTCTGCCTGGTGTAGATCACGATAGTTTGTCGGTGTTGGTAACGGCCGCAGTAGAAGGACAGCAGACGGAGATGTACTCAGTAAAACGTTGGCAAATTTAGTTGATACGAATATTGAGACTGTATTTCGACGATTTGCCATAAACAATACTCCAACAATTTATGCTACTGAGACATTCTATCTAACAGCACCTCAGCAAAGACAGCATTTGGTGGCATTGGGCCATCGAACACCTTTTGGGATTACCATCTGTTTCGAACAATCCCCTTAATGTGCATTCTCTCGTTAATGCCGGCCAGAACTCCTGTGCTTCGCAATGCACGCAAAGCAATTTGGAAATTTCATTCCGTCCAGAGAAAGTAGGGCATATTATTTTTAATTGGATACTAAGATTTTCCGGCGGTTCCCAAGGTTCGTCAGTGGATAATCGAGTGGACCAAACTTTAGGAAACTTTACTCTTCTTTGCTGATGAGCTAGTACTTTTACCAGCTGGAATCATTAATGAGATTAATTCTGTAAATTCAGAGCTAATTTCCCCACAATATCTTTCTAATGATCAGCTAAACCAACATCATTTGTTATTAATTTGCTTTCATCTTTTTCAAAGGAAGGCTTGGGTAAATATCGTCTTGCCCATTCAATCCTCTAAACCTATCAAATTTTCCGCTGTTTCCGGGTACTGAGAAGATAATCTACGATGAATTAGATCGAATGATTCAATTGAGTGTAATTGAGAAGTCAGACAGCGTGTGGTCGTCTCCGATTATTCTGGTGTCAAAGCCCGAAAAAATTCGCTTGTGTCTCGATAGCCGCCAACTGAACGAGGTTACACTGAAAGACGCGTATCCTCTGCACAAACATTGATGGCATTTTGAGACGTCTACCAAAGACGGAAACAATAACGAGTTTAGATCTCTAGGATGTATTCTGGCAGATCCCTCTCGACGTGAACTCCAAAAACGAAACGGCTTTCACTCTTCTCAGTAGTCGACTTTATCAGTTCAAGGTAATGCCCCCTCTTCGGCCTCTACAATGCGCCACACACAATGTCCCGATTAATGGACAAAGTCGTGCCAGCTCATCTTAGAACTCATCTTCCTGATTTGCTTATCATTTCGGAAAGCTTTTCAAAACATTTTGAGGTGTTGCGGGAAATAGCGAAACATCTCCGCTTGTCAGGACTGACTATTAATGTCGAAAGGAGTAAATTTTGCACGAAAATGTAGCCACCATCACCAAATTTCCAAAATCATTCAAACAAACCAGACGGTTTTTAGTTATGTCTGGGTGGTTCAGAAAATGTATTAGGAGTTACAACACTATTTACTGACTTGCTAAAGAACAATCGAAGTTTTGGTTGGAATGATGAAAAACCAAAAAACCCTTTGACGATTTGAAGTCTATTCTGAGCACCGCATATGTGTTACATTTCACGAATTTCACACAATCGTTTTACATAGAGTATATATATAGAAAGTTCATTAACCAATCAGCTGTCCGGAGGATTTTGTTGAGAAACTGGAAAGTTCCAGTTCTAGGAGCTCCAGAGCGGCAAGGCCATAGAAGGAACTCTGGAAGTGCCAGCTGAGACGGAGGAGAGGAGTACATCGTAGGAACATCTGTCAGAGTCCACGAGACGTGATCAAAGTCGCAGTGAATAATTAAAACCTTTCCGGAAGTGTAACTTAAATAAAAAGACAAAACCAAAACCAGAAAAATCCCCAAAACAATGACAATGACAATGACAGTGCTTTGAAAATGGGATCATCGCTCAACCAGGCATGCAATTCCTAACGATGATCAGGATGGGCGGGCTAGGAGTTGTCACTCAAACGCCATAAGCCAACTCCAACATGTTGAGATCATGGTCACCGATATCTCTGTTTCTTTCCTTTCTCCTTCCAATTTCCACTATTGTCTCTTCAGCACTATCCGTATCGAAGAGCAGTTGACATGAGAGCAAACGTTAACATGGCGACCAAGACAACGGAAGCAAGACCCCACTCCCAATTGTCGTCGAGTCGCTCAGTAGCTCCTCTCGACCGTCTGTAGCCATATTACATACTTTAGCGCCCAACATGGGGCCCACACGTTCTGTTCCCAGTTTTATAACGCCGTGTTCATATTTGATATGCAGCAATAACTTATGTGGTATCTTTAATATATTACTTTCCAATTGCTGCTGACTGGAAGATACTCAGTTTTAAATCGCAAACTAGTAACCGAAGCAGTTTGAATAATATTTTTATATTTTCTACATCATGTTTCGTAGTCGCTGGAAATTCAGCTGTGGGTAAATGCTAACCGCAATACAAGAAAACTAATTCTTTTTTTGTTGTTGTGAAGAAGCTCTATGCCCGGAAGTCTTTTAGATTCACAAGTCAATCTAAATGCCGGACTACATTTATTCATCTTTTTCTATCTTTCTCGTTCAATTCCTTTTTCACTATTTTCTAAATTGTTTTTTTTTCTAAATATCTTTTCGAAAATTTATAAATTAAACTTTTCAAAAATATATCATAAATCTCGAATTCAAACCTATAGATTAAACGTTGATTTTTGTTTTTTTTTTTTTAATTTTCTTATAATAATATTTTTTTTTTTTTTTTTTGTATTACCTTTTTTATTATTACAAATTTTTTTGATATGTCAGTTCGAGGCACACGGAGGATTTATCAACTAGTGTTGTGAATTCAATAACCTTCAATGTTTGTGGAAATAATATTGGTGTCGTTGGCCAGAGGCTTCCACAAGCTCGCGGGAACTTCGACAATTCTGCCTGGTGTAGATCACGATAGCTTGTCGGTGTTGGTAACGGCCACTGTAGAAGGACAGCAGACGGAGATGTAGGCGACACTCAGTAAAACGCTGGCAAATTTAGAGAGATGAATATTGGGGCTGTATTTCAACGATTTTCCATAAACAATACTCCAACAATTTATGCTACTGAGACATTCTATCTAACAGCACCTCAGCAAAGATAGCATTTGGTGGCATTGGGCCATCGAACACCTTTTTGGATTACCATCTGTTTCGAACAATCCCCTTAATGTGCATTCTCTCGTTAATGCCGGCCAGAACTCCTGTGCTTCGCAATGCAAGTAAAGCTATTTGGAAATTTCATTCCGTCCAGAGAAAGTAGGGCATATTATTTTTAATTGGATACTAAGATTTTCCGGCGGTTCCCAAGGTTCGTCAGTGGATAATCGAGTGGACCAAACTTTAGGAAACTTTACTCTTCTTTGCTGATGAGCTAGTACTTTTACCAGCTGGAATCATTAATGAGATTAATTCTGTAAATTCAGAGCTAATTTCCCCACAATATCTTTCTAATGATCAGCTAAACCAACATCATTTGTTATTAATTTGCTTTCATCTTTTTCAAAGGAAGGCTTGGGTAAATATCGTCTTGCCCATTCAATCCTCTAAACCTATCAAATTTTCCGCTGTTTCCGGGTACTGAGAAGATAATCTACGATGAATTAGATCGAATGATTCAATTGAGTGTAATTGAGAAGTCAGACAGCGTGTGGTCGTCTCCGATTATTCTGGTGTCAAAGCCCGAAAAAATTCGCTTGTGTCTCGATAGCCGCCAACTGAACGAGGTTACACTGAAAGACGCGTATCCTCTGCACAAACATTGATGGCATTTTGAGACGTCTACCAAAGACGGAAACAATAACGAGTTTAGATCTCTAGGATGTATTCTGGCAGATCCCTCTCGACGTGAACTCCAAAAACGAAACGGCTTTCACTCTTCTCAGTAGTCGACTTTATCAGTTCAAGGTAATGCCCCCTCTTCGGCCTCTACAATGCGCCACACACAATGTCCCGATTAATGGACAAAGTCGTGCCAGCTCATCTTAGAACTCATCTTCCTGATTTGCTTATCATTTCGGAAAGCTTTTCAAAACATTTTGAGGTGTTGCGGGAAATAGCGAAACATCTCCGCTTGTCAGGACTGACTATTAATGTCGAAAGGAGTAAATTTTGCACGAAAATGTAGCCACCATCACCAAATTTCCAAAATCATTCAAACAAACCAGACGGTTTTTAGTTATGTCTGGGTGGTTCAGAAAATGTATTAGGAGTTACAACACTATTTACTGACTTGCTAAAGAACAATCGAAGTTTTGGTTGGAATGATGAAAAACCAAAAAACCCTTTGACGATTTGAAGTCTATTCTGAGCACCGCATATGTGTTACATTTCACGAATTTCACACAATCGTTTTACATAGAGTATATATATAGAAAGTTCATTAACCAATCAGCTGTCCGGAGGATTTTGTTGAGAAACTGGAAAGTTCCAGTTCTAGGAGCTCCAGAGCGGCAAGGCCATAGAAGGAACTCTGGAAGTGCCAGCTGAGACGGAGGAGAGGAGTACATCGTAGGAACATCTGTCAGAGTCCACGAGACGTGATCAAAGTCGCAGTGAATAATTAAAACCTTTCCGGAAGTGTAACTTAAATAAAAAGACAAAACCAAAACCAGAAAAATCCCCAAAACAATGACAATGACAATGACAGTGCTTTGAAAATGGGATCATCGCTCAACCAGGCATGCAATTCCTAACGATGATCAGGATGGGCGGGCTAGGAGTTGTCACTCAAACGCCATAAGCCAACTCCAACATGTTGAGATCATGGTCACCGATATCTCTGTTTCTTTCCTTTCTCCTTCCAATTTCCACTATTGTCTCTTCAGCACTATCCGTATCGAAGAGCAGTTGACATGAGAGCAAACGTTAACATGGCGACCAAGACAACGGAAGCAAGACCCCACTCCCAATTGTCGTCGAGTCGCTCAGTAGCTCCTCTCGACCGTCTGTAGCCATATTACATACTTTAGCGCCCAACATGGGGCCCACACTTTCTGTTCCCAGTTTTATAACGCCGTGTTCATATTTGATATGCAGCAATAACTTATGTGGTGTCTTTAATATATTACTTTCCAATTGCTGCTGACTGGAAGATACTCAGTTTTAAATCGCAAACTAGTAACCGAAGCAGTTTGAATAATATTTTTATATTTTCTACATCATGTTTCGTAGTCGCTGGAAATTCAGCTGTGGGTAAATGCTAACCGCAATACAAGAAAACTAATTCTTTTTTTGTTGTTGTGAAGAAGCTCTATGCCCGGAAGTCTTTTAGATTCACAAGTCAATCTAAATGCCGGACTACATTTATTCATCTTTTTCTATCTTTCTCGTTCAATTCCTTTTACACTATTTTCTAAATTGTTTTTTTTTTCTAAATATCTTTTCGAAAATTTATAAATTAAACTTTTCAAAAATATATCATAAATCTCGAATTCAAACCTATAGATTAAACGTTGATTTTTGTTTTTTTTTTTTTTAATTTTCTTATAATAATATTTTTTTTTTTTTTTTTGTATTACCTTTTTTATTATTACAAATTTTTTTGATATGTCAGTTCGAGGCACACGGAGGATTTATCAACTAGTGTTGTGAATTCAATAACCTTCAATGTTTGTGGAAATAATATTGGTGTCGTTGGCCAGAGGCTTCCACAAGCTCGCGGGAACTTCGACAATTCTGCCTGGTGTAGATCACGATAGTTTGTCGGTGTTGGTAACGGCCGCAGTAGAAGGACAGCAGACGGAGATGTACTCAGTA
Organism: Coelopa pilipes; assembly: GCA_947389925.1. Taxonomy (NCBI): domain Eukaryota; kingdom Metazoa; phylum Arthropoda; class Insecta; order Diptera; family Coelopidae; genus Coelopa; species Coelopa pilipes. The sequence continues at coordinate 204,110 of CANDXB010000001.1, forward strand.
AAACGTTGGCAAATTTAGTTGATACGAATATTGAGACTGTATTTCGACGATTTGCCATAAACAATACTCCAACAATTTATGCTACTGAGACATTCTATCTAACAGCACCTCAGCAAAGACAGCATTTGGTGGCATTGGGCCATCGAACACCTTTTGGGATTACCATCTGTTTCGAACAATCCCCTTAATGTGCATTCTCTCGTTAATGCCGGCCAGAACTCCTGTGCTTCGCAATGCACGCAAAGCAATTTGGAAATTTCATTCCGTCCAGAGAAAGTAGGGCATATTATTTTTAATTGGATACTAAGATTTTCCGGCGGTTCCCAAGGTTCGTCAGTGGATAATCGAGTGGACCAAACTTTAGGAAACTTTACTCTTCTTTGCTGATGAACTAGTACTTTTACCAGCTGGAATCATTAATGAGATTAATTCTGTAAATTCAGAGCTAATTTCCCCACAATATCTTTCTAATGATCAGCTAAACCAACATCATTTGTTATTAATTTGTTTTCATCTTTTTCAAAGTAAGGATTGGGTAAATATCGTCTTGCCCATTCAATCCTCTACACCTATCAAATTTTCCGCTGTTTCCGGGAACTGAGAAGATAATCTACGATGAATTAGATTGAATGATTCAATTGAGTGTAATTGAGAAGTCAGACAGCGTGTGGTCGTCTCCGATTATTCTGGTGTGAAAGCCCGAAAAAATTCGCTTGTGTCTCGATAGCCGCCAACTGAACGAGGTTACTCTGAAAGACGCATATCCTCTGCACAAACATTGATGGCATTTTGAGTCGTCTACCAAAGACGGAATCAATAACGAGTTTAGATCTCTAGGATGTATTCTGGCAGATCCCTCTCGACGTGAACTCCAAAAACGAAACGGCTTTCACTCTTCTCAGTAGTCGACTTTATCAGTTCAAGGTAATGCCCCCTCTTCGGCCTCTACAATGCGCCACACACAATGTCCCGATTAATGGACAAAGTCGTGCCAGCTCATCTTAGAACTCATCTTCCTGATTTGCTTATCATTTCGGAAAGCTTTTCAAAACATTTTGAGGTGTTGCGGGAAATAGCGAAACATCTTCGCTTGTCAGGACTGACTACTAATGTCGAAAGGAGTAAATTTTGCACGAAAATGTAGCCACCATCACCAAATTTCCAAATTTCATTCAAACAACCCAGACCGTTTTTAGTTATGTCTGGGTGGTTCAGAAAATTTATTAGGAGTTACAACACTATTTACTGACTTGCTAAAGAACAATCGAAGTTTTGCTTGGAATGATGAAAAACCAAAAAACCCTTTGACGATTTGAAGTCTATTCTGAGCACCGCATATGTGTTACATTTCACGAATTTCACACAATCGTTTTACATACATCGCGATGCGAGTACCACAGGCACAGGAGATGTACTGGTCAAGGTAAATTAAGAGGGTGAAGTGTTTCCGTTAGCATTTATATCGAAGCTTGTGTCTCGTAAATTTAAATTCTGTCGTTCCCAGCAAAAATTAATTTAAGCCTTTCCACATTCGAATGAAAAAATACGAAGAAAGAGTATATATAAAGTTCATTAACCGATCAGCTGTCCGGAGGATTTTGTTGAGAAACTGGAAAGTTCCAGTTCTAGGAGCTCCAGAGCGGCAAGGCCATAGAAGGAACTCTGGAAGTGCCAGCTGAGACGGAGGAGAGGAGTACATCGTAGGAACATCTGTCAGAGTCCACGAGACGTGATCAAAGTCGCAGTGAATAATTAAAACCTTTCCGGAAGTGTAACTTAAATAAAAAGACAAAACCAAAACCAGAAAAATCCCCAAAACAATGACAATGACAGTGCTTTGAAAATGGGATCATCGCTCAACCAGGCATGCAATTCCTAACGATGATCAGGATGGGCGGGCTAGGAGTTGTCACTCAAACGCCATAAGCCAACTCCAACATGTTGAGATCATGGTCACCGATATCTCTGTTTCTTTCCTTTCTCCTTCCAATTTCCACTATTGTCTCTTCAGCACTATCCGTATCGAAGAGCAGTTGACATGAGAGCAAACGTTAACATGGCGACCAAGACAACGGAAGCAAGACCCCACTCCCAATTGTCGTCGAGTCGCTCAGTAGCTCCTCTCGACCGTCTGTAGCCATATTACATACTTTAGCGCCCAACATGGGGGCCACAAGTTCTGTTCCCAGTTTTATAACGCCGTGTTCATATTTGATATGCAGCAATAACTTATGTGGTGTCTTTAATATATTACTTTCCAATTGCTGCTGACTGGAAGATACTCAGTTTTAAATCGCAAACTAGTAACCGCAGCAGTTTGAATAATATTTTTATATTTTCTACATCATGTTTCGTAGTCGCTGGAAATTCAGCTGTGGGTAAATGCTAACCGCAATACAAGAAAACTAATTCTTTTTTTGTTGTTGTGAAGAAGCTCTATGCCCGGAAGTCTTTTAGATTCACAAGTCAATCTAAATGCCGGACTACATTTATTCATCTTTTTCTATCATTCTCGTTCACCTTTTAACTTTTACACTATTTTCTAAATTATTTTTTTCTAAATATCTTTTCGAAATTTTATAAATTCAACTTTTCAAAAATATAACATAAATCTCGAATTCAAACCTATAGATTAAAACGTTGTTTTTTTTTTTTTTTAATTTTCTTATAATAATATTTTTTTTTTTTTCTATCACCTTTTTTATTATTACAAATTCTTTTTGATATGTCAGTTCGAGGCACACGGAGGATTTATTAACTAGTGTTGTGAATTCAATAACCTTCAATGTTTGTGGGAATAATATTGGTGTCGTTGGCCAGAGGCTTTCACAAGCTCGCGGGAACTTCGACAATTCTGCCTGGTGTAGATCACGATAGCTTGTCGGTGTTGGTAACGGCCGCTGTAGAAGGACAGCAGACGGAGATGTAGGCGATACTCAGTAAAACGCTGGCAAATTTAGAGAGCTGAATATTGAGGCTGTATTTCAACGATTTTCCATAAACAATACTCCAACAATTTATGCTACTGAGACATTCTATCTAACAGCACCTCAGCAAAGATAGCATTTGGTGGCATTGGGCCATCGAACACCTTTTTGGATTACCATCTGTTTCGAACAATCCCCTTAATGTGCATTCTCTCGTTAATGCCGGCCAGAACTCCTGTGCTTCGCAATGCACGCAAAGCAATTTGGAAATTTCATTCCGTCCAGAGAAAGTAGGGCATATTATTTTTAATTGGATACTAAGATTTTCCGGCGGTTCCCAAGGTTCGTCAGTGGATAATCGAGTGGACCAAACTTTAGGAAACTTTACTCTTCTTTGCTGATGAACTAGTACTTTTACCAGCTGGAATCATTAATGAGATTAATTCTGTAAATTCAGAGCTAATTTCCCCACAATATCTTTCTAATGATCAGCTAAACCAACATCATTTGTTATTAATTTGTTTTCATCTTTTTCAAAGTAAGGATTGGGTAAATATCGTCTTGCCCATTCAATCCTCTACACCTATCAAATTTTCCGCTGTTTCCGGGAACTGAGAAGATAATCTACGATGAATTAGATTGAATGATTCAATTGAGTGTAATTGAGAAGTCAGACAGCGTGTGGTCGTCTCCGATTATTCTGGTGTCAAAGCCCGAAAAAATTCGCTTGTGTCTCGATAGCCGCCAACTGAACGAGGTTACACTGAAAGACGCGTATCCTCTGCACAAACATTGATGGCATTTTGAGACGTCTACCAAAGACGGAAACAATAACGAGTTTAGATCTCTAGGATGTATTCTGGCAGATCCCTCTCGACGTGAACTCCAAAAACGAAACGGCTTTCACTCTTCTCAGTAGTCGACTTTATCAGTTCAAGGTAATGCCCCCTCTTCGGCCTCTACAATGCGCCACACACAATGTCCCGATTAATGGACAAAGTCGTGCCAGCTCATCTTAGAACTCATCTTCCTGATTTGCTTATCATTTCGGAAAGCTTTTCAAAACATTTTGAGGTGTTGCGGGAAATAGCGAAACATCTCCGCTTGTCAGGACTGACTACTAATGTCGAAAGGAGTAAATTTTGCACGAAAATGTAGCCACCATCACCAAATTTCCAAATTTCATTCAAACAACCCAGACCGTTTTTAGTTATGTCTGGGTGGTTCAGAAAATGTATTAGGAGTTACAACACTATTTACTGACTTGCTAAAGAACAATCGAAGTTTTGCTTGGAATGATGAAAAACCAAAAAACCCTTTGACGATTTGAAGTCTATTCTGAGCACCGCATATGTGTTACATTTCACGAATTTCACACAATCGTTTTACATACATCGCGATGCGAGTACCACAGGCACAGGAGATGTACTGGTCAAGGTAAATTAAGAGGGTGAAGTGTTTCCGTTAGCATTTATATCGAAGCTTGTGTCTCGTAAATTTAAATTCTGTCGTTCCCAGCAAAAATTAATTTAAGCCTTTCCATATTCGAATGAAAAAATACGAAGAAAGAGTATATATAAAGTTCATTAACCGATCAGCTGTCCGGAGGATTTTGTTGAGAAACTGGAAAGTTCCAGTTCTAGGAGCTCCAGAGCGGCAAGGCCATAGAAGGAACTCTGGAAGTGCCAGCTGAGACGGAGGAGAGGAGTACATCGTAGGAACATCTGTCAGAGTCCACGAGACGTGATCAAAGTCGCAGTGAATAATTAAAACCTTTCCGGAAGTGTAACTTAAATAAAAAGACAAAACCAAAACCAGAAAAATCCCCAAAACAATGACAATGACAATGACAGTGCTTTGAAAATGGGATCATCGCTCAACCAGGCATGCAATTCCTAACGATGATCAGGATGGGCGGGCTAGGAGTTGTCACTCAAACGCCATAAGCCAACTCCAACATGTTGAGATCATGGTCACCGATATCTCTGTTTCTTTCCTTTCTCCTTCCAATTTCCACTATTGTCTCTTCAGCACTATCCGTATCGAAGAGCAGTTGACATGAGAGCAAACGTTAAGATGGCGACCAAGACAACGGAAGCAAGACCCCACTCCCAATTGTCGTCGAGTCGCTCAGTAGCTCCTCTCGACCGTCTGTAGCCATATTACATACTTTAGCACCCAACATGGGGCCCACACGTTCTGTTCCCAGTTTTATAACGCCGTGTTCATATTTGATATGCAGCAATAACTTATGTGGTGTCTTTAATATATTACTTTCCAATTGCTGCTGACTGGAAGATACTCAGTTTTAAATCGCAAACTAGTAACCGAAGCAGTTTGAATAATATTTTTATATTTTCTACATCATGTTTCGTAGTCGCTGGAAATTCAGCTGTGGGTAAATGCTAACCGCAATACAAAAAAACTAATTCTTTTTTTGTTGTTGTGAAGAAGCTCTATGCCCGGAAGTCTTTTAGATTCACAAGTCAATCTAAATGCCGGACTACATTTATTCATCTTTTTCTATCTTTCTCGTTCAATTCCTTTTACACTATTTTCTAAATTGTTTTTTTTTTCTAAATATCTTTTCGAAAATTTATAAATTAAACTTTTCAAAAATATATCATAAATCTCGAATTCAAACCTATAGATTAAACGTTGATTTTTGTTTTTTTTTTTAATTTTCTTATAATAATATTTTTTTTTTTTTTTGTATTACCTTTTTTATTATTACAAATTTTTTTGATATGTCAGTTCGAGGCACACGGAGGATTTATCAACTAGTGTTGTGAATTCAATAACCTTCAATGTTTGTGGAAATAATATTGGTGTCGTTGGCCAGAGGCTTCCACAAGCTCGCGGGAACTTCGACAATTCTGCCTGGTGTAGATCACGATAGTTTGTCGGTGTTGGTAACGGCCGCAGTAGAAGGACAGCAGACGGAGATGTACTCAGTAAAACGTTGGCAAATTTAGTTGATACGAATATTGAGACTGTATTTCGACGATTTGCCATAAACAATACTCCAACAATTTATGCTACTGAGACATTCTATCTAACAGCACCTCAGCAAAGACAGCATTTGGTGGCATTGGGCCATCGAACACCTTTTGGGATTACCATCTGTTTCGAACAATCCCCTTAATGTGCATTCTCTCGTTAATGCCGGCCAGAACTCCTGTGCTTCGCAATGCACGCAAAGCAATTTGGAAATTTCATTCCGTCCAGAGAAATTAGGGCATATTATTTTTAATTGGATACTAAGATTTTCCGGCGGTTCCCAAGGTTCGTCAGTGGATAATCGAGTGGACCAAACTTTAGGAAACTTTACTCTTCTTTGCTGATGAACTAGTACTTTTACCAGCTGGAATCATTAATGAGATTAATTCTGTAAATTCAGAGCTAATTTCCCCACAATATCTTTCTAATGATCAGCTAAACCAACATCATTTGTTATTAATTTGTTTTCATCTTTTTCAAAGTAAGGCTTGGGTAAATATCGTCTTGCCCATTCAATCCTCTACACCTATCAAATTTTCCGCTGTTTCCGGGAACTGAGAAGATAATCTACGATGAATTAGATTGAATGATTCAATTGAGTGTAATTGAGAAGTCAGACAGCGTGTGGTCGTCTCCGATTATTCTGGTGTCAAAGCCCGAAAAAATTCGCTTGTGTCTCGATAGCCGCCAACTGAACGAGGTTACTCTGAAAGACGCATTTCCTCTGCACAAACATTGATGGCATTTTGAATCGTCTACCAAAGACGGAATCAATAACGAGTTTAGATCTCTAGGATGTATTCTGGCAGATCCCTCTCGACGTGAACTCCAAAAACGAAACGGCTTTCACTCTTCTCAGTAGTCGACTTTATCAGTTCAAGGTAATGCCCCCTCTTCGGCCTCTACAATGCGCCACACACAATGTCCCGATTAATGGACAAAGTCGTGCCAGCTCATCTTAGAACTCATCTTCCTGATTTGCTTATCATTTCGGAAAGCTTTTCAAAACATTTTGAGGTGTTGCGGGAAATAGCGAAACATCTCCGCTTGTCAGGACTGACTACTAATGTCGAAAGGAGTAAATTTTGCACGAAAATGTAGCCACCATCACCAAATTTCCAAATTTCATTCAAACAACCCAGACCGTTTTTAGTTATGTCTGGGTGGTTCAGAAAATTTATTAGGAGTTACAACACTATTTACTGACTTGCTAAAGAACAATCGAAGTTTTGCTTGGAATGATGAAAAACCAAAAAACCCTTTGACGATTTGAAGTCTATTCTGAGCACCGCATATGTGTTACATTTCACGAATTTCACACAATCGTTTTACATAGAGTATATATATAGAAAGTTCATTAACCAATCAGCTGTCCGGAGGATTTTGTTGAGAAACTGGAAAGTTCCAGTTCTAGGAGCTCCAGAGCGGCAAGGCCATAGAAGGAACTCTGGAAGTGCCAGCTGAGACGGAGGAGAGGAGTACATCGTAGGAACATCTGTCAGAGTCCACGAGACGTGATCAAAGTCGCAGTGAATAATTAAAACCTTTCCGGAAGTGTAACTTAAATAAAAAGACAAAACCAAAACCAGAAAAATCCCCAAAACAATGACAATGACAATGACAGTGCTTTGAAAATGGGATCATCGCTCAACCAGGCATGCAATTCCTAACGATGATCAGGATGGGCGGGCTAGGAGTTGTCACTCAAACGCCATAAGCCAACTCCAACATGTTGAGATCATGGTCACCGATATCTCTGTTTCTTTCCTTTCTCCTTCCAATTTCCACTATTGTCTCTTCAGCACTATCCGTATCGAAGAGCAGTTGACATGAGAGCAAACGTTAACATGGCGACCAAGACAACGGAAGCAAGACCCCACTCCCAATTGTCGTCGAGTCGCTCAGTAGCTCCTCTCGACCGTCTGTAGCCATATTACATACTTTAGCACCCAACATGGGGCCCACACGTTCTATTTCCAGTTTTATAACGCCGTGTTCATTTGATATGCAGCAATAACTTATGTGGTGTCTTTAATATATTACTTTCTAATTGATGCTGACTGGAAGATACTCAGTTTTAAATTGCAAACTAGTAACCGCAGCAGTTTGAATGATATTTTTATATTTTCTACATCATGTATCATAGTCGCTGGAAATTCAGCTGTGGTTAAACGCTAACCGCAATACAAGAAAACTAATTCTTTTTTTGGTGTTGTGAGGAAGCTCTATGCCCGGAAGTCTTTTAGATTCACAAGTCAATCTAAATGCCGGACTACATTTATTCATCTTTTTCTATCATTCTCGTTCACCTTTTAACTTTTACACTATTTTCTAAATTATTTTTTTCTAAATATCTTTTCGAAATTTTATAAATTCAACTTTTCAAAAATATAACACAAATCTCGAATTCAAACCTATAGATTAAACGTTGATTTTTGTTTTTTTTTTTTTTAATTTTCTTATAATAATATTTTTTTTTTTGTATTACCTTTTTTATTATTACAAATTTTTTTGATATGTCAGTTCGAGGCACACGGAGGATTTATCAACTAGTGTTGTGAATTCAATAACCTTCAATGTTTGTGGGAATAATATTGGTGTCGTTGGCCAGAGGCTTCCACAAGCTCGCGGGAACTTCGACAATTCTGCCTGGTGTAGATCACGATAGCTTGTCGGTGTTGGTAACGGCCGCTGTAGAAGGACAGCAGACGGAGATGTAGGCGACACTCAGTAAAACGCTGGCAAATTTAGAGAGATGAATATTGAGGCTGTATTTCAACGATTTTCCATAAACAATACTCCAACAATTTATGCTACTGAGACATTCTATCTAACAGCACCTCAGCAAAGATAGCATTTGGTGGCATTGGGCCATCGAACACCTTTTTGGATTACCATCTGTTTCGAACAATCAGCTTAATGTGCATTCTCTCGTTAATGCCGGCCAGAACTCCTGTGCTTCGCAATGCAAGTAAAGCTATTTGGAAATTTCATTCCGTCCAGAGAAAGTAGGGCATATTATTTTTAATTGGATACTAAGATTTTCCGGCGGTTCCCAAGGTTCGTCAGTGGATAATCGAGTGGACCAAACTTTAGGAAACTTTACTCTTCTTTGCTGATGAGCTAGTACTTTTACCAGCTGGAATCATTAATGAGATTAATTCTGTAAATTCAGAGCTAATTTCCCCACAATATCTTTCTAATGATCAGCTAAACTAACATCATTTGTTATTAATTTGTTTTCATCTTTTTCAAAGTAAGGCTTGGGTAAATATCGTCTTGCCCATTCAATCCTCTAAACCTATCAAATTTTCCGCTGTTTCCGGGTACTGAGAAGATAATCTACGATGAATTAGATCGAATGATTCAATTGAGTGTAATTGAGAAGCCAGACAGCGTGTGGTCGTCTCCGATTATTCTGGTGTCAAAGCCCGAAAAAATTCGCTTGTGTCTCGATAGCCGCCAACTGAACGAGGTTACACTGAAAGACGCGTATCCTCTGCACAAACATTGATGGCATTTTGAGACGTCTACCAAAGACGGAAACAATAACGAGTTTAGATCTCTAGGATGTATTCTGGCAGATCCCTCTCGACGTGAACTCCAAAAACGAAACGGCTTTCACTCTTCTCAGTAGTCGACTTTATCAGTTCAAGGTAATGCCCCCTCTTCGGCCTCTACAATGCGCCACACACAATGTCCCGATTAATGGACAAAGTCGTGCCAGCTCATCTTAGAACTCATCTTCCTGATTTGCTTATCATTTCGGAAAGCTTTTCAAAACATTTTGAGGTGTTGCGGGAAATAGCGAAACATCTTGTCGAGAGCGAAACCGCTTGTCAGGACTGACTATTAATGTCGAAAGGAGTAAATTTTGCACGAAAATGTAGCCACCATCACCAAATTTCCAAAATCATTCAAACAACCCAGACGGTTTTTAGTTATGTCTGGGTGGTTCAGAAAATGTATTAGGAGTTACAACACTATTTACTGACTTGCTAAAGAACAATCGAAGTTTTGGTTGGAATGATGAAAAACCAAAAAACCCTTTGACGATTTGAAGTCTATTCTGAGCACCGCATATGTGTTACATTTCACGAATTTCACACAATCGTTTTACATAGAGTATATATATAGAAAGTTCATTAACCAATCAGCTGTCCGGAGGATTTTGTTGAGAAACTGGAAAGTTCCAGTTCTAGGAGCTCCAGAGCGGCAAGGCCATAGAAGGAACTCTGGAAGTGCCAGCTGAGACGGAGGAGAGGAGTACATCGTAGGAACATCTGTCAGAGTCCACGAGACGTGATCAAAGTCGCAGTGAATAATTAAAACCTTTCCGGAAGTGTAACTTAAATAAAAAGACAAAACCAAAACCAGAAAAATCCCCAAAACAATGACAATGACAATGACAGTGCTTTGAAAATGGGATCATCGCTCAACCAGGCATGCAATTCCTAACGATGATCAGGATGGGCGGGCTAGGAGTTGTCACTCAAACGCCATAAGCCAACTCCAACAAGTTGAGATCATGGTCACCGATATCTCTGTTTCTTTCCTTTCTCCTTCCAATTTCCACTATTGTCTCTTCAGCACTATCCGTATCGAAGAGCAGTTGACATGAGAGCAAACGTTAACATGGCGACCAAGACAACGGAAGCAAGACCCCACTCCCAATTGTCGTCGAGTCGCTCAGTAGCTCCTCTCGACCGTCTGTAGCCATATTACATACTTTAGCACCCAACATGGGGCCCACACGTTCTATTTCCAGTTTTATAACGCCGTGTTCATTTGATATGCAGCAATAACTTATGTGGTGTCTTTAATATATTACTTTCTAATTGATGCTGACTGGAAGATACTCAGTTTTAAATTGCAAACTAGTAACCGCAGCAGTTTGAATAATATTTTTATATTTTCTACATCATGTTTCATAGTCGCTGGAAATTCAGCTGTGGTTAAACGCTAACCGCAATACAAGAAAACTAATTATTTTTTTGGTGTTGTGAGGAAGCTCTATGCCCGGAAGTCTTTTAGATTCACAAGTCAATCTAAATGCCGGACTACATTTATTCATATTTTTCTATCATTCTCGTTCACCTTTTAACTTTTACACTATTTTCTAAATTATTTTTCTCTAAATATCTTTTCGAAATTTTATAAATTCAACTTTTCAAAAATATAACATAAATCTCGAATTCAAACCTATAGATTAAAACGTTGTTTTTTTTTTTTTTTTTTTTAATTTTCTTATAATAATATTTTTTTTTTTGTATCACCTTTTTTATTATTACAAATTTTTTTGATATGTCAGTTCGAGGCACACGGAGGATTTATCAACTAGTGTTGTGAATTCAATAACCTTCAATGTTTGTGGGAATAATATTGGTGTCGTTGGCCAGAGGCTTCCACAAGCTCGCGGGAACTTCGACAATTCTGCCTGGTGTAGATCACGATAGCTTGTCGGTGTTGGTAACGGCCGCTGTAGAAGGACAGCAGACGGAGATGTAGGCGACACTCAGTAAAACGCTGGCAAATTTAGAGAGATGAATATTGAGGCTGTATTTCAACGATTTTCCATAAACAATACTCCAACAATTTATGCTACTGAGACATTCTATCTAACAGCACCTCAGCAAAGATAGCATTTGGTGGCATTGGGCCATCGAACACCTTTTTGGATTACCATCTGTTTCGAACAATCCCCTTAATGTGCATTCTCTCGTTAATGCCGGCCAGAACTCCTGTGCTTCGCAATGCAAGTAAAGCTATTTGGAAATTTCATTCCGTCCAGAGAAAGTAGGGCATATTATTTTTAATTGGATACTAAGATTTTCCGGCGGTTCCCAAGGTTCGTCAGTGGATAATCGAGTGGACCAAACTTTAGGAAACTTTACTCTTCTTTGCTGATGAGCTAGTACTTTTACCAGCTGGAATCATTAATGAGATTAATTCTGTAAATTCAGAGCTAATTTCCCCACAATATCTTTCTAATGATCAGCTAAACTAACATCATTTGTTATTAATTTGTTTTCATCTTTTTCAAAGTAAGGCTTGGGTAAATATCGTCTTGCCCATTCAATCCTCTAAACCTATCAAATTTTCCGCTGTTTCCGGGTACTGAGAAGATAATCTACGATGAATTAGATCGAATGATTCAATTGAGTGTAATTGAGAAGCCAGACAGCGTGTGGTCGTCTCCGATTGTTCTGGTGTGAAAGCCCGAAAAAATTCGCTTGTGTCTCGATAGCCGCCAACTGAACGAGGTTACACTGAAAGACGCGTATCCTCTGCACAAACATTGATGGCATTTTGAGACGTCTACCAAAGACGGAAACAATAACGAGTTTAGATCTCTAGGATGTATTCTGGCAGATCCCTCTCGACGTGAACTCCAAAAACGAAACGGCTTTCACTCTTCTCAGTAGTCGACTTTATCAGTTCAAGGTAATGCCCCCTCTTCGGCCTCTACAATGCGCCACACACAATGTCCCGATTAATGGACAAAGTCGTGCCAGCTCATCTTAGAACTCATCTTCCTGATTTGCTTATCATTTCGGAAAGCTTTTCAAAACATTTTGAGGTGTTGCGGGAAATAGCGAAACATCTCCGCTTGTCAGGACTGACTATTAATGTCGAAAGGAGTAAATTTTGCACGAAAATGTAGCCACCATCACCAAATTTCCAAAATCATTCAAACAACCCAGACGGTTTTTAGTTATGTCTGGGTGGTTCAGAAAATGTATTAGGAGTTACAACACTATTTACTGACTTGCTAAAGAACAATCGAAGTTTTGGTTGGAATGATGAAAAACCAAAAAACCCTTTGACGATTTGAAGTCTATTCTGAGCACCGCATATGTGTTACATTTCACGAATTTCACACAATCGTTTTACATAGAGTATATATATAGAAAGTTCATTAACCAATCAGCTGTCCGGAGGATTTTGTTGAGAAACTGGAAAGTTCCAGTTCTAGGAGCTCCAGAGCGGCAAGGCCATAGAAGGAACTCTGGAAGTGCCAGCTGAGACGGAGGAGAGGAGTACATCGTAGGAACATCTGTCAGAGTCCACGAGACGTGATCAAAGTCGCAGTGAATAATTAAAACCTTTCCGGAAGTGTAACTTAAATAAAAAGACAAAACCAAAACCAGAAAAATCCCCAAAACAATGACAATGACAATGACAGTGCTTTGAAAATGGGATCATCGCTCAACCAGGCATGCAATTCCTAACGATGATCAGGATGGGCGGGCTAGGAGTTGTCACTCAAACGCCATAAGCCAACTCCAACATGTTGAGATCATGGTCACCGATATCTCTGTTTCTTTCCTTTCTCCTTCCAATTTCCACTATTGTCTCTTCAGCACTATCCGTATCGAAGAGCAGTTGACATGAGAGCAAACGTTAACATGGCGACCAAGACAACGGAAGCAAGACCCCACTCCCAATTGTCGTCGAGTCGCTCAGTAGCTCCTCTCGACCGTCTGTAGCCATATTACATACTTTAGCACCCAACATGGGGCCCACACGTTCTATTTCCAGTTTTATAACGCCGTGTTCATTTGATATGCAGCAATAACTTATGTGGTGTCTTTAATATATTACTTTCTAATTGATGCTGACTGGAAGATACTCAGTTTTAAATTGCAAACTAGTAACCGCAGCAGTTTGAATAATATTTTTATATTTTCTACATCATGTTTCATAGTCGCTGGAAATTCAGCTGTGGTTAAACGCTAACCGCAATACAAGAAAACTAATTATTTTTTTGGTGTTGTGAGGAAGCTCTATGCCCGGAAGTCTTTTAGATTCACAAGTCAATCTAAATGCCGGACTACATTTATTCATCTTTTTCTATCATTCTCGTTCACCTTTTAACTTTTACACTATTTTCTAAATTATTTTTCTCTAAATATCTTTTCGAAATTTTATAAATTCAACTTTTCAAAAATATAACATAAATCTCGAATTCAAACCTATAGATTAAAACGTTGTTGTTTTTTTTTGTTTTTAATTTTCTTATAATAATATTTTTTTTTTTTTTTTTTTGTATCACCTTTTTTATTATTACAAATTCTTTTTGATATGTCAGTTCGAGGCACACGGAGGATTTATCAACTAGTGTTGTGAATTCAATAACCTTCAATGTTTGTGGGAATAATATTGGTGTCGTTGGCCAGAGGCTTCCACAAGCTCGCGGGAACTTCGACAATTCTGCCTGGTGTAGATCACGATAGTTTGTCGGTGTTGGTAACGGCCGCAGTAGAAGGACAGCAGACGGAGATGTACTCAGTAAAACGTTGGCAAATTTAGTTGATACGAATATTGAGGCTGTATTTCGACGATTTGCCATAAACAATACTCCAACAATTTATGCTACTGAGACATTCTATCTAACAGCACCTCAGCAAAGACAGCATTTGGTGGCATTGGGCCATCGAACACCTTTTGGGATTACCATCTGTTTCGAACAATCCCCTTAATGTGCATTCTCTCGTTAATGCCGGCCAGAACTCCTGTGCTTCGCAATGCACGCAAAGCAATTTGGAAATTTCATTCCGTCCAGAGAAAGTAGGGCATATTATTTTTAATTGGATACTAAGATTTTCCGGCGATTCCCAAGGTTCGTCAGTGGATAATCGAGTGGACCAAACTTTAGGAAACTTTACTCTTCTTTGCTGATGAACTAGTACTTTTACCAGCTGGAATCATTAATGAGATTAATTCTGTAAATTCAGAGCTAATTTCCCCACAATATCTTTCTAATGATCAGCTAAACCAACATCATTTGTTATTAATTTGTTTTCATCTTTTTCAAAGTAAGGCTTGGGTAAATATCGTCTTGCCCATTCAATCCTCTACACCTATCAAATTTTCCGCTGTTTCCGGGAACTGAGAAGATAATCTACGATGAATTAGATTGAATGATTCAATTGAGTGTAATTGAGAAGTCAGACAGCGTGTGGTCGTCTCCGATTATTCTGGTGTGAAAGCCCGAAAAAATTCGCTTGTGTCTCGATAGCCGCCAACTGAACGAGGTTACTCTGAAAGACGCATATCCTCTGCACAAACATTGATGGCATTTTGAATCGTCTACCAAAGACGGAATCAATAACGAGTTTAGATCTCTAGGATGTATTCTGGCAGATCCCTCTCGACGTGAACTCCAAAAACGAAACGGCTTTCACTCTTCTCAGTAGTCGACTTTATCAGTTCAAGGTAATGCCCCCTCTTCGGCCTCTACAATGCGCCACACACAATGTCGCGATTAATGGACAAAGTCGTGCCAGCTCATCTTAGAACTCATCTTCCTGATTTGCTTATCATTTCGGAAAGCTTTTCAAAACATTTTGAGGTGTTGCGGGAAATAGCGAAACATCTCCGCTTGTCAGGACTGACTATTAATGTCGAAAGGAGTAAATTTTGCACGAAAATGTAGCCACCATCACCAAATTTCCAAAATCATTCAAACAACCCAGACGGTTTTTAGTTATGTCTGGGTGGTTCAGAAAATGTATTAGGAGTTACAACACTATTTACTGACTTGCTAAAGAACAATCGAAGTTTTGGTTGGAATGATGAAAAACCAAAAAACCCTTTGACGATTTGAAGTCTATTCTGAGCACCGCATATGTGTTACATTTCATGAATTTCACACAATCGTTTTACATAGAGTATATATATAGAAAGTTCATTAACCAATCAGCTGTCCGGAGGATTTTGTTGAGAAACTGGAAAGTTCCAGTTCTAGGAGCTCCAGAGCGGCAAGGCCATAGAAGGAACTCTGGAAGTGCCAGCTGAGACGGAGGAGAGGAGTACATCGTAGGAACATCTGTCAGAGTCCACGAGACGTGATCAAAGTCGCAGTGAATAATTAAAACCTTTCCGGAAGTGTAACTTAAATAAAAAGACAAAACCAAAACCAGAAAAATCCCCAAAACAATGACAATGACAATGACAGTGCTTTGAAAATGGGATCATCGCTCAACCAGGCATGCAATTCCTAACGATGATCAGGATGGGCGGGCTAGGAGTTGTCACTCAAACGCCATAAGCCAACTCCAACATGTTGAGATCATGGTCACCGATATCTCTGTTTCTTTCCTTTCTCCTTCCAATTTCCACTATTGTCTCTTCAGCACTATCCGTATCGAAGAGCAGTTGACATGAGAGCAAACGTTAACATGGCGACCAAGACAACGGAAGCAAGACCCCACTCCCAATTGTCGTCGAGTCGCTCAGTAGCTCCTCTCGACCGTCTGTAGCCATATTACATACTTTAGCACCCAACATGGGGCCCACACGTTCTATTTCCAGTTTTATAACGCCGTGTTCATTTGATATGCAGCAATAACTTATGTGGTGTCTTTAATATATTACTTTCTAATTGATGCTGACTGGAAGATACTCAGTTTTAAATTGCAAACTAGTAACCGCAGCAGTTTGAATAATATTTTTATATTTTCTACATCATGTTTCATAGTCGCTGGAAATTCAGCTGTGGTTAAACGCTAACCGCAATACAAGAAAACTAATTCTTTTTTTGGTGTTGTGAGGAAGCTCTATGCCCGGAAGTCTTTTAGATTCACAAGTCAATCTAAATGCCGGACTACATTTATTCATCTTTTTCTATCATTCTCGTTCACCTTTTAACTTTTACACTATTTTCTAAATTATTTTTCTCTAAATATCTTTTCGAAATTTTATAAATTCAACTTTTCAAAAATATAACATAAATCTCGAATTCAAACCTATAGATTAAAACGTTGTTTTTTTTTTTTTTTTTTTAATTTTCTTATAATAATATTTTTTTTTTTTTTTTTTTTTTGTATCACCTTTTTTATTATTACAAATTTTTTTGATATGTCAGTTCGAGGCACACGGAGGATTTATCAACTAGTGTTGTGAATTCAATAACCTTCAATGTTTGTGGGAATAATATTGGTGTCGTTGGCCAGAGTCTTCCACAAGCTCGCGGGAACTTCGACAATTCTGCCTGGTGTAGATCACGATAGCTTGTCGGTGTTGGTAACGGCCGCTGTAGAAGGACAGCAGATGGAGAAAAATCCCCAAAACAATGACCCAAACAGTGCTTTGAAAATGGGATCATCGCTCAACCAGGCATGCAATTCCTAACGATGATCAGGATGGGCGGGCTAGGAGTTGGCACTCAAACGCCATAAGCCAACTCCAACATGTTGAGATCATGGTCACCGATATCTCTGTTTCTTTCCTTTCTCCTTCTAATTTCCACTATTGTCTCTTCAGCACTATCCGTATCGAAGAGCAGTTGACATGAGAGCAAACGTTAACATGGCGACCAAGACAACGGAAGCAAGACCCCACTCCCAATTGTCGTCGAGTCGCTCAGTAGCTCCTCTCGACCGTCTGTAGCCATATTACATACTTTAGCACCCAACATGGGGCCCACACGTTCTGTTTTCAGTTTTATAACGCCGTGTTCATTTGAAATGCAGCAATAACTTATGTGGTGTCTTTAATATATTACTTTCTAATTGATGCTGACTGGAAGATACTCAGTTTTAAATTGCAAACTAGTAACCGCAGCAGTTTGAATGATATTTTTATATTTTCTACATCATGTTTCATAGTCGCTGGAAATTCAGCTGTGGTTAAACGCTAACCGCAATACAAGAAAACTAATTCTTTTTTTGGTGTTGTGAGGAAGCTCTATGCCCGGAAGTCTTTTAGATTCACAAGTCAATCTAAATGCCGGACTACATTTATTCATCTTTTTCTATCATTCTCGTTCACCTTTTAACTTTTACACTATTTTCTAAATTATTTTTTTCTAAATATCTTTTCGAAATTTTATAAATTCAACTTTTCAAAAATATAACATAAATCTCGAATTCAAACCTATAGATTAAAACGTTGTTTTTTTTTTTTTTGTTTTTAATTTTCTTATAATAATATTTTTTTTTTTTTGTATCACCTTTTTTATTATTACAAATTCTTTTTGATATGTCAGTTCGAGGCACACGGAGGATTTATCAACTAGTGTTGTGAATTCAATAACCTTCAATGTTTGTGGGAATAATATTGGTGTCGTTGGCCAGAGGCTTCCACAAGCTCGCGGGAACTTCGACAATTCTGCCTGGTGTAGATCACGATAGCTTGTCGGTGTTGGTAACGGCCGCTGTAGAAGGACAGCAGACGGAGATGTAGGCGACACTCAGTAAAACGCTGGCAAATTTAGAGAGATGAATATTGAGGCTGTATTTCAACGATTTTCCATAAACAATACTCCAACAATTTATGCTACTGAGACATTCTATCTAACAGCACCTCAGCAAAGATAGCATTTGGTGGCATTGGGCCATCGAACACCTTTTTGGATTACCATCTGTTTCGAACAATCCCCTTAATGTGCATTCTCTCGTTAATGCCGGCCAGAACTCCTGTGCTTCGCAATGCAAGTAAAGCTATTTGGAAATTTCATTCCGTCCAGAGAAAGTAACGAAACTTTACTCTTCTTTGCTGATGAGCTAGTACTTTTACCAGCTGGAATCATTAATGAGATTAATTCTGTAAATTCAGAGCTAATTTCCCCACAATATCTTTCTAATGATCAGCTAAACTAACATCATTTGTTATTAATTTGTTTTCATCTTTTTCAAAGGAAGGCTTGGGTAAATATCGTCTTGCCCATTCAATCCTCTAAACCTATCAAATTTTCCGCTGTTTCCGGGTACTGAGAAGATAATCTACGATGAATTAGATTGAATGATTCAATTGAGTGTAATTGAGAAGTCAGACAGCGTGTGGTCGTCTCCGATTGTTCTGGTGTGAAAGCCCGAAAAAATTCGCTTGTGTCTCGATAGCCGCCAACTGAACGAGGTTACACTGAAAGACGCGTATCCTCTGCACAAACATTGATGGCATTTTGAGACGTCTACCAAAGACGGAAACAATAACGAGTTTAGATCTCTAGGATGTATTCTGGCAGATCCCTCTCGACGTGAACTCCAAAAACGAAACGGCTTTCACTCTTCTCAGTAGTCGACTTTATCAGTTCAAGGTAATGCCCCCTCTTCGGCCTCTACAATGCGCCACACACAATGTCCCGATTAATGGACAAAGTCGTGCCAGCTCATCTTAGAACTCATCTTCCTGATTTGCTTATCATTTCGGAAAGCTTTTCAAAACATTTTGAGGTGTTGCGGGAAATAGCGAAACATCTCCGCTTGTCAGGACTGACTATTAATGTCGAAAGGAGTAAATTTTGCACGAAAATGTAGCCACCATCACCAAATTTCCAAAATCATTCAAACAACCCAGACGGTTTTTAGTTATGTCTGGGTGGTTCAGAAAATGTATTAGGAGTTACAACACTATTTACTGACTTGCTAAAGAACAATCGAAGTTTTGGTTGGAATGATGAAAAACCAAAAAACCCTTTGACGATTTGAAGTCTATTCTGAGCACCGCATATGTGTTACATTTCATGAATTTCACACAATCGTTTTACATAGAGTATATATATAGAAAGTTCATTAACCAATCAGCTGTCCGGAGGATTTTGTTGAGAAACTGGAAAGTTCCAGTTCTAGGAGCTCCAGAGCGGCAAGGCCATAGAAGGAACTCTGGAAGTGCCAGCTGAGACGGAGGAGAGGAGTACATCGTAGGAACATCTGTCAGAGTCCACGAGACGTGATCAAAGTCGCAGTGAATAATTAAAACCTTTCCGGAAGTGTAACTTAAATAAAAAGACAAAACCAAAACCAGAAAAATCCCCAAAACAATGACAATGACAATGACAGTGCTTTGAAAATGGGATCATCGCTCAACCAGGCATGCAATTCCTAACGATGATCAGGATGGGCGGGCTAGGAGTTGTCACTCAAACGCCATAAGCCAACTCCAACATGTTGAGATCATGGTCACCGATATCTCTGTTTCTTTCCTTTCTCCTTCCAATTTCCACTATTGTCTCTTCAGCACTATCCGTATCGAAGAGCAGTTGACATGAGAGCAAACGTTAACATGGCGACCAAGACAACGGAAGCAAGACCCCACTCCCAATTGTCGTCGAGTCGCTCAGTAGCTCCTCTCGACCGTCTGTAGCCATATTACATACTTTAGCACCCAACATGGGGCCCACACGTTCTATTTCCAGTTTTATAACGCCGTGTTCATTTGATATGCAGCAATAACTTATGTGGTGTCTTTAATATATTACTTTCTAATTGATGCTGACTGGAAGATACTCAGTTTTAAATTGCAAACTAGTAACCGCAGCAGTTTGAATAATATTTTTATATTTTCTACATCATGTTTCATAGTCGCTGGAAATTCAGCTGTGGTTAAACGCTAACCGCAATACAAGAAAACTAATTCTTTTTTTGGTGTTGTGAGGAAGCTCTATGCCCGGAAGTCTTTTAGATTCACAAGTCAATCTAAATGCCGGACTACATTTATTCATCTTTTTCTATCATTCTCGTTCACCTTTTAACTTTTACACTATTTTCTAAATTATTTTTTTCTAAATATCTTTTCGAAATTTTATAAATTCAACTTTTCAAAAATATAACATAAATCTCGAATTCAAACCTATAGATTAAAACGTTGTTTTTTTTTTTTTTTTTTTTTTAATTTTCTTATAATAATATTTTTTTTTTTTTTGTTTTCTTGTATCACCTTTTTTATTATTACAAATTTTTTTGATATGTCAGTTCGAGGCACACGGAGGATTTATCAACTAGTGTTGTGAATTCAATAACCTTCAATGTTTGTGGGAATAATATTGGTGTCGTTGGCCAGAGTCTTCCACAAGCTCGCGGGAACTTCGACAATTCTGCCTGGTGTAGATCACGATAGCTTGTCGGTGTTGGTAACGGCCGCTGTAGAAGGACAGCAGATGGAGAAAAATCCCCAAAACAATGACCCAGACAGTGCTTTGAAAATGGGATCATCGCTCAACCAGGCATGCAATTCCTAACGATGATCAGGATGGGCGGGCTAGGAGTTGTCACTCAAACGCCATAAGCCAACTCCAACATCTTGAGATCATGGTCACCGATATCTCTGTTTCTTTCCTTTCTCCTTCCAATTTCCACTATTGTCTCTTCAGCACTATCCGTATCGAAGAGCAGTTGACATGAGAGCAAACGTTAACATGGCGACCAAGACAACGGAAGCAAGACCCCACTCCCAATTGTCGTCGAGTCGCTCAGTAGCTCCTCTCGACCGTCTGTAGCCATATTACATACTTTAGCACCCAACATGGGGCCCACACGTTCTGTTTCCAGTTTTATAACGCCGTGTTCATTTGATATGCAGCAATAACTTATGTGGTGTCTTTAATATATTACTTTCTAATTGATGCTGACTGGAAGATACTCAGTTTTAAATTGCAAACTAGTAACCGCAGCAGTTTGAATAATATTTTTATATTTTCTACATCATGTTTCATAGTCGCTGGAAATTCAGCTGTGGTTAAACGCTAACCGCAATACAAGAAAACTAATTCTTTTTTTGGTGTTGTGAGGAAGCTCTATGCCCGGAAGTCTTTTAGATTCACAAGTCAATCTAAATGCCGGACTACATTTATTCATCTTTTTCTATCATTCTCGTTCACCTTTTAACTTTTACACTATTTTCTAAATTATGTTTTTCTAAATATCTTTTCGAAATTTTATAAATTCAACTTTTCAAAAATATAACATAAATCTCGAATTCACACCTATAGATTAAAACGTTGTTTTTTTTTTTTTTTTTTTTTTTTAATTTTCTTATAATAATATTTTTTTTTTTTTTGTATCACCTTTTTTATTATTACAAATTTTTTAGATATGTCAGTTCGAGGCACACGGAGGATTTATCAACTAGTGTTGTGAATTCAATAACCTTCAATGTTTGTGGGAATAATATTGGTGTCGTTGGCCAGAGTCTTCCACAAGCTCGCGGGAACTTCGACAATTCTGCCTGGTGTAGATCACGATAGCTTGTCGGTGTTGGTAACGGCCGCTGTAGAAGGACAGCAGATGGAGAAAAATCCCCAAAACAATGACCCAAACAGTGCTTTGAAAATGGGATCATCGCTCAACCAGGCATGCAATTCCTAACGATGATCAGGATGGGCGGGCTAGGAGTTGGCACTCAAACGCCATAAGCCAACTCCAACATGTTGAGATCATGGTCACCGATATCTCTGTTTCTTTCCTTTCTCCTTCTAATTTCCACTATTGTCTCTTCAGCACTATCCGTATCGAAGAGCAGTTGACATGAGAGCAAACGTTAACATGGCGACCAAGACAACGGAAGCAAGACCCCACTCCCAATTGTCGTCGAGTCGCTCAGTAGCTCCTCTCGACCGTCTGTAGCCATATTACATACTTTAGCGTCCAACATGGGGCCCACACGTTCTGTTCCCAGTTTTATAACACCGTGTTCATATTTGATATGCAGCAATAACTTCTCCATAGCCGCCAACGGAACGAGGCTACTCTGAAAGGCGCATATCCTCTGCACAAACATTGATGGCATTTTGAATCGTCTACCAAAGACGGAATCAATAACGAGTTTAGATCTCTAGGATGTATTCTGGCAGATCCCTCTCGACGTGAACTCCAAAAACGAAACGGCTTTCACTCTTCTCAGTAGTCGACTTTATCAGTTCAAGGTAATGCCCCCTCTTCGGCCTCTACAATGCGCCACACACAATGTCCCGATTAATGGACAAAGTCGTGCCAGCTCATCTTAGAACTCATCTTCCTGATTTGCTTATCATTTCGGAAAGCTTTTCAAAATATTTTGAGGTGTTGCGGGAAATAGCGAAACATCTCCGCTTGTCAGGACTGACTACTAATGTCGAAAGGAGTAAATTTTGCACGAAAATGTAGCCACCATCACCAAATTTCCAAATTTCATTCAAACAACCCAGACCGTTTTTAGTTATGTCTGGGTGGTTCAGAAAATGTATTAGGAGTTACAACACTATTGACTGACTTGCTAAAGAACAATCGAAGTTTTGCTTGGAATGATGAAAAACCAAAAAACCCTTTGACGATTTGAAGTCTATTCTGAGCACCGCATATGTGTTACATTTCACGAATTTCACACAATCGTTTTACATACATCGCGATGCGAGTACCACAGGCACAGGAGATGTACTGGCCAAGGTAAATTAAGAGGGTGAAGTGTTTCCGTTAGCATTTATATCGAAGCTTGTGTCTCGTAAATTTAAATTCAGTCGTTCCCAGCAAAAATTAATTTAAGCCTTTCCACATTCGAATGAAAGAATACGAAGAAAGAGTATATATAAAATTCATTAACCGATCAGCTGTCCGGAGGATTTTGTTGAGAAACTGGAAAGTTCCAGGTCTAGGAGCTCCAGAGCGGCAAGGCCATAGAAGGAACTCTGGAAGTGCCAGCTGAGACGGAGGAGAGGAGTACATCGTAGGAACATCTGTCAGAGTCCGCGAGAAGTGATCAAAGTCGCAGTGAATAATTAAAACCTTTCCGGAAGTGTAACTTAAATAAAAAGACAAAACCAAAACCAGAAAAATCCCCAAAACAATGACCCAGACAGTGCTTTGAAAATGGGATCATCGCTCAACCAGGCATGCAATTCCTAACGATGATCAGGATGGGCGGGCTAGGAGTTGTCACTCAAACGCCATAAGCCAACTCCAACATGTTGAGATCATGGTCACCGATATCTCTGTTTCTTTCCTTTCTCCTTCCAATTTCCACTATTGTCTCTTCAGCACTATCCGTATCGAAGAGCAGTTGACATGAGAGCAAACGTTAACATGGCGACCAAGACAACGGAAGCAAGACCCCACTCCCAATTGTCGTCGAGTCGCTCAGTAGCTCCTCTC
Organism: Coelopa pilipes; assembly: GCA_947389925.1. Taxonomy (NCBI): domain Eukaryota; kingdom Metazoa; phylum Arthropoda; class Insecta; order Diptera; family Coelopidae; genus Coelopa; species Coelopa pilipes. Next base: position 227,883 of record CANDXB010000001.1, read on the forward strand.
GACCGTCTGTAGCCATATTACATACTTTAGCGCCCAACATGGGGCCCACACGTTCTGTTCCCAGTTTTATAACGCCGTGTTCATATTTGATATGCAGCAATAACTTATGTGGTGTCTTTAATATATTACTTTCCAATTGCTGCTGACTGGAAGATACTCAGTTTTAAATCGCAAACTAGTAACCGCAGCAGTTTGAATAATATTTTTATATTTTCTACATCATGTTTCGTAGTCGCTGGAAATTCAGCTGTGGGTAAATGCTAACCGCAATACAAGAAAACTAATTCTTTTTTTGTTGTTGTGAAGAAGCTCTATGCCCGGAAGTCTTTTAGATTCACAAGTCAATCTAAATGCCGGACTACATTTATTCATCTTTTTCTATCTTTCTCGTTCAATTCCTTTTACACTATTTTCTAAATTGTTTTTTTTTTCTAAATATCTTTTCGAAAATTTATAAATTAAACTTTTCAAAAATATATCATAAATCTCGAATTCAAACCTATAGATTAAACGTTGATTTTTGTTTTTTTTTTTAAATTTTCTTATAATAATATTTTTTTTTTTTTTTTGTATTACCTTTTTTATTATTACAAATTTTTTTGATATGTCAGTTCGAGGCACACGGAGGATTTATCAACTAGTGTTGTGAATTCAATAACCTTCAATGTTTGTGGAAATAATATTGGTGTCGTTGGCCAGAGGCTTCCACAAGCTCGCGGGAACTTCGACAATTCTGCCTGGTGTAGATCACGATAGTTTGTCGGTGTTGGTAACGGCCGCAGTAGAAGGACAGCAGACGGAGATGTACTCAGTAAAACGTTGGCAAATTTAGTTGATACGAATATTGAGGCTGTATTTCGACGATTTGCCATAAACAATACTCCAACAATTTATGCTACTGAGACATTCTATCTAACAGCACCTCAGCAAAGACAGCATTTGGTGGCATTGGGCCATCGAACACCTTTTGGGATTACCATCTGTTTCGAACAATCCCCTTAATGTGCATTCTCTCGTTAATGCCGGCCAGAACTCCTGTGCTTCGCAATGCACGCAAAGCAATTTGGAAATTTCATTCCGTCCAGAGAAAGTAGGGCATATTATTTTTAATTGGATACTAAGATTTTCCGGCGGTTCCCAATGTTCGTCAGTGGATAATCGAGTGGACCAAACTTTAGGAAACTTTACTCTTCTTTGCTGATGAACTAGTACTTTTACCAGCTGGAATCATTAATGAGATTAATTCTGTAAATTCAGAGCTAATTTCCCCACAATATCTTTCTAATGATCAGCTAAACCAACATCATTTGTTATTAATTTGTTTTCATCTTTTTCAAAGTAAGGCTTGGGTAAATATCGTCTTGCCCATTCAATCCTCTACACCTATCAAATTTTCCGCTGTTTCCGGGAACTGAGAAGATAATCTACGATGAATTAGATTGAATGATTCAATTGAGTGTAATTGAGAAGTCAGACAGCGTGTGGTCGTCTCCGATTATTCTGGTGTGAAAGCCCGAAAAAATTCGCTTGTGTCTCGATAGCCGCCAACTGAACGAGGTTACTCTGAAAGACGCATATCCTCTGCACAAACATTGATGGCATTTTGAATCGTCTACCAAAGACGGAATCAATAACGAGTTTAGATCTCTAGGATGTATTCTGGCAGATCCCTCTCGACGTGAACTCCAAAAACGAAACGGCTTTCACTCTTCTCAGTAGTCGACTTTATCAGTTCAAGGTAATGCCCCCTCTTCGGCCTCTACAATGCGCCACACACAATGTCCCGATTAATGGACAAAGTCGTGCCAGCTCATCTTAGAACTCATCTTCCTGATTTGCTTATCATTTCGGAAAGCTTTTCAAAATATTTTGAGGTGTTGCGGGAAATAGCGAAACATCTCCGCTTGTCAGGACTGACTACTAATGTCGAAAGGAGTAAATTTTGCACGAAAATGTAGCCACCATCACCAAATTTCCAAATTTCATTCAAACAACCCAGACCGTTTTTAGTTATGTCTGGGTGGTTCAGAAAATGTATTAGGAGTTACAACACTATTGACTGACTTGCTAAAGAACAATCGAAGTTTTGCTTGGAATGATGAAAAACCAAAAAACCCTTTGACGATTTGAAGTCTATTCTGAGCACCGCATATGTGTTACATTTCACGAATTTCACACAATCGTTTTACATACATCGCGATGCGAGTACCACAGGCACAGGAGATGTACTGGCCAAGGTAAATTAAGAGGGTGAAGTGTTTCCGTTAGCATTTATATCGAAGCTTGTGTCTCGTAAATTTAAATTCAGTCGTTCCCAGCAAAAATTAATTTAAGCCTTTCCACATTCGAATGAAAGAATACGAAGAAAGAGTATATATAAAGTTCATTAACCGATCAGCTGTCCGGAGGATTTTGTTGAGAAACTGGAAAGTTCCAGGTCTAGGAGCTCCAGAGCGGCAAGGCCATAGAAGGAACTCTGGAAGTGCCAGCTGAGACGGAGGAGAGGAGTACATCGTAGGAACATCTGTCAGAGTCCGCGAGAAGTGATCAAAGTCGCAGTGAATAATTAAAACCTTTCCGGAAGTGTAACTTAAATAAAAAGACAAAACCAAAACCAGAAAAATCCCCAAAACAATGACCCAGACAGTGCTTTGAAAATGGGATCATCGCTCAACCAGGCATGCAATTCCTAACGATGATCAGGATGGGCGGGCTAGGAGTTGTCACTCAAACGCCATAAGCCAACTCCAACATGTTGAGATCATGGTCACCGATATCTCTGTTTCTTTCCTTTCTCCTTCCAATTTCCACTATTGTCTCTTCAGCACTATCCGTATCGAAGAGCAGTTGACATGAGAGCAAACGTTAACATGGCGACCAAGACAACGGAAGCAAGACCCCACTCCCAATTGTCGTCGAGTCGCTCAGTAGCTCCTCTCGACCGTCTGTAGCCATATTACATACTTTAGCGCCCAACATGGGGCCCACACGTTCTGTTCCCAGTTTTATAACGCCGTGTTCATATTTGATATGCAGCAATAACTTATGTGGTGTCTTTAATATATTACTTTCCAATTGCTGCTGACTGGAAGATACTCAGTTTTAAATCGCAAACTAGTAACCGCAGCAGTTTGAATAATATTTTTATATTTTCTACATCATGTTTCGTAGTCGCTGGAAATTCAGCTGTGGGTAAATGCTAACCGCAATACAAGAAAACTAATTCTTTTTTTGTTGTTGTGAAGAAGCTCTATGCCCGGAAGTCTTTTAGATTCACAAGTCAATCTAAATGCCGGACTACATTTATTCATCTTTTTCTATCTTTCTCGTTCAATTCCTTTTACACTATTTTCTAAATTGTTTTTTTTTCTAAATATCTTTTCGAAAATTTATAAATTAAACTTTTCAAAAATATATCATAAATCTCGAATTCAAACCTATAGATTAAACGTTGATTTTTGTTTTTTTTTTTAAATTTTCTTATAATAATATTTTTTTTTTTTTGTATTACCTTTTTTATTATTACAAATTTTTTTGATATGTCAGTTCGAGGCACACGGAGGATTTATCAACTAGTGTTGTGAATTCAATAACCTTCAATGTTTGTGGAAATAATATTGGTGTCGTTGGCCAGAGGCTTCCACAAGCTCGCGGGAACTTCGACAATTCTGCCTGGTGTAGATCACGATAGTTTGTCGGTGTTGGTAACGGCCGCAGTAGAAGGACAGCAGACGGAGATGTACTCAGTAAAACGTTGGCAAATTTAGTTGATACGAATATTGAGGCTGTATTTCGACGATTTGCCATAAACAATACTCCAACAATTTATGCTACTGAGACATTCTATCTAACAGCACCTCAGCAAAGACAGCATTTGGTGGCATTGGGCCATCGAACACCTTTTGGGATTACCATCTGTTTCGAACAATCCCCTTAATGTGCATTCTCTCGTTAATGCCGGCCAGAACTCCTGTGCTTCGCAATGCACGCAAAGCAATTTGGAAATTTCATTCCGTCCAGAGAAAGTAGGGCATATTATTTTTAATTGGATACTAAGATTTTCCGGCGGTTCCCAATGTTCGTCAGTGGATAATCGAGTGGACCAAACTTTAGGAAACTTTACTCTTCTTTGCTGATGAACTAGTACTTTTACCAGCTGGAATCATTAATGAGATTAATTCTGTAAATTCAGAGCTAATTTCCCCACAATATCTTTCTAATGATCAGCTAAACCAACATCATTTGTTATTAATTTGTTTTCATCTTTTTCAAAGTAAGGCTTGGGTAAATATCGTCTTGCCCATTCAATCCTCTACACCTATCAAATTTTCCGCTGTTTCCGGGAACTGAGAAGATAATCTACGATGAATTAGATTGAATGATTCAATTGAGTGTAATTGAGAAGTCAGACAGCGTGTGGTCGTCTCCGATTATTCTGGTGTGAAAGCCCGAAAAAATTCGCTTGTGTCTCGATAGCCGCCAACTGAACGAGGTTACTCTGAAAGACGCATATCCTCTGCACAAACATTGATGGCATTTTGAATCGTCTACCAAAGACGGAATCAATAACGAGTTTAGATCTCTAGGATGTATTCTGGCAGATCCCTCTCGACGTGAACTCCAAAAACGAAACGGCTTTCACTCTTCTCAGTAGTCGACTTTATCAGTTCAAGGTAATGCCCCCTCTTCGGCCTCTACAATGCGCCACACACAATGTCCCGATTAATGGACAAAGTCGTGCCAGCTCATCTTAGAACTCATCTTCCTGATTTGCTTATCATTTCGGAAAGCTTTTCAAAACATTTTGAGGTGTTGCGGGAAATAGCGAAACATCTCCGCTTGTCAGGACTGACTACTAATGTCGAAAGGAGTAAATTTTGCACGAAAATGTAGCCACCATCACCAAATTTCCAAATTTCATTCAAACAACCCAGACCGTTTTTAGTTATGTCTGGGTGGTTCAGAAAATGTATTAGGAGTTACAACACTATTGACTGACTTGCTAAAGAACAATCGAAGTTTTGCTTGGAATGATGAAAAACCCTTTGACGATTTGAAGTCTATTCTGAGCACCGCATATGTGTTACATTTCACGAATTTCACACAATCGTTTTACATAGAGTATATATATAGAAAGTTCATTAACCAATCAGCTGTCCGGAGGATTTTGTTGAGAAACTGGAAAGTTCCAGTTCTAGGAGCTCCAGAGCGGCAAGGCCATAGAAGGAACTCTGGAAGTGCCAGCTGAGACGGAGGAGAGGAGTACATCGTAGGAACATCTGTCAGAGTCCACGAGACGTGATCAAAGTCGCAGTGAATAATTAAAACCTTTCCGGAAATGTAACTTAAATAAAAAGACAAAACCAAAACCAGAAAAATCCCCAAAACAATGACAATGACAATGACAGTGCTTTGAAAATGGGATCATCGCTCAACCAGGCATGCAATTCCTAACGATGATCAGGATGGGCGGGCTAGGAGTTGTCACTCAAACGCCATAAGCCAACTCCAACATGTTGAGATCATGGTCACCGATATCTCTGTTTCTTTCCTTTCTCCTTCCAATTTCCACTATTGTCTCTTCAGCACTATCCGTATCGAAGAGCAGTTGACATGAGAGCAAACGTTAACATGGCGACCAAGACAACGGAAGCAAGACCCCACTCCCAATTGTCGTCGAGTCGCTCAGTAGCTCCTCTCGACCGTCTGTAGCCATATTACATACTTTAGCGCCCAACATGGGGCCCACACGTTCTGTTCCCAGTTTTATAACGCCGTGTTCATATTTGATATGCAGCAATAACTTATGTGGTGTCTTTAATATATTACTTTCCAATTGCTGCTGACTGGAAGATACTCAGTTTTAAATCGCAAACTAGTAACCGCAGCAGTTTGAATAATATTTTTATATTTTCTACATCATGTTTCGTAGTCGCTGGAAATTCAGCTGTGGGTAAATGCTAACCGCAATACAAGAAAACTAATTCTTTTTTTGTTGTTGTGAAGAAGCTCTATGCCCGGAAGTCTTTTAGATTCACAAGTCAATCTAAATGCCGGACTACATTTATTCATCTTTTTCTATCTTTCTCGTTCAATTCCTTTTACACTATTTTCTAAATTGTTTTTTTTTTTTCTAAATATCTTTTCGAAAATTTATAAATTAAACTTTTCAAAAATATATCATAAATCTCGAATTCAAACCTATAGATTAAACGTTGATTTTTGTTTTTTTTTTTTAATTTTCTTATAATAATATATTTTTTTTTTTTTTTTGTATTACCTTTTTTATTATTACAAATTTTTTTGATATGTCAGTTCGAGGCACACGGAGGATTTATCAACTAGTGTTGTGAATTCAATAACCTTCAATGTTTGTGGAAATAATATTGGTGTCGTTGGCCAGAGGCTTCCACAAGCTCGCGGGAACTTCGACAATTCTGCCTGGTGTAGATCACGATAGTTTGTCGGTGTTGGTAACGGCCGCAGTAGAAGGACAGCAGACGGAGATGTACTCAGTAAAACGTTGGCAAATTTAATTGATACGAATATTGAGGCTGTATTTCGACGATTTGCCATAAACAATACTCCAACAATTTATGCTACTGAGACATTCTATCTAACAGCACCTCAGCAAAGACAGCATTTGGTGGCATTGGGCCATCGAACACCTTTTGGGATTACCATCTGTTTCGAACAATCCCCTTAATGTGCATTCTCTCGTTAATGCCGGCCAGAACTCCTGTGCTTCGCAATGCACGCAAAGCAATTTGGAAATTTCATTCCGTCCAGAGAAAGTAGGGCATATTATTTTTAATTGGATACTAAGATTTTCCGGCGGTTCCCAAGGTTCGTCAGTGGATAATCGAGTGGACCAAACTTTAGGAAACTTTACTCTTCTTTGCTGATGAGCTAGTACTTTTACCAGCTGGAATCATTAATGAGATTAATTCTGTAAATTCAGAGCTAATTTCCCCACAATATCTTTCTAATGATCAGCTAAACCAACATCATTTGTTATTAATTTGTTTTCATCTTTTTCAAAGTAAGGCTTGGGTAAATATCGTCTTGCCCATTCAATCCTCTAAACCTATCAAATTTTCCGCTGTTTCCGGGTACTGAGAAGATAATCTACGATGAATTAGATCGAATGATTCAATTGAGTGTAATTGAGAAGTCAGACAGCGTGTGGTCGTCTCCGATTATTCTGGTGTCAAAGCCCGAAAAAATTCGCTTGTGTCTCGATAGCCGCCAACTGAACGAGGTTACACTGAAAGACGCGTATCCTCTGCACAAACATTGATGGCATTTTGAGACGTCTACCAAAGACGGAAACAATAACGAGTTTAGATCTCTAGGATGTATTCTGGCAGATCCCTCTCGACGTGAACTCCAAAAACGAAACGGCTTTCACTCTTCTCAGTAGTCGACTTTATCAGTTCAAGGTAATGCCCCCTCTTCGGCCTCTACAATGCGCCACACACAATGTCCCGATTAATGGACAAAGTCGTGCCAGCTCATCTTAGAACTCATCTTCCTGATTTGCTTATCATTTCGGAAAGCTTTTCAAAACATTTTGAGGTGTTGCGGGAAATAGCGAAACATCTCCGCTTGTCAGGACTGACTACTAATGTCGAAAGGAGTAAATTTTGCACGAAAATGTAGCCACCATCACCAAATTTCCAAATTTCATTCAAACAACCCAGACCGTTTTTAGTTATGTCTGGGTGGTTCAGAAAATGTATTAGGAGTTACAACACTATTGACTGACTTGCTAAAGAACAATCGAAGTTTTGCTTGGAATGATGAAAAACCAAAAAACCCTTTGACGATTTGAAGTCTATTCTGAGCACCGCATATGTGTTACATTTCACGAATTTCACACAATCGTTTTACATACATCGCGATGCGAGTACCACAGGCACAGGAGATGTACTGGCCAAGGTAAATTAAGAGGGTGAAGTGTTTCCGTTAGTATTTATATCGAAGCTTGTGTCTCGTAAATTTAAATTCAGTCGTTCCCAGCAAAAATTAATTTAAGCCTTTCCACATTCGAATGAAAGAATACGAAGAAAGAGTATATATAAAGTTCATTAACCGATCAGCTGTCCGGAGGATTTTGTTGAGAAACTGGAAAGTTCCAGGTCTAGGAGCTCCAGAGCGGCAAGGCCATAGAAGGAACTCTGGAAGTGCCAGCTGAGACGGAGGAGAGGAGTACATCGTAGGAACATCTGTCAGAGTCCGCGAGAAGTGATCAAAGTCGCAGTGAATAATTAAAACCTTTCCGGAAGTGTAACTTAAATAAAAAGACAAAACCAAAACCAGAAAAATCCCCAAAACAATGACCCAGACAGTGCTTTGAAAATGGGATCATCGCTCAACCAGGCATGCAATTCCTAACGATGATCAGGATGGGCGGGTTAGGAGTTGTCACTCAAACGCCATAAGCCAACTCCAACATGTTGAGATCATGGTCACCGATATCTCTGTTTCTTTCCTTTCTCCTTCCAATTTCCACTATTGTCTCTTCAGCACTATCCGTATCGAAGAGCAGTTGACATGAGAGCAAACGTTAACATGGCGACCAAGACAACGGAAGCAAGACCCCACTCCCAATTGTCGTCGAGTCGCTCAGTAGCTACTCTCGACCGTCTGTAGCCATATTACATACTTTAGCACCCAACATGGGGCCCACACGTTCTGTTTCCAGTTTTATAACGCCGTATTCATTTGATATGCAGCAATAACTTATGTGGTGTCTTTAATATATTACTTTCTAATTGATGCTGACTGGAAGATACTCAGTTTTAAATTGCAAACTAGTAACCGCAGCAGTTTGAATAATATTTTTATATTTTCTACATCATGTTTCATAGTCGCTGGAAATTCAGCTGTGGTTAAACGCTAACCGCAATACAAGAAAACTAATTCTTTTTTTGGTGTTGTGAGGAAGCTCTATGCCCGGAAGTCTTTTAGATTCACAAGTCAATCTAAATGCCGGACTACATTTATTCATCTTTTTCTATCATTCTCGTTCACCTTTTAACTTTTACACTATTTTCTAAATTATTTTTTTCTAAATATCTTTTCGAAATTTTATAAATTCAACTTTTCAAAAATATAACATAAATCTCGAATTCAAACCTATAGATTAAAACGTTGTTTTTTTTTTTTTTTTTTTTTAATTTTCTTATAATAATATTTTTTTTTTTTTTGTATCACCTTTTTTATTATTACAAATTTTTTTGATATGTCAGTTCGAGGCACACGGAGGATTTATCAACTAGTGTTGTGAATTCAATAACCTTCAATGTTTGTGGGAATAATATTGGTGTCGTTGGCCAGAGTCTTCCACAAGCTCGCGGGAACTTCGACAATTCTGCCTGGTGTAGATCACGATAGCTTGTCGGTGTTGGTAACGGCCGCTGTAGAAGGACAGCAGATGGAGAAAAATCCCCAAAACAATGACCCAAACAGTGCTTTGAAAATGGGATCATCGCTCAACCAGGCATGCAATTCCTAACGATGATCAGGATGGGCGGGCTAGGAGTTGTCACTCAAACGCCATAAGCCAACTCCAACATGTTGAGATCATGGTCACCGATATCTCTGTTTCTTTCCTTTCTCCTTCCAATTTCCACTATTGTCTCTTCAGCACTATCCGTATCGAAGAGCAGTTGACATGAGAGCAAACGTTAACATGGCGACCAAGACAACGGAAGCAAGACCCCACTCCCAATTGTCGTCGAGTCGCTCAGTAGCTCCTCTCGACCGTCTGTAGCCATATTACATACTTTAGCGCCCAACATGGGGCCCACACGTTCTGTTCCCAGTTTTATAACGCCGTGTTCATATTTGATATGCAGCAATAACTTATGTGGTGTCTTTAATATATTACTTTCCAATTGCTGCTGACTGGAAGATACTCAGTTTTAAATCGCAAACTAGTAACCGCAGCAGTTTGAATAATATTTTTATATTTTCTACATCATGTTTCGTAGTCGCTGGAAATTCAGCTGTGGGTAAATGCTAACCGCAATACAAGAAAACTAATTCTTTTTTTGTTGTTGTGAAGAAGCTCTATGCCCGGAAGTCTTTTAGATTCACAAGTCAATCTAAATGCCGGACTACATTTATTCATCTTTTTCTATCTTTCTCGTTCAATTCCTTTTACACTATTTTCTAAATTGTTTTTTTTTCTAAATATCTTTTCGAAAATTTATAAATTAAACTTTTCAAAAATATATCATAAATCTCGAATTCAAACCTATAGATTAAACGTTGATTTTTGTTTTTTTTTTTTTTAATTTTCTTATAATAATATATTTTTTTTTTTTTTTGTATTACCTTTTTTATTATTACAAATTTTTTTTGATATGTCAGTTCGAGGCACACGGAGGATTTATCAACTAGTGTTGTGAATTCAATAACCTTCAATGTTTGTGGAAATAATATTGGTGTCGTTGGCCAGAGGCTTCCACAAGCTCGCGGGAACTTCGACAATTCTGCCTGGTGTAGATCACGATAGTTTGTCGGTGTTGGTAACGGCCGCAGTAGAAGGACAGCAGACGGAGATGTACTCAGTAAAACGTTGGCAAATTTAGTTGATACGAATATTGAGGCTGTATTTCGACGATTTGCCATAAACAATACTCCAACAATTTATGCTACTGAGACATTCTATCTAACAGCACCTCAGCAAAGACAGCATTTGGTGGCATTGGGCCATCGAACACCTTTTGGGATTACCATCTGTTTCGAACAATCCCCTTAATGTGCATTCTCTCGTTAATGCCGGCCAGAACTCCTGTGCTTCGCAATGCACGCAAAGCAATTTGGAAATTTCATTCCGTCCAGAGAAAGTAGGGCATATTATTTTTAATTGGATACTAAGATTTTCCGGCGGTTCCCAAGGTTCGTCAGTGGATAATCGAGTGGACCAAACTTTAGGAAACTTTACTCTTCTTTGCTGATGAACTAGTACTTTTACCAGCTGGAATCATTAATGAGATTAATTCTGTAAATTCAGAGCTAATTTCCCCACAATATCTTTCTAATGATCAGCTAAACCAACATCATTTGTTATTAATTTGTTTTCATCTTTTTCAAAGTAAGGCTTGGGTAAATATCGTCTTGCCCATTCAATCCTCTACACCTATCAAATTTTCCGCTGTTTCCGGGAACTGAGAAGATAATCTACGATGAATTAGATTGAATGATTCAATTGAGTGTAATTGAGAAGTCAGACAGCGTGTGGTCGTCTCCGATTATTCTGGTGTGAAAGCCCGAAAAAATTCACTTGTGTCTCGATAGCCGCCAACTGAACGAGGTTACTCTGAAAGACGCATATCCTCTGCACAAACATTGATGGCATTTTGAATCGTCTACCAAAGACGGAATCAATAACGAGTTTAGATCTCTAGGATGTATTCTGGCAGATCCCTCTCGACGTGAACTCCAAAAACGAAACGGCTTTCACTCTTCTCAGTAGTCGACTTTATCAGTTCAAGGTAATGCCCCCTCTTCGGCCTCTACAATGCGCCACACACAATGTCCCGATTAATGGACAAAGTCGTGCCAGCTCATCTTAGAACTCATCTTCCTGATTTGCTTATCATTTCGGAAAGCTTTTCAAAACATTTTGAGGTGTTGCGGGAAATAGCGAAACATCTCCGCTTGTCAGGACTGACTACTAATGTCGAAAGGAGTAAATTTTGTACGAAAATGTAGCCACCATCACCAAATTTCCAAATTTCATTCAAACAACCCAGACCGTTTTTAGTTATGTCTGGGTGGTTCAGAAAATGTATTAGGAGTTACAACACTATTGACTGACTTGCTAAAGAACAATCGAAGTTTTGCTTGGAATGATGAAAAACCAAAAAACCCTTTGACGATTTGAAGTCTATTCTGAGCACCGCATATGTGTTACATTTCACGAATTTCACACAATCGTTTTACATAGAGTATATATATAGAAAGTTCATTAACCAATCAGCTGTCCGGAGGATTTTGTTGAGAAACTGGAAAGTTCCAGTTCTAGGAGCTCCAGAGCGGCAAGGCCATAGAAGGAACTCTGGAAGTGCCAGCTGAGACGGAGGAGAGGAGTACATCGTAGGAACATCTGTCAGAGTCCACGAGACGTGATCAAAGTCGCAGTGAATAATTAAAACCTTTCCGGAAGTGTAACTTAAATAAAAAGACAAAAACAAAACCAGAAAAATCCCCAAAACAATGACAATGACAATGACAGTGCTTTGAAAATGGGATCATCGCTCAACCAGGCATGCAATTCCTAACGATGATCAGGATGGGCGGGCTAGGAGTTGTCACTCAAACGCCATAAGCCAACTCCAACATGTTGAGATCATGGTCACCGATATCTCTGTTTCTTTCCTTTCTCCTTCCAATTTCCACTATTGTCTCTTCAGCACTATCCGTATCGAAGAGCAGTTGACATGAGAGCAAACGTTAACATGGCGACCAAGACAACGGAAGCAAGACCCCACTCCCAATTGTCGTCGAGTCGCTCAGTAGCTCCTCTCGACCGTCTGTAGCCATATTACATACTTTAGCGCCCAACATGGGGCCCACACGTTCTGTTCCCAGTTTTATAACGCCGTGTTCATATTTGATATGCAGCAATAACTTATGTGGTGTCTTTAATATATTACTTTCCAATTGCTGCTGACTGGAAGATACTCAGTTTTAAATCGCAAACTAGTAACCGCAGCAGTTTGAATAATATTTTTATATTTTCTACATCATGTTTCGTAGTCGCTGGAAATTCAGCTGTGGGTAAATGCTAACCGCAATACAAGAAAACTAATTCTTTTTTTGTTGTTGTGAAGAAGCTCTATGCCCGGAAATCTTTTAGATTCACAAGTCAATCTAAATGTCGGACTACATTTATTCATCTTTTTCTATCTTTCTCGTTCAATTCCTTTTACACTATTTTCTAAATTGTTTTTTTTTTTTCTAAATATCTTTTCGAAAATTTATAAATTAAACTTTTCAAAAATATATCATAAATCTCGAATTCAAACCTATAGATTAAAAGTTGATTTTTGTTTTTTTTTTTTAATTTTCTTATAATAATATATTTTTTTTTTTTTTTTTTTTGTATTACCTTTTTTATTATTACAAATTTTTTTGATATGTCAGTTCGAGGCACACGGAGGATTTATCAACTAGTGTTGTGAATTCAATAACCTTCAATGTTTGTGGAAATAATATTGGTGTCGTTGGCCAGAGGCTTCCACAAGCTCGCGGGAACTTCGACAATTCTGCCTGGTGTAGATCACGATAGTTTGTCGGTGTTGGTAACGGCCGCAGTAGAAGGACAGCAGACGGAGATGTACTCAGTAAAACGTTGGCAAATTTAGTTGATACGAATATTGAGGCTGTATTTCGACGATTTGCCATAAACAATACTCCAACAATTTATGCTACTGAGACATTCTATCTAACAGCACCTCAGCAAAGACAGCATTTGGTGGCATTGGGCCATCGAACACCTTTTGGGATTACCATCTGTTTCGAACAATCCCCTTAATGTGCATTCTCTCGTTAATGCCGGCCAGAACTCCTGTGCTTCGCAATGCACGCAAAGCAATTTGGAAATTTCATTCCGTCCAGAGAAAGTAGGGCATATTATTTTTAATTGGATACTAAGATTTTCCGGCGGTTCCCAAGGTTCGTCAGTGGATAATCGAGTGGACCAAACTTTAGGAAACTTTACTCTTCTTTGCTGATGAACTAGTACTTTTACCAGCTGGAATCATTAATGAGATTAATTCTGTAAATTCAGAGCTAATTTCCCCACAATATCTTTCTAATGATCAGCTAAACCAACATCATTTGTTATTAATTTGTTTTCATCTTTTTCAAAGTAAGGCTTGGGTAAATATCGTCTTGCCCATTCAATCCTCTACACCTATCAAATTTTCCGCTGTTTCCGGGAACTGAGAAGATAATCTACGATGAATTAGATTGAATGATTCAATTCAGTGTAATTGAGAAGTCAGACAGCGTGTGGTCGTCTCCGATTATTCTGGTGTGAAAGCCCGAAAAAATTCGCTTGTGTCTCGATAGCCGCCAACTGAACGAGGTTACTCTGAAAGACGCATATCCTCTGCACAAACATTGATGGCATTTTGAATCGTCTACCAAAGACGGAATCAATAACGAGTTTAGATCTCTAGGATGTATTCTGGCAGATCCCTCTCGACGTGAACTCCAAAAACGAAACGGCTTTCACTCTTCTCAGTAGTCGACTTTATCAGTTCAAGGTAATGCCCCCTCTTCGGCCTCTACAATGCGCCACACACAATGTCCCGATTAATGGACAAAGTCGTGCCAGCTCATCTTAGAACTCATCTTCCTGATTTGCTTATCATTTCGGAAAGCTTTTCAAAACATTTTGAGGTGTTGCGGGAAATAGCGAAACATCTCCGCTTGTCAGGACTGACTACTAATGTCGAAAGGAGTAAATTTTGCACGAAAATGTAGCCACCATCACCAAATTTCCAAATTTCATTCAAACAACCCAGACCGTTTTTAGTTATGTCTGGGTGGTTCAGAAAATGTATTAGGAGTTACAACACTATTGACTGACTTGCTAAAGAACAATCGAAGTTTTGCTTGGAATGATGAAAAACCAAAAAACCCTTTGACGATTTGAAGTCTATTCTGAGCACCGCATATGTGTTACATTTCACGAATTTCACACAATCGTTTTACATAGAGTATATATATAGAAAGTTCATTAACCAATCAGCTGTCCGGAGGATTTTGTTGAGAAACTGGAAAGTTCCAGTTCTAGGAGCTCCAGAGCGGCAAGGCCATAGAAGGAACTCTGGAAGTGCCAGCTGAGACGGAGGAGAGGAGTACATCGTAGGAACATCTGTCAGAGTCCACGAGACGTGATCAAAGTCGCAGTGAATAATTAAAACCTTTCCGGAAGTGTAACTTAAATAAAAAGACAAAACCAAAACCAGAAAAATCCCCAAAACAATGACCCAGACAGTGCTTTGAAAATGGGATCATCGCTCAACCAGGCATGCAATTCCTAACGATGATCAGGATGGGCGGGCCAGGAGTTGTCACTCAAACGCCATAAGCCAACTCCAACATGTTGAGATCATGGTCACCGATATCTCTGTTTCTTTCCTTTCTCCTTCCAATTTCCACTATTGTCTCTTCAGCACTATCCGTATCGAAGAGCAGTTGACATGAGAGCAAACGTTAACATGGCGACCAAGACAACGGAAGCAAGACCCCACTCCCAATTGTCGTCGAGTCGCTCAGTAGCTCCTCTCGACCGTCTGTAGCCATATTACATACTTTAGCGCCCAACATGGGGCCCACACGTTCTGTTCCCAGTTTTATAACGCCGTGTTCATATTTGATATGCAGCAATAACTTATGTGGTGTCTTTAATATATTACTTTCCAATTGCTGCTGACTGGAAGATACTCAGTTTTAAATCGCAAACTAGTAACCGCAGCAGTTTGAATAATATTTTTATATTTTCTACATCATGTTTCGTAGTCGCTGGAAATTCAGCTGTGGGTAAATGCTAACCGCAATACAAGAAAACTAATTCTTTTTTTGTTGTTGTGAAGAAGCTCTATGCCCGGAAGTCTTTTAGATTCACAAGTCAATCTAAATGCCGGACTACATTTATTCATCTTTTTCTATCTTTCTCGTTCAATTCCTTTTACACTATTTTCTAAATTGTTTTTTTTTTCTAAATATCTTTTCGAAAATTTATAAATTAAACTTTTCAAAAATATATCATAAATCTCGAATTCAAACCTATAGATTAAACGTTGATTTTTGTTTTTTTTTTTAATTTTCTTATAATAATATATATATTTTTTTTTTTTTTGTATTACCTTTTTTATTATTACAAATTTTTTTGATATGTCAGTTCGAGGCACACGGAGGATTTATCAACTAGTGTTGTGAATTCAATAACCTTCAATGTTTGTGGAAATAATATTGGTGCCGTTGGCCAGAGGCTTCCACAAGCTCGCGGGAACTTCGACAATTCTGCCTGGTGTAGATCACGATAGTTTGTCGGTGTTGGTAACGGCCGCAGTAGAAGGACAGCAGACGGAGATGTACTCAGTAAAACGTTGGCAAATTTAGTTGATACGAATATTGAGGCTGTATTTCGACGATTTGCCATAAACAATACTCCAACAATTTATGCTACTGAGACATTCTATCTAACAGCACCTCAGCAAAGACAGCATTTGGTGGCATTGGGCCATCGAACACCTTTTGGGATTACCATCTGTTTCGAACAATCCCCTTAATGTGCATTCTCTCGTTAATGCCGGCCAGAACTCCTGTGCTTCGCAATGCACGCAAAGCAATTTGGAAATTTCATTCCGTCCAGAGAAAGTAGGGCATATTATTTTTAATTGGATACTAAGATTTTCCGGCGGTTCCCAAGGTTCGTCAGTGGATAATCGAGTGGACCAAACTTTAGGAAACTTTACTCTTCTTTGCTGATGAACTAGTACTTTTACCAGCTGGAATCATTAATGAGATTAATTCTGTAAATTCAGAGCTAATTTCCCCACAATATCTTTCTAATGATCAGCTAAACCAACATCATTTGTTATTAATTTGTTTTCATCTTTTTCAAAGTAAGGCTTGGGTAAATATCGTCTTGCCCATTCAATACTCTACACCTATCAAATTTTCCGCTGTTTCCGAGAACTGAGAAGATAATCTACGATGAATTAGATTGAATGATTCAATTGAGTGTAATTGAGAAGTCAGACAGCGTGTGGTCGTCTCCGATTATTCTGGTGTGAAAGCCCGAAAAAATTCGCTTGTGTCTCGATAGCCGCCAACTGAACGAGGTTACTCTGAAAGACGCATATCCTCTGCACAAACATTGATGGCATTTTGAATCGTCTACCAAAGACGGAATCAATAACGAGTTTAGATCTCTAGGATGTATTCTGGCAGATCCCTCTCGACGTGAACTCCAAAAACGAAACGGCTTTCACTCTTCTCAGTAGTCGACTTTATCAGTTCAAGGTAATGCCCCCTCTTCGGCCTCTACAATGCGCCACACACAATGTCCCGATTAATGGACAAAGTCGTGCCAGCTCATCTTAGAACTCATCTTCCTGATTTGCTTATCATTTCGGAAAGCTTTTCAAAACATTTTGAGGTGTTGCGGGAAATAGCGAAACATCTCCGCTTGTCAGGACTGACTACTAATGTCGAAAGGAGTAAATTTTGTACGAAAATGTAGCCACCATCACCAAATTTCCAAATTTCATTCAAACAACCCAGACCGTTTTTAGTTATGTCTGGGTGGTTCAGAAAATGTATTACGAGTTACAACACTATTGACTGACTTGCTAAAGAACAATCGAAGTTTTGCTTGGAATGATGAAAAACCAAAAAACCCTTTGACGATTTGAAGTCTATTCTGAGCACCGCATATGTGTTACATTTCACGAATTTCACACAATCGTTTTACATACATCGCGATGCGAGTACCACAGGCACAGGAGATGTACTGGCCAAGGTAAATTAAGAGGGTGAAGTGTTTCCGTTAGCATTTATATCGAAGCTTGTGTCTCGTAAATTTAAATTCAGTCGTTCCCAGCAAAAATTAATTTAAGCCTTTCCACATTCGAATGAAAGAATACGAAGAAAGAGTATATATAAAGTTCATTAACCGATCAGCTGTCCGGAGGATTTTGTTGAGAAACTGGAAAGTTCCAGGTCTAGGAGCTCCAGAGCGGCAAGGCCATAGAAGGAACTCTGGAAGTGCCAGCTGAGACGGAGGAGAGGAGTACATCGTAGGAACATCTGTCAGAGTCCACGAGACGTGATCAAAGTCGCAGTGAATAATTAAAACCTTTCCGGAAGTGTAACTTAAATAAAAAGACAAAACCAAAACCAGAAAAATCCCCAAAACAATGACCCAGACAGTGCTTTGAAAATGGGATCATCGCTCAACCAGGCATGCAATTCCTAACGATGATCAGGATGGGCGGGCTAGGAGTTGTCACTCAAACGCCATAAGCCAACTCCAACATGTTGAGATCATGGTCACCGATATCTCTGTTTCTTTCCTTTCTCCTTCCAATTTCCACTATTGTCTCTTCAGCACTATCCGTATCGAAGAGCAGTTGACATGAGAGCAAACGTTAACATGGCGACCAAGACAACGGAAGCAAGACCCCACTCCCAATTGTCGTCGAGTCGCTCAGTAGCTCCTCTCGACCGTCTGTAGCCATATTACATACTTTAGCGCCCAACATGGGGCCCACACGTTCTGTTCCCAGTTTTATAACGCCGTGTTCATATTTGATATGCAGCAATAACTTATGTGGTGTCTTTAATATATTACTTTCCAATTGCTGCTGACTGGAAGATACTCAGTTTTAAATCGCAAACTAGTAACCGCAGCAGTTTGAATAATATTTTTATATTTTCTACATCATGTTTCGTAGTCGCTGGAAATTCAGCTGTGGGTAAATGCTAACCGCAATACAAGAAAACTAATTCTTTTTTTGTTGTTGTGAAGAAGCTCTATGCCCGGAAGTCTTTTAGATTCACAAGTCAATCTAAATGCCGGACTACATTTATTCATCTTTTTCTATCTTTCTCGTTCAATTCCTTTTACACTATTTTCTAAATTGTTTTCTTTTTTTCTAAATATCTTTTCGAAAATTTATAAATTAAACTTTTCAAAAATATATCATAAATCTCGAATTCAAACCTATAGATTAAAAGTTGATTTTTGTTTTTTTTTTTTAATTTTCTTATAATAATATATTTTTTTTTTTTTTTGTATTACCTTTTTTATTATTACAAATTTTTTTGATATGTCAGTTCGAGGCACACGGAGGATTTATCAACTAGTGTTGTGAATTCAATAACCTTCAATGTTTGTGGAAATAATATTGGTGTCGTTGGCCAGAGGCTTCCACAAGCTCGCGGGAACTTCGACAATTCTGCCTGGTGTAGATCACGATAGTTTGTCGGTGTTGGTAACGGCCGCAGTAGAAGGACAGCAGACGGAGATGTACTCAGTAAAACGTTGGCAAATTTAGTTGATACGAATATTGAGGCTGTATTTCGACGATTTGCCATAAACAATACTCCAACAATTTATGCTACTGAGACATTCTATCTAACAGCACCTCAGCAAAGACAGCATTTGGTGGCATTGGGCCATCGAACACCTTTTGGGATTACCATCTGTTTCGAACAATCCCCTTAATGTGCATTCTCTCGTTAATGCCGGCCAGAACTCCTGTGCTTCGCAATGCACGCAAAGCAATTTGGAAATTTCATTCCGTCCAGAGAAAGTAGGGCATATTATTTTTAATTGGATACTAAGATTTTCCGGCGGTTCCCAAGGTTCGTCAGTGGATAATCGAGTGGACCAAACTTTAGGAAACTTTACTCTTCTTTGCTGATGAACTAGTACTTTTACCAGCTGGAATCATTAATGAGATTAATTCTGTAAATTCAGATCTAATTTCCCCACAATATCTTTCTAATGATCAGCTAAACCAACATCATTTGTTATTAATTTGTTTTCATCTTTTTCAAAGTAAGGCTTGGGTAAATATCGTCTTGCCCATTCAATCCTCTACACCTATCAAATTTTCCGCTGTTTCCGGGAACTGAGAAGATAATCTACGATGAATTAGATTGAATGATTCAATTCAGTGTAATTGAGAAGTCAGACAGCGTGTGGTCGTCTCCGATTATTCTGGTGTGAAAGCCCGAAAAAATTCGCGTGTGTCTCGATAGCCGCCAACTGAACGAGGTTACTCTGAAAGACGCATATCCTCTGCACAAACATTGATGGCATTTTGAATCGTCTACCAAAGACGGAATCAATAACGAGTTTAGATCTCTAGGATGTATTCTGGCAGATCCCTCTCGACGTGAACTCCAAAAACGAAACGGCTTTCACTCTTCTCAGTAGTCGACTTTATCAGTTCAAGGTAATGCCCCCTCTTCGGCCTCTACAATGCGCCACACACAATGTCCCGATTAATGGACAAAGTCGTGCCAGCTCATCTTAGAACTCATCTTCCTGATTTGCTTATCATTTCGGAAAGCTTTTCAAAACATTTTGAGGTGTTGCGGGAAATAGCGAAACATCTCCGCTTGTCAGGACTGACTACTAATGTCGAAAGGAGTAAATTTTGCACGAAAATGTAGCCACCATCACCAAATTTCCAAATTTCATTCAAACAACCCAGACCGTTTTTAGTTATGTCTGGGTGGTTCAGAAAATGTATTACGAGTTACAACACTATTGACTGACTTGCTAAAGAACAATCGAAGTTTTGCTTGGAATGATGAAAAACCAAAAAACCCTTTGACGATTTGAAGTCTATTCTGAGCACCGCATATGTGTTACATTTCACGAATTTCACACAATCGTTTTACATACATCGCGATGCGAGTACCACAGGCACAGGAGATGTACTGGCCAAGGTAAATTAAGAGGGTGAAGTGTTTCCGTTAGCATTTATATCGAAGCTTGTGTCTCGTAAATTTAAATTCAGTCGTTCCCAGCAAAAATTAATTTAAGCCTTTCCACATTCGAATGAAAGAATACGAAGAAAGAGTATATATAAAGTTCATTAACCGATCAGCTGTCCGGAGGATTTTGTTGAGAAACTGGAAAGTTCCAGGTCTAGGAGCTCCAGAGCGGCAAGGCCATAGAAGGAACTCTGGAAGTGCCAGCTGAGACGGAGGAGAGGAGTACATCGTAGGAACATCTGTCAGAGTCCGCGAAAAGTGATCAAAGTCGCAGTGAATAATTAAAACCTTTCCGGAAGTGTAACTTAAATAAAAAGACAAAACCAAAACCAGAAAAATCCCCAAAACAATGACCCAGACAGTGCTTTGAAAATGGGATCATCGCTCAACCAGGCATGCAATTCCTAACGATGATCAGGATGGGCGGGCTAGGAGTTGTCACTCAAACGCCATAAGCCAACTCCAACATGTTGAGATCATGGTCACCGATATCTCTGTTTCTTTCCTTTCTCCTTCCAATTTCCACTATTGTCTCTTCAGCACTATCCGTATCGAAGAGCAGTTGACATGAGAGCAAACGTTAACATGGCGACCAAGACAACGGAAGCAAGACCCCACTCCCAATTGTCGTCGAGTCGCTCAGTAGCTCCTCTCGACCGTCTGTAGCCATATTACATACTTTAGCGCCCAACATGGGGCCCACAAGTTCTGTTCCCAGTTTTATAACGCCGTGTTCATATTTGATATGCAGCAATAACTTATGTGGTGTCTTTAATATATTACTTTCCAATTGCTGCTGACTGGAAGATACTCAGTTTTAAATCGCAAACTAGTAACCGCAGCAGTTTGAATAATATTTTTATATTTTCTACATCATGTTTCGTAGTCGCTGGAAATTCAGCTGTGGGTAAATGCTAACCGCAATACAAGAAAACTAATTCTTTTTTTGTTGTTGTGAAGAAGCTCTATGCCCGGAAGTCTTTTAGATTCACAAGTCAATCTAAATGCCGGACTACATTTATTCATCTTTTTCTATCTTTCTCGTTCAATAGTGTAATATTTTCTAAATTGTTTTTTTTTCTAAATATCTTTTCGAAAATTTATAAATTAAACTTTTCAAAAATATATCATAAATCTCGAATTCAAACCTATAGATTAAACGTTGATTTTTGTTTTTTTTTTTTTAATTTTCTTATAATAATATTTTTTTTTTTTTTTGTATTACCTTTTTTATTATTACAAATTTTTTTGATATGTCAGTTCGAGGCACACGGAGGATTTATCAACTAGTGTTGTGAATTCAATAACCTTCAATGTTTGTGGAAATAATATTGGTGTCGTTGGCCAGAGGCTTCCACAAGCTCGCGGGAACTTCGACAATTCTGCCTGGTGTAGATCACGATAGTTTGTCGGTGTTGGTAACGGCCGCAGTAGAAGGACAGCAGACGGAGATGTACTCAGTAAAACGTTGGCAAATTTAGTTGATACGAATATTGAGGCTGTATTTCGACGATTTGCCATAAACAATACTCCAACAATTTATGCTACTGAGACATTCTATCTAACAGCACCTCAGCAAAGACAGCATTTGGTGGCATTGGGCCATCGAACACCTTTTGGGATTACCATCTGTTTCGAACAATCCCCTTAATGTGCATTCTCTCGTTAATGCCGGCCAGAACTCCTGTGCTTCGCAATGCACGCAAAGCAATTTGGAAATTTCATTCCGTCCAGAGAAAGTAGGGCATATTATTTTTAATTGGATACTAAGATTCTCCGGCGATTCCCAAGGTTCGTCAGTGGATAATCGAGTGGACCAAACTTTAGGAAACTTTACTCTTCTTTGCTGATGAACTAGTACTTTTACCAGCTGGAATCATTAATGAGATTAATTCTGTAAATTCAGAGCTAATTTCCCCACAATATCTTTCTAATGATCAGCTAAACCAACATCATTTGTTATTAATTTGTTTTCATCTTTTTCAAAGTAAGGCTTGGGTAAATATCGTCTTGCCCATTCAATCCTCTACACCTATCAAATTTTCCGCTGTTTCCGGGAACTGAGAAGATAATCTACGATGAATTAGATTGAATGATTCAATTGAGTGTAATTGAGAAGTCAGACAGCGTGTGGTCGTCTCCGATTATTCTGGTGTGAAAGCCCGAAAAAATTCGCTTGTGTCTCGATAGCCGCCAACTGAACGAGGTTACTCTGAAAGACGCATATCCTCTGCACAAACATTGATGGCATTTTGAATCGTCTACCAAAGACGGAATCAATAACGAGTTTAGATCTCTAGGATGTATTCTGGCAGATCCCTCTCGACGTGAACTCCAAAAACGAAACGGCTTTCACTCTTCTCAGTAGTCGACTTTATCAGTTCAAGGTAATGCCCCCTCTTCGGCCTCTACAATGCGCCACACACAATGTCCCGATTAATGGACAAAGTCGTGCCAGCTCATCTTAGAACTCATCTTCCTGATTTGCTTATCATTTCGGAAAGCTTTTCAAAACATTTTGAGGTGTTGCGGGAAATAGCGAAACATCTCCGCTTGTCAGGACTGACTACTAATGTCGAAAGGAGTAAATTTTGCACGAAAATGTAGCCACCATCACCAAATTTCCAAATTTCATTCAAACAACCCAGACCGTTTTTAGTTATGTCTGGGTGGTTCAGAAAATGTATTACGAGTTACAACACTATTGACTGACTTGCTAAAGAACAATCGAAGTTTTGCTTGGAATGATGAAAAACCAAAAAACCCTTTGACGATTTGAAGTCTATTCTGAGCACCGCATATGTGTTACATTTCACGAATTTCACACAATCGTTTCACATCTCGTAAATTTAAATTCAGTCGTTCCCAGCAAAAATTAATTTAAGCCTTTCCACATTCGAATGAAAGAATACGAAGAAAGAGTATATATAAAGTTCATTAACCGATCAGCTGTCCGGAGGATTTTGTTGAGAAACTGGAAAGTTCCAGGTCTAGGAGCTCCAGAGCGGCAAGGCCATAGAAGGAACTCTGGAAGTGCCAGCTGAGACGGAGGAGAGGAGTACATCGTAGGAACATCTGTCAGAGTCCGCGAGAAGTGATCAAAGTCGCAGTGAATAATTAAAACCTTTCCGGAAGTGTAACTTAAATAAAAAGACAAAACCAAAACCAGAAAAATCCCCAAAACAATGACCCAGACAGTGCTTTGAAAATGGGATCATCGCTCAACCAGGCATGCAATTCCTAACGATGATCAGGATGGGCGGGCTAGGAGTTGTCACTCAAACGCCATAAGCCAACTCCAACATGTTGAGATCATGGTCACCGATATCTCTGTTTCTTTCCTTTCTCCTTCCAATTTCCACTATTGTCTCTTCAGCACTATCCGTATCGAAGAGCAGTTGACATGAGAGCAAACGTTAACATGGCGACCAAGACAACGGAAGCAAGACCCCACTCCCAATTGTCGTCGAGTCGCTCAGTAGCTCCTCTCGACCGTCTGTAGCCATATTACATACTTTAGCGCCCAACATGGGGCCCACAAGTTCTGTTCCCAGTTTTATAACGCCGTGTTCATATTTGATATGCAGCAATAACTTATGTGGTGTCTTTAATATATTACTTTCCAATTGCTGCTGACTGGAAGATACTCAGTTTTAAATCGCAAACTAGTAACCGCAGCAGTTTGAATAATATTTTTATATTTTCTACATCATGTTTCGTAGTCGCTGGAAATTCAGCTGTGGGTAAATGCTAACCGCAATACAAGAAAACTAATTCTTTTTTTGTTGTTGTGAAGAAGCTCTATGCCCGGAAGTCTTTTAGATTCACAAGTCAATCTAAATGCCGGACTACATTTATTCATCTTTTTCTATCTTTCTCGTTCAATTCCTTTTACACTATTTTCTAAATTGTTTTCTTTTTTTCTAAATATCTTTTCGAAAATTTATAAATTAAACTTTTCAAAAATATATCATAAATCTCGAATTCAAACCTATAGATTAAAAGTTGATTTTTGTTTTTTTTTTTTTAATTTTCTTATAATAATATATTTTTTTTTTTTTTTTGTATTACCTTTTTTATTATTACAAATTTTTTTGATATGTCAGTTCGAGGCACACGGAGGATTTATCAACTAGTGTTGTGAATTCAATAACCTTCAATGTTTGTGGAAATAATATTGGTGTCGTTGGCCAGAGGCTTCCACAAGCTCGCGGGAACTTCGACAATTCTGCCTGGTGTAGATCACGATAGTTTGTCGGTGTTGGTAACGGCCGCAGTAGAAGGACAGCAGACGGAGATGTACTCAGTAAAACGTTGGCAAATTTAGTTGATACGAATATTGAGGCTGTATTTCGACGATTTGCCATAAACAATACTCCAACAATTTATGCTACTGAGACATTCTATCTAACAGCACCTCAGCAAAGACAGCATTTGGTGGCATTGGGCCATCGAACACCTTTTGGGATTACCATCTGTTTCGAACAATCCCCTTAATGTGCATTCTCTCGTTAATGCCGGCCAGAACTCCTGTGCTTCGCAATGCACGCAAAGCAATTTGGAAATTTCATTCCGTCCAGAGAAAGTAGGGCATATTATTTTTAATTGGATACTAAGATTTTCCGGCGGTTCCCAAGGTTCGTCAGTGGATAATCGAGTGGACCAAACTTTAGGAAACTTTACTCTTCTTTGCTGATGAACTAGTACTTTTACCAGCTGGAATCATTAATGAGATTAATTCTGTAAATTCAGAGCTAATTTCCCCACAATATCTTTCTAATGATCAGCTAAACCAACATCATTTGTTATTAATTTGTTTTCATCTTTTTCAAAGTAAGGCTTGGGTAAATATCGTCTTGCCCATTCAATCCTCTACACCTATCAAATTTTCCGCTGTTTCCGGGAACTGAGAAGATAATCTACGATGAATTAGATTGAATGATTCAATTCAGTGTAATTGAGAAGTCAGACAGCGTGTGGTCGTCTCCGATTATTCTGGTGTGAAAGCCCGAAAAAATTCGCGTGTGTCTCGATAGCCGCCAACTGAACGAGGTTACTCTGAAAGACGCATATCCTCTGCACAAACATTGATGGCATTTTGAATCGTCTACCAAAGACGGAATCAATAACGAGTTTAGATCTCTAGGATGTATTCTGGCAGATCCCTCTCGACGTGAACTCCAAAAACGAAACGGCTTTCACTCTTCTCAGTAGTCGACTTTATCAGTTCAAGGTAATGCCCCCTCTTCGGCCTCTACAATGCGCCACACACAATGTCCCGATTAATGGACAAAGTCGTGCCAGCTCATCTTAGAACTCATCTTCCTGATTTGCTTATCATTTCGGAAAGCTTTTCAAAACATTTTGAGGTGTTGCGGGAAATAGCGAAACATCTCCGCTTGTCAGGACTGACTACTAATGTCGAAAGGAGTAAATTTTGCACGAAAATGTAGCCACCATCACCAAATTTCCAAATTTCATTCAAACAACCCAGACCGTTTTTAGTTATGTCTGGGTGGTTCAGAAAATGTATTACGAGTTACAACACTATTGACTGACTTGCTAAAGAACAATCGAAGTTTTGCTTGGAATGATGAAAAACCAAAAAACCCTTTGACGATTTGAAGTCTATTCTGAGCACCGCATATGTGTTACATTTCACGAATTTCACACAATCGTTTTACATACATCGCGATGCGAGTACCACAGGCACAGGAGATGTACTGGCCAAGGTAAATTAAGAGGGTGAAGTGTTTCCGTTAGCATTTATATCGAAGCTTGTGTCTCGTAAATTTAAATTCAGTCGTTCCCAGCAAAAATTAATTTAAGCCTTTCCACATTCGAATGAAAGAATACGAAGAAAGAGTATATATAAAGTTCATTAACCGATCAGCTGTCCGGAGGATTTTGTTGAGAAACTGGAAAGTTCCAGGTCTAGGAGCTCCAGAGCGGCAAGGCCATAGAAGGAACTCTGGAAGTGCCAGCTGAGACGGAGGAGAGGAGTACATCGTAGGAACATCTGTCAGAGTCCGCGAAAAGTGATCAAAGTCGCAGTGAATAATTAAAACCTTTCCGGAAGTGTAACTTAAATAAAAAGACAAAACCAAAACCAGAAAAATCCCCAAAACAATGACCCAGACAGTGCTTTGAAAATGGGATCATCGCTCAACCAGGCATGCAATTCCTAACGATGATCAGGATGGGCGGGCTAGGAGTTGTCACTCAAACGCCATAAGCCAACTCCAACATGTTGAGATCATGGTCACCGATATCTCTGTTTCTTTCCTTTCTCCTTCCAATTTCCACTATTGTCTCTTCAGCACTATCCGTATCGAAGAGCAGTTGACATGAGAGCAAACGTTAACATGGCGACCAAGACAACGGAAGCAAGACCCCACTCCCAATTGTCGTCGAGTCGCTCAGTAGCTCCTCTCGACCGTCTGTAGCCATATTACATACTTTAGCGCCCAACATGGGGCCCACAAGTTCTGTTCCCAGTTTTATAACGCCGTGTTCATATTTGATATGCAGCAATAACTTATGTGGTGTCTTTAATATATTACTTTCCAATTGCTGCTGACTGGAAGATACTCAGTTTTAAATCGCAAACTAGTAACCGCAGCAGTTTGAATAATATTTTTATATTTTCTACATCATGTTTCGTAGTCGCTGGAAATTCAGCTGTGGGTAAATGCTAACCGCAATACAAGAAAACTAATTCTTTTTTTGTTGTTGTGAAGAAGCTCTATGCCCGGAAGTCTTTTAGATTCACAAGTCAATCTAAATGCCGGACTACATTTATTCATCTTTTTCTATCTTTCTCGTTCAATAGTGTAATATTTTCTAAATTGTTTTTTTTTTCTAAATATCTTTTCGAAAATTTATAAATTAAACTTTTCAAAAATATATCATAAATCTCGAATTCAAACCTATAGATTAAACGTTGATTTTTGTTTTTTTTTTTTTAATTTTCTTATAATAATATTTTTTTTTTTTTTTGTATTACCTTTTTTATTATTACAAATTTTTTTGATATGTCAGTTCGAGGCACACGGAGGATTTATCAACTAGTGTTGTGAATTCAATAACCTTCAATGTTTGTGGAAATAATATTGGTGTCGTTGGCCAGAGGCTTCCACAAGCTCGCGGGAACTTCGACAATTCTGCCTGGTGTAGATCACGATAGTTTGTCGGTGTTGGTAACGGCCGCAGTAGAAGGACAGCAGACGGAGATGTACTCAGTAAAACGTTGGCAAATTTAGTTGATACGAATATTGAGGCTGTATTTCGACGATTTGCCATAAACAATACTCCAACAATTTATGCTACTGAGACATTCTATCTAACAGCACCTCAGCAAAGACAGCATTTGGTGGCATTGGGCCATCGAACACCTTTTGGGATTACCATCTGTTTCGAACAATCCCCTTAATGTGCATTCTCTCGTTAATGCCGGCCAGAACTCCTGTGCTTCGCAATGCACGCAAAGCAATTTGGAAATTTCATTCCGTCCAGAGAAAGTAGGGCATATTATTTTTAATTGGATACTAAGATTTTCCGGCGATTCCCAAGGTTCGTCAGTGGATAATCGAGTGGACCAAACTTTAGGAAACTTTACTCTTCTTTGCTGATGAACTAGTACTTTTACCAGCTGGAATCATTAATGAGATTAATTCTGTAAATTCAGAGCTAATTTCCCCACAATATCTTTCTAATGATCAGCTAAACCAACATCATTTGTTATTAATTTGTTTTCATCTTTTTCAAAGTAAGGCTTGGGTAAATATCGTCTTGCCCATTCAATCCTCTACACCTATCAAATTTTCCGCTGTTTCCGGGAACTGAGAAGATAATCTACGATGAATTAGATTGAATGATTCAATTGAGTGTAATTGAGAAGTCAGACAGCGTGTGGTCGTCTCCGATTATTCTGGTGTGAAAGCCCGAAAAAATTCGCTTGTGTCTCGATAGCCGCCAACTGAACGAGGTTACTCTGAAAGACGCATATCCTCTGCACAAACATTGATGGCATTTTGAATCGTCTACCAAAGACGGAATCAATAACGAGTTTAGATCTCTAGGATGTATTCTGGCAGATCCCTCTCGACGTGAACTCCAAAAACGAAACGGCTTTCACTCTTCTCAGTAGTCGACTTTATCAGTTCAAGGTAATGCCCCCTCTTCGGCCTCTACAATGCGCCACACACAATGTCCCGATTAATGGACAAAGTCGTGCCAGCTCATCTTAGAACTCATCTTCCTGATTTGCTTATCATTTCGGAAAGCTTTTCAAAACATTTTGAGGTGTTGCGGGAAATAGCGAAACATCTCCGCTTGTCAGGACTGACTACTAATGTCGAAAGGAGTAAATTTTGCACGAAAATGTAGCCACCATCACCAAATTTCCAAATTTCATTCAAACAACCCAGACCGTTTTTAGTTATGTCTGGGTGGTTCAGAAAATGTATTACGAGTTACAACACTATTGACTGACTTGCTAAAGAACAATCGAAGTTTTGCTTGGAATGATGAAAAACCAAAAAACCCTTTGACGATTTGAAGTCTATTCTGAGCACCGCATATGTGTTACATTTCACGAATTTCACACAATCGTTTCACATCTCGTAAATTTAAATTCAGTCGTTCCCAGCAAAAATTAATTTAAGCCTTTCCACATTCGAATGAAAGAATACGAAGAAAGAGTATATATAAAGTTCATTAACCGATCAGCTGTCCGGAGGATTTTGTTGAGAAACTGGAAAGTTCCAGGTCTAGGAGCTCCAGAGCGGCAAGGCCATAGAAGGAACTCTGGAAGTGCCAGCTGAGACGGAGGAGAGGAGTACATCGTAGGAACATCTGTCAGAGTCCGCGAGAAGTGATCAAAGTCGCAGTGAATAATTAAAACCTTTCCGGAAGTGTAACTTAAATAAAAAGACAAAACCAAAACCAGAAAAATCCCCAAAACAATGACCCAGACAGTGCTTTGAAAATGGGATCATCGCTCAACCAGGCATGCAATTCCTAACGATGATCAGGATGGGCGGGCTAGGAGTTGTCACTCAAACGCCATAAGCCAACTCCAACATGTTGAGATCATGGTCACCGATATCTCTGTTTCTTTCCTTTCTCCTTCCAATTTCCACTATTGTCTCTTCAGCACTATCCGTATCGAAGAGCAGTTGACATGAGAGCAAACGTTAACATGGCGACCAAGACAACGGAAGCAAGACCCCACTCCCAATTGTCGTCGAGTCGCTCAGTAGCTCCTCTCGACCGTCTGTAGCCATATTACATACTTTAGCGCCCAACATGGGGCCCACAAGTTCTGTTCCCAGTTTTATAACGCCGTGTTCATATTTGATATGCAGCAATAACTTATGTGGTGTCTTTAATATATTACTTTCCAATTGCTGCTGACTGGAAGATACTCAGTTTTAAATCGCAAACTAGTAACCGCAGCAGTTTGAATAATATTTTTATATTTTCTACATCATGTTTCGTAGTCGCTGGAAATTCAGCTGTGGGTAAATGCTAACCGCAATACAAGAAAACTAATTCTTTTTTTGTTGTTGTGAAGAAGCTCTATGCCCGGAAGTCTTTTAGATTCACAAGTCAATCTAAATGCCGGACTACATTTATTCATCTTTTTCTATCTTTCTCGTTCAATAGTGTAATATTTTCTAAATTGTTTTTTTTTCTAAATATCTTTTCGAAAATTTATAAATTAAACTTTTCAAAAATATATCATAAATCTCGAATTCAAACCTATAGATTAAACGTTGATTTTTGTTTTTTTTTTTTTTAATTTTCTTATAATAATATTTTTTTTTTTTTTTTTGTATTACCTTTTTTATTATTACAAATTTTTTTGATATGTCAGTTCGAGGCACACGGAGGATTTATCAACTAGTGTTGTGAATTCAATAACCTTCAATGTTTGTGGAAATAATATTGGTGTCGTTGGCCAGAGGCTTCCACAAGCTCGCGGGAACTTCGACAATTCTGCCTGGTGTAGATCACGATAGTTTGTCGGTGTTGGTAACGGCCGCAGTAGAAGGACAGCAGACGGAGATGTACTCAGTAAAACGTTGGCAAATTTAGTTGATACGAATATTGAGGCTGTATTTCGACGATTTGCCATAAACAATACTCCAACAATTTATGCTACTGAGACATTCTATCTAACAGCACCTCAGCAAAGACAGCATTTGGTGGCATTGGGCCATCGAACACCTTTTGGGATTACCATCTGTTTCGAACAATCCCCTTAATGTGCATTCTCTCGTTAATGCCGGCCAGAACTCCTGTGCTTCGCAATGCACGCAAAGCAATTTGGAAATTTCATTCCGTCCAGAGAAAGTAGGGCATATTATTTTTAATTGGATACTAAGATTTTCCGGCGGTTCCCAAGGTTCGTCAGTGGATAATCGAGTGGACCAAACTTTAGGAAACTTTACTCTTCTTTGCTGATGAACTAGTACTTTTACCAGCTGGAATCATTAATGAGATTAATTCTGTAAATTCAGAGCTAATTTCCCCACAATATCTTTCTAATGATCAGCTAAACCAACATCATTTGTTATTAATTTGTTTTCATCTTTTTCAAAGTAAGGCTTGGGTAAATATCGTCTTGCCCATTCAATCCTCTACACCTATCAAATTTTCCGCTGTTTCCGGGAACTGAGAAGATAATCTACGATGAATTAGATTGAATGATTCAATTGAGTGTAATTGAGAAGTCAGACAGCGTGTGGTCGTCTCCGATTATTCTGGTGTGAAAGCCCGAAAAAATTCGCTTGTGTCTCGATAGCCGCCAACTGAACGAGGTTACTCTGAAAGACGCATATCCTCTGCACAAACATTGATGGCATTTTGAATCGTCTACCAAAGACGGAATCAATAACGAGTTTAGATCTCTAGGATGTATTCTGGCAGATCCCTCTCGACGTGAACTCCAAAAACGAAACGGCTTTCACTCTTCTCAGTAGTCGACTTTATCAGTTCAAGGTAATGCCCCCTCTTCGGCCTCTACAATGCGCCACACACAATGTCCCGATTAATGGACAAAGTCGTGCCAGCTCATCTTAGAACTCATCTTCCTGATTTGCTTATCATTTCGGAAAGCTTTTCAAAACATTTTGAGGTGTTGCGGGAAATAGCGAAACATCTCCGCTTGTCAGGACTGACTACTAATGTCGAAAGGAGTAAATTTTGCACGAAAATGTAGCCACCATCACCAAATTTCCAAATTTCATTCAAACAACCCAGACCGTTTTTAGTTATGTCTGGGTGGTTCAGAAAATGTATTAGGAGTTGCAACACTATTGACTGACTTGCTAAAGAACAATCGAAGTTTTGCTTGGAATGATGAAAAACCAAAAAACCCTTTGACGATTTGAAGTCTATTCTGAGCACCGCATATGTGTTACTTTTCACGAATTTCACACAATCGTTTTACATAGAGTATATATATAGAAAGTTCATTAACCAATCAGCTGTCCGGAGGATTTTGTTGAGAAACTGGAAAGTTCCAGTTCTAGGAGCTCCAGAGCGGCAAGGCCATAGAAGGAACTCTGGAAGTGCCAGCTGAGACGGAGGAGAGGAGTACATCGTAGGAACATCTGTCAGAGTCCACGAGACGTGATCAAAGTCGCAGTGAATAATTAAAACCTTTCCGGAAGTGTAACTTAAATAAAAAGACAAAAACAAAACCAGAAAAATCCCCAAAACAATGACAATGACAATGACAGTGCTTTGAAAATGGGATCATCGCTCAACCAGGCATGCAATTCCTAACGATGATCAGGATGGGCGGGCTAGGAGTTGTCACTCAAACGCCATAAGCCAACTCCAACATGTTGAGATCATGGTCACCGATATCTCTGTTTCTTTCCTTTCTCCTTCCAATTTCCACTATTGTCTCTTCAGCACTATCCGTATCGAAGAGCAGTTGACATGAGAGCAAACGTTAACATGGCGACCAAGACAACGGAAGCAAGACCCCACTCCCAATTGTCGTCGAGTCGCTCAGTAGCTCCTCTCGACCGTCTGTAGCCATATTACATACTTTAGCGCCCAACATGGGGCCCACACGTTCTGTTCCCAGTTTTATAACGCCGTGTTCATATTTGATATGCAGCAATAACTTATGTGGTGTCTTTAATATATTACTTTCCAATTGCTGCTGACTGGAAGATACTCAGTTTTAAATCGCAAACTAGTAACCGCAGCAGTTTGAATAATATTTTTATATTTTCTACATCATGTTTCATAGTCGCTGGAAATTCAGCTGTGGTTAAACGCTAACCGCAATACAAGAAAACTAATTCTTTTTTTGGTGTTGTGAGGAAGCTCTATGCCCGGAAGTCTTTTAGATTCACAAGTCAATCTAAATGCCGGACTACATTTATTCATCTTTTTCTATCATTCTCGTTCACCTTTTAACTTTTACACTATTTTCTAAATTATTTTTTTCTAAATATCTTTTCGAAATTTTATAAATTCAACTTTTCAAAAATATAACATAAATCTCGAATTCAAACCTATAGATTAAAACGTTGTTTTTTTTTTTTTTTGTTTTTAATTTTCTTATAATAATATTTTTTTTTTTTTTGTATCACCTTTTTTATTATTACAAATTTTTTAGATATGTCAGTTCGAGGCACACGGAGGATTTATCAACTAGTGTTGTGAATTCAATAACCTTCAATGTTTGTGGGAATAATATTGGTGTCGTTGGCCAGAGGCTTCCACAAGCTCGCGGGAACTTCGACAATTCTGCCTGGTGTAGATCACGATAGCTTGTCGGTGTTGGTAACGGCCGCAGTAGAAGGACAGCAGACGGAGATGTACTCAGTAAAACGTTGGCAAATTTAGTTGATACGAATATTGAGACTGTATTTCGACGATTTGCCATAAACAATACTCCAACAATTTATGCTACTGAGACATTCTATCTAACAGCACCTCAGCAAAGACAGCATTTGGTGGCATTGGGCCATCGAACACCTTTTGGGATTACCATCTGTTTCGAACAATCCCCTTAATGTGCATTCTCTCGTTAATGCCGGCCAGAACTCCTGTGCTTCGCAATGCACGCAAAGCAATTTGGAAATTTCATTCCGTCCAGAGAAAGTAGGGCATATTATTTTTAATTGGATACTAAGATTTTCCGGCGGTTCCCAAGGTTCGTCAGTGGATAATCGAGTGGACCAAACTTTAGGAAACTTTACTCTTCTTTGCTGATGAACTAGTACTTTTACCAGCTGGAATCATTAATGAGATTAATTCTGTAAATTCAGAGCTAATTTCCCCACAATATCTTTCTAATGATCAGCTAAACCAACATCATTTGTTATTAATTTGTTTTCATCTTTTTCAAAGGAACGCTTGGGTAAATATCGTCTTACCCATTCAATCCTCTAAACCAATCTAATTTTCCGCTGTTTCCGGGAACTGAGAAGATAATCTACGATGAATTAGATCGAATGATTCAATTGAGTGTAATTGAGAAGTCAGACAGCGTGTGGTCGTCTCCGATTGTTCTGGTGTGAAAGCCCGAAAAAATTCGCTTTTGTCTCGATAGCCGCCAACTGAACGAGGTTACACTGAAAGACGCGTATCCTCTGCACAAACATTGATGGCATTTTGAGTCGTCTACCAAAGACGGAATCAATAACGAGTGTAGATCTCTAGGATGTATTCTGGCAAAAACGAAACGGCTTTCACTCTTCTCAGTAGTCGACTTTATCAGTTCAAGGTAATGCCCCCTCTTCGGCCTCTACAATGCGCCACACACAATGTCCCGATTAATGGATAAAGTCGTGCCAGCTCATCTTAGAACTCATCTTCATGATTTGCTTATCATTTCGGAAAGCTTTTCAAAACATTTTGAGGTGTTGCGGGAAATAGCGAAACATCTCCGCTTGTCAGGACTGACTACTAATGTCGAAAGGAGTAAATTTTGCACGAAAATGTAGCCACCATCACCAAATTTCCAAATTTCATTCAAACAACCCAGACCGTTTTTAGTTATGTCTGGGTGGTTCAGAAAATGTATTAGGAGTTACAACACTATTGACTGACTTGCTAAAGAACAATCGAAGTTTTGCTTGGAATGATGAAAAACCAAAAAACCCTTTGACGATTTGAAGTCTATTCTGAGCACCGCATATGTGTTACATTTCACGAATTTCACACAATCGTTTTACATAGAGTATATATATAGAAAGTTCATTAACCAATCAGCTGTCCGGAGGATTTTGTTGAGAAACTGGAAAGTTCCAGTTCTAGGAGCTCCAGAGCGGCAAGGCCATAGAAGGAACTCTGGAAGTGCCAGCTGAGACGGAGGAGAGGAGTACATCGTAGGAACATCTGTCAGAGTCCACGAGACGTGATCAAAGTCGCAGTGAATAATTAAAACCTTTCCGGAAGTGTAACTTAAATAAAAAGACAAAAACAAAACCAGAAAAATCCCCAAAACAATGACAATGACAATGACAGTGCTTTGAAAATGGGATCATCGCTCAACCAGGCATGCAATTCCTAACGATGATCAGGATGGGCGGGCTAGGAGTTGTCACTCAAACGCCATAAGCCAACTCCAACATGTTGAGATCATGGTCACCGATATCTCTGTTTCTTTCCTTTCTCCTTCCAATTTCCACTATTGTCTCTTCAGCACTATCCGTATCGAAGAGCAGTTGACATGAGAGCAAACGTTAACATGGCGACCAAGACAACGGAAGCAAGACCCCACTCCCAATTGTCGTCGAGTCGCTCAGTAGCTCCTCTCGACCGTCTGTAGCCATATTACATACTTTAGCACCCAACATGGGGCCCACACGTTCTGTTCCCAGTTTTATAACGCCGTGTTCATATTTGATATGCAGCAATAACTTATGTGGTGTCTTTAATATATTACTTTCCAATTCCAATACTCAGTTTTAAATCGCAAACTAGTAACCGCAGCAGTTTGAATAATATTTTTATATTTTCTACATCATGTTTCGTAGTCGCTGGAAATTCAGCTGTGGGTAAATGCTAACCGCAATACAAGAAAACTAATTCTTTTTTTGTTGTTGTGAAGAAGCTCTATGCCCGGAAGTCTTTTAGATTCACAAGTCAATCTAAATGCCGGACTACATTTATTCATCTTTTTCTATCTTTCTCTTTCAATTCCTTTTACACTATTTTCTAAATTGTTTTTTTTTCTAAATATCTTTTCGAAAATTTATAAATTAAACTTTTCAAAAATATATCATAAATCTCGAATTCAAACCTATAGATTAAACGTTGATTTTTGTTTTTTTTTTCAATTTTCTTATAATAATATTTTTTTTTTTTTTTTTGTATTACCTTTTTTATTATTACAAATTTTTTTGATATGTCAGTTCGAGGCACACGGAGGATTTATCAACTAGTGTTGTGAATTCAATAACCTTCAATGTTTGTGGAAATAATATTGGTGTCGTTGGCCAGAGGCTTCCACAAGCTCGCGGGAACTTCGACAATTCTGCCTGGTGTAGATCACGATAGTTTGTCGGTGTTGGTAACGGCCGCAGTAGAAGGACAGCAGACGGAGATGTACTCAGTAAAACGTTGGCAAATTTAGTTGATACGAATATTGAGGCTGTATTTCGACGATTTGCCATAAACAATACTCCAACAATTTATGCTACTGAGACATTCTATCTAACAGCACCTCAGCAAAGACAGCATTTGGTGGCATTGGGCCATCGAACACCTTTTGGGATTACCATCTGTTTCGAACAATCCCCTTAATGTGCATTCTCTCGTTAATGCCGGCCAGAACTCCTGTGCTTCGCAATGCACGCAAAGCAATTTGGAAATTTCATTCCGTCCAGAGAAAGTAGGGCATATTATTTTTAATTGGATACTAAGATTTTCCGGCGGTTCCCAAGGTTCGTCAGTGGATAATCGAGTGGACCAAACTTTAGGAAACTTTACTCTTCTTTGCTGATGAACTAGTACTTTTACCAGCTGGAATCATTAATGAGATTAATTCTGTAAATTCAGAGCTAATTTCCCCACAATATCTTTCTAATGATCAGCTAAAACAACATCATTTGTTATTAATTTGTTTTCATCTTTTTCAAAGTAAGGCTTGGGTAAATATCGTCTTGCCCATTCAATCCTCTACACCTATCAAATTTTCCGCTGTTTCCGGGAACTGAGAAGATAATCTACGATGAATTAGATTGAATGATTCAATTCAGTGTAATTGAGAAGTCAGACAGCGTGTGGTCGTCTCCGATTATTCTGGTGTGAAAGCCCGAAAAAATTCGCGTGTGTCTCGATAGCCGCCAACTGAACGAGGTTACTCTGAAAGACGCATATCCTCTGCACAAACATTGATGGCATTTTGAATCGTCTACCAAAGACGGAATCAATAACGAGTTTAGATCTCTAGGATGTATTCTGGCAGATCCCTCTCGACGTGAACTCCAAAAACGAAACGGCTTTCACTCTTCTCAGTAGTCGACTTTATCAGTTCAAGGTAATGCCCCCTCTTCGGCCTCTACAATGCGCCACACACAATGTCCCGATTAATGGACAAAGTCGTGCCAGCTCATCTTAGAACTCATCTTCCTGATTTGCTTATCATTTCGGAAAGCTTTTCAAAACATTTTGAGGTGTTGCGGGAAATAGCGAAACATCTCCGCTTGTCAGGACTGACTACTAATGTCGAAAGGAGTAAATTTTGCACGAAAATGTAGCCACCATCACCAAATTTCCAAATTTCATTCAAACAACCCAGACCGTTTTTAGTTATGTCTGGGTGGTTCAGAAAATGTATTACGAGTTACAACACTATTGACTGACTTGCTAAAGAACAATCGAAGTTTTGCTTGGAATGATGAAAAACCAAAAAACCCTTTGACGATTTGAAGTCTATTCTGAGCACCGCATATGTGTTACATTTCACGAATTTCACACAATCGTTTTACATACATCGCGATGCGAGTACCACAGGCACAGGAGATGTACTGGTCAAGGTAAATTAAGAGGGTGAAGTGTTTCCGTTAGCATTTATATCGAAGCTTGTGTCTCGTAAATTTAAATTCAGTCGTTCCCAGCAAAAATTAATTTAAGCCTTTCCACATTCGAATGAAAGAATACGAAGAAAGAGTATATATAAAGTTCATTAACCGATCAGCTGTCCGGAGGATTTTGTTGAGAAACTGGAAAGTTCCAGGTCTAGGAGCTCCAGAGCGGCAAGGCCATAGAAGGAACTCTGGAAGTGCCAGCTGAGACGGAGGAGAGGAGTACATCGTAGGAACATCTGTCAGAGTCCGCGAGAAGTGATCAAAGTCGCAGTGAATAATTAAAACCTTTCCGGAAGTGTAACTTAAATAAAAAGACAAAACCAAAACCAGAAAAATCCCCAAAACAATGACCCAGACAGTGCTTTGAAAATGGGATCATCGCTCAACCAGGCATGCAATTCCTAACGATGATCAGGATGGGCGGGCTAGGAGTTGTCACTCAAACGCCATAAGCCAACTCCAACATGTTGAGATCATGGTCACCGATATCTCTGTTTCTTTCCTTTCTCCTTCCAATTTCCACTATTGTCTCTTCAGCACTATCCGTATCGAAGAGCAGTTGACATGAGAGCAAACGTTAACATGGCGACCAAGACAACGGAAGCAAGACCCCACTCCCAATTGTCGTCGAGTCGCTCAGTAGCTCCTCTCGACCGTCTGTAGCCATATTACATACTTTAGCGCCCAACATGGGGCCCACAAGTTCTGTTCCCAGTTTTATAACGCCGTGTTCATATTTGATATGCAGCAATAACTTATGTGGTGTCTTTAATATATTACTTTCCAATTGCTGCTGACTGGAAGATACTCAGTTTTAAATCGCAAACTAGTAACCGCAGCAGTTTGAATAATATTTTTATATTTTCTACATCATGTTTCGTAGTCGCTGGAAATTCAGCTGTGGGTAAATGCTAACCGCAATACAAGAAAACTAATTCTTTTTTTGTTGTTGTGAAGAAGCTCTATGCCCGGAAGTCTTTTAGATTCACAAGTCAATCTAAATGCCGGACTACATTTATTCATCTTTTTCTATCTTTCTCGTTCAATAGTGTAATATTTTCTAAATTGTTTTTTTTTCTAAATATCTTTTCGAAAATTTATAAATTAAACTTTTCAAAAATATATCATAAATCTCGAATTCAAACCTATAGATTAAACGTTGATTTTTGTTTTTTTTTTTTTTAATTTTCTTATAATAATATTTTTTTTTTTTTTTTTGTATTACCTTTTTTATTATTACAAATTTTTTTGATATGTCAGTTCGAGGCACACGGAGGATTTATCAACTAGTGTTGTGAATTCAATAACCTTCAATGTTTGTGGAAATAATATTGGTGTCGTTGGCCAGAGGCTTCCACAAGCTCGCGGGAACTTCGACAATTCTGCCTGGTGTAGATCACGATAGTTTGTCGGTGTTGGTAACGGCCGCAGTAGAAGGACAGCAGACGGAGATGTACTCAGTAAAACGTTGGCAAATTTAGTTGATACGAATATTGAGGCTGTATTTCGACGATTTGCCATAAACAATACTCCAACAATTTATGCTACTGAGACATTCTATCTAACAGCACCTCAGCAAAGACAGCATTTGGTGGCATTGGGCCATCGAACACCTTTTGGGATTACCATCTGTTTCGAACAATCCCCTTAATGTGCATTCTCTCGTTAATGCCGGCCAGAACTCCTGTGCTTCGCAATGCACGCAAAGCAATTTGGAAATTTCATTCCGTCCAGAGAAAGTAGGGCATATTATTTTTAATTGGATACTAAGATTTTCCGGCGGTTCCCAAGGTTCGTCAGTGGATAATCGAGTGGACCAAACTTTAGGAAACTTTACTCTTCTTTGCTGATGAACTAGTACTTTTACCAGCTGGAATCATTAATGAGATTAATTCTGTAAATTCAGAGCTAATTTCCCCACAATATCTTTCTAATGATCAGCTAAACCAACATCATTTGTTATTAATTTGTTTTCATCTTTTTCAAAGTAAGGCTTGGGTAAATATCGTCTTGCCCATTCAATCCTCTACACCTATCAAATTTTCCGCTGTTTCCGGGAACTGAGAAGATAATCTACGATGAATTAGATTGAATGATTCAATTGAGTGTAATTGAGAAGTCAGACAGCGTGTGGTCGTCTCCGATTATTCTGGTGTGAAAGCCCGAAAAAATTCGCTTGTGTCTCGATAGCCGCCAACTGAACGAGGTTACTCTGAAAGACGCATATCCTCTGCACAAACATTGATGGCATTTTGAATCGTCTACCAAAGACGGAATCAATAACGAGTTTAGATCTCTAGGATGTATTCTGGCAGATCCCTCTCGACGTGAACTCCAAAAACGAAACGGCTTTCACTCTTCTCAGTAGTCGACTTTATCAGTTCAAGGTAATGCCCCCTCTTCGGCCTCTACAATGCGCCACACACAATGTCCCGATTAATGGACAAAGTCGTGCCAGCTCATCTTAGAACTCATCTTCCTGATTTGCTTATCATTTCGGAAAGCTTTTCAAAACATTTTGAGGTGTTGCGGGAAATAGCGAAACATCTCCGCTTGTCAGGACTGACTACTAATGTCGAAAGGAGTAAATTTTGCACGAAAATGTAGCCACCATCACCAAATTTCCAAATTTCATTCAAACAACCCAGACCGTTTTTAGTTATGTCTGGGTGGTTCAGAAAATGTATTAGGAGTTGCAACACTATTGACTGACTTGCTAAAGAACAATCGAAGTTTTGCTTGGAATGATGAAAAACCAAAAAACCCTTTGACGATTTGAAGTCTATTCTGAGCACCGCATATGTGTTACTTTTCACGAATTTCACACAATCGTTTTACATAGAGTATATATATAGAAAGTTCATTAACCAATCAGCTGTCCGGAGGATTTTGTTGAGAAACTGGAAAGTTCCAGTTCTAGGAGCTCCAGAGCGGCAAGGCCATAGAAGGAACTCTG
The DNA here is from genome assembly GCA_947389925.1 of Coelopa pilipes. Taxonomy (NCBI): domain Eukaryota; kingdom Metazoa; phylum Arthropoda; class Insecta; order Diptera; family Coelopidae; genus Coelopa; species Coelopa pilipes. The sequence goes on from CANDXB010000001.1 coordinate 268,455, forward strand.
GAAGTGCCAGCTGAGACGGAGGAGAGGAGTACATCGTAGGAACATCTGTCAGAGTCCACGAGACGTGATCAAAGTCGCAGTGAATAATTAAAACCTTTCCGGAAGTGTAACTTAAATAAAAAGACAAAAACAAAACCAGAAAAATCCCCAAAACAATGACAATGACAATGACAGTGCTTTGAAAATGGGATCATCGCTCAACCAGGCATGCAATTCCTAACGATGATCAGGATGGGCGGGCTAGGAGTTGTCACTCAAACGCCATAAGCCAACTCCAACATGTTGAGATCATGGTCACCGATATCTCTGTTTCTTTCCTTTCTCCTTCCAATTTCCACTATTGTCTCTTCAGCACTATCCGTATCGAAGAGCAGTTGACATGAGAGCAAACGTTAACATGGCGACCAAGACAACGGAAGCAAGACCCCACTCCCAATTGTCGTCGAGTCGCTCAGTAGCTCCTCTCGACCGTCTGTAGCCATATTACATACTTTAGCGCCCAACATGGGGCCCACACGTTCTGTTCCCAGTTTTATAACGCCGTGTTCATATTTGATATGCAGCAATAACTTATGTGGTGTCTTTAATATATTACTTTCCAATTGCTGCTGACTGGAAGATACTCAGTTTTAAATCGCAAACTAGTAACCGCAGCAGTTTGAATAATATTTTTATATTTTCTACATCATGTTTCATAGTCGCTGGAAATTCAGCTGTGGTTAAACGCTAACCGCAATACAAGAAAACTAATTCTTTTTTTGGTGTTGTGAGGAAGCTCTATGCCCGGAAGTCTTTTAGATTCACAAGTCAATCTAAATGCCGGACTACATTTATTCATCTTTTTCTATCATTCTCGTTCACCTTTTAACTTTTACACTATTTTCTAAATTATTTTTTTCTAAATATCTTTTCGAAATTTTATAAATTCAACTTTTCAAAAATATAACATAAATCTCGAATTCAAACCTATAGATTAAAACGTTGTTTTTTTTTTTTTTGTTTTTAATTTTCTTATAATAATATTTTTTTTTTTTTTGTATCACCTTTTTTATTATTACAAATTTTTTAGATATGTCAGTTCGAGGCACACGGAGGATTTATCAACTAGTGTTGTGAATTCAATAACCTTCAATGTTTGTGGGAATAATATTGGTGTCGTTGGCCAGAGGCTTCCACAAGCTCGCGGGAACTTCGACAATTCTGCCTGGTGTAGATCACGATAGCTTGTCGGTGTTGGTAACGGCCGCAGTAGAAGGACAGCAGACGGAGATGTACTCAGTAAAACGTTGGCAAATTTAGTTGATACGAATATTGAGACTGTATTTCGACGATTTGCCATAAACAATACTCCAACAATTTATGCTACTGAGACATTCTATCTAACAGCACCTCAGCAAAGACAGCATTTGGTGGCATTGGGCCATCGAACACCTTTTGGGATTACCATCTGTTTCGAACAATCCCCTTAATGTGCATTCTCTCGTTAATGCCGGCCAGAACTCCTGTGCTTCGCAATGCACGCAAAGCAATTTGGAAATTTCATTCCGTCCAGAGAAAGTAGGGCATATTATTTTTAATTGGATACTAAGATTTTCCGGCGGTTCCCAAGGTTCGTCAGTGGATAATCGAGTGGACCAAACTTTAGGAAACTTTACTCTTCTTTGCTGATGAACTAGTACTTTTACCAGCTGGAATCATTAATGAGATTAATTCTGTAAATTCAGAGCTAATTTCCCCACAATATCTTTCTAATGATCAGCTAAACCAACATCATTTGTTATTAATTTGTTTTCATCTTTTTCAAAGGAACGCTTGGGTAAATATCGTCTTACCCATTCAATCCTCTAAACCAATCTAATTTTCCGCTGTTTCCGGGAACTGAGAAGATAATCTACGATGAATTAGATCGAATGATTCAATTGAGTGTAATTGAGAAGTCAGACAGCGTGTGGTCGTCTCCGATTGTTCTGGTGTGAAAGCCCGAAAAAATTCGCTTTTGTCTCGATAGCCGCCAACTGAACGAGGTTACACTGAAAGACGCGTATCCTCTGCACAAACATTGATGGCATTTTGAGTCGTCTACCAAAGACGGAATCAATAACGAGTGTAGATCTCTAGGATGTATTCTGGCAAAAACGAAACGGCTTTCACTCTTCTCAGTAGTCGACTTTATCAGTTCAAGGTAATGCCCCCTCTTCGGCCTCTACAATGCGCCACACACAATGTCCCGATTAATGGATAAAGTCGTGCCAGCTCATCTTAGAACTCATCTTCATGATTTGCTTATCATTTCGGAAAGCTTTTCAAAACATTTTGAGGTGTTGCGGGAAATAGCGAAACATCTCCGCTTGTCAGGACTGACTACTAATGTCGAAAGGAGTAAATTTTGCACGAAAATGTAGCCACCATCACCAAATTTCCAAATTTCATTCAAACAACCCAGACCGTTTTTAGTTATGTCTGGGTGGTTCAGAAAATGTATTAGGAGTTACAACACTATTGACTGACTTGCTAAAGAACAATCGAAGTTTTGCTTGGAATGATGAAAAACCAAAAAACCCTTTGACGATTTGAAGTCTATTCTGAGCACCGCATATGTGTTACATTTCACGAATTTCACACAATCGTTTTACATAGAGTATATATATAGAAAGTTCATTAACCAATCAGCTGTCCGGAGGATTTTGTTGAGAAACTGGAAAGTTCCAGTTCTAGGAGCTCCAGAGCGGCAAGGCCATAGAAGGAACTCTGGAAGTGCCAGCTGAGACGGAGGAGAGGAGTACATCGTAGGAACATCTGTCAGAGTCCACGAGACGTGATCAAAGTCGCAGTGAATAATTAAAACCTTTCCGGAAGTGTAACTTAAATAAAAAGACAAAAACAAAACCAGAAAAATCCCCAAAACAATGACAATGACAATGACAGTGCTTTGAAAATGGGATCATCGCTCAACCAGGCATGCAATTCCTAACGATGATCAGGATGGGCGGGCTAGGAGTTGTCACTCAAACGCCATAAGCCAACTCCAACATGTTGAGATCATGGTCACCGATATCTCTGTTTCTTTCCTTTCTCCTTCCAATTTCCACTATTGTCTCTTCAGCACTATCCGTATCGAAGAGCAGTTGACATGAGAGCAAACGTTAACATGGCGACCAAGACAACGGAAGCAAGACCCCACTCCCAATTGTCGTCGAGTCGCTCAGTAGCTCCTCTCGACCGTCTGTAGCCATATTACATACTTTAGCACCCAACATGGGGCCCACACGTTCTGTTCCCAGTTTTATAACGCCGTGTTCATATTTGATATGCAGCAATAACTTATGTGGTGTCTTTAATATATTACTTTCCAATTCCAATACTCAGTTTTAAATCGCAAACTAGTAACCGCAGCAGTTTGAATAATATTTTTATATTTTCTACATCATGTTTCGTAGTCGCTGGAAATTCAGCTGTGGGTAAATGCTAACCGCAATACAAGAAAACTAATTCTTTTTTTGTTGTTGTGAAGAAGCTCTATGCCCGGAAGTCTTTTAGATTCACAAGTCAATCTAAATGCCGGACTACATTTATTCATCTTTTTCTATCTTTCTCTTTCAATTCCTTTTACACTATTTTCTAAATTGTTTTTTTTTCTAAATATCTTTTCGAAAATTTATAAATTAAACTTTTCAAAAATATATCATAAATCTCGAATTCAAACCTATAGATTAAACGTTGATTTTTGTTTTTTTTTTCAATTTTCTTATAATAATATTTTTTTTTTTTTTTTGTATTACCTTTTTTATTATTACAAATTTTTTTGATATGTCAGTTCGAGGCACACGGAGGATTTATCAACTAGTGTTGTGAATTCAATAACCTTCAATGTTTGTGGAAATAATATTGGTGTCGTTGGCCAGAGGCTTCCACAAGCTCGCGGGAACTTCGACAATTCTGCCTGGTGTAGATCACGATAGTTTGTCGGTGTTGGTAACGGCCGCAGTAGAAGGACAGCAGACGGAGATGTACTCAGTAAAACGTTGGCAAATTTAGTTGATACGAATATTGAGGCTGTATTTCGACGATTTGCCATAAACAATACTCCAACAATTTATGCTACTGAGACATTCTATCTAACAGCACCTCAGCAAAGACAGCATTTGGTGGCATTGGGCCATCGAACACCTTTTGGGATTACCATCTGTTTCGAACAATCCCCTTAATGTGCATTCTCTCGTTAATGCCGGCCAGAACTCCTGTGCTTCGCAATGCACGCAAAGCAATTTGGAAATTTCATTCCGTCCAGAGAAAGTAGGGCATATTATTTTTAATTGGATACTAAGATTTTCCGGCGGTTCCCAAGGTTCGTCAGTGGATAATCGAGTGGACCAAACTTTAGGAAACTTTACTCTTCTTTGCTGATGAACTAGTACTTTTACCAGCTGGAATCATTAATGAGATTAATTCTGTAAATTCAGAGCTAATTTCCCCACAATATCTTTCTAATGATCAGCTAAAACAACATCATTTGTTATTAATTTGTTTTCATCTTTTTCAAAGTAAGGCTTGGGTAAATATCGTCTTGCCCATTCAATCCTCTACACCTATCAAATTTTCCGCTGTTTCCGGGAACTGAGAAGATAATCTACGATGAATTAGATTGAATGATTCAATTCAGTGTAATTGAGAAGTCAGACAGCGTGTGGTCGTCTCCGATTATTCTGGTGTGAAAGCCCGAAAAAATTCGCGTGTGTCTCGATAGCCGCCAACTGAACGAGGTTACTCTGAAAGACGCATATCCTCTGCACAAACATTGATGGCATTTTGAATCGTCTACCAAAGACGGAATCAATAACGAGTTTAGATCTCTAGGATGTATTCTGGCAGATCCCTCTCGACGTGAACTCCAAAAACGAAACGGCTTTCACTCTTCTCAGTAGTCGACTTTATCAGTTCAAGGTAATGCCCCCTCTTCGGCCTCTACAATGCGCCACACACAATGTCCCGATTAATGGACAAAGTCGTGCCAGCTCATCTTAGAACTCATCTTCCTGATTTGCTTATCATTTCGGAAAGCTTTTCAAAACATTTTGAGGTGTTGCGGGAAATAGCGAAACATCTCCGCTTGTCAGGACTGACTACTAATGTCGAAAGGAGTAAATTTTGCACGAAAATGTAGCCACCATCACCAAATTTCCAAATTTCATTCAAACAACCCAGACCGATTTTAGTTATGTCTGGGTGGTTCAGAAAATGTATTAGGAGTTACAACACTATTGACTGACTTGCTAAAGAACAATCGAAGTTTTGCTTGGAATGATGAAAAACCAAAAAACCCTTTGACGATTTGAAGTCTATTCTGAGCACCGCATATGTGTTACATTTCACGAATTTCACACAATCGTTTTACATAGAGTATATATATAGAAAGTTCATTAACCAATCAGCTGTCCGGAGGATTTTGTTGAGAAACTGGAAAGTTCCAGTTCTAGGAGCTCCAGAGCGGCAAGGCCATAGAAGGAACTCTGGAAGTGCCAGCTGAGACGGAGGAGAGGAGTACATCGTAGGAACATCTGTCAGAGTCCACGAGACGTGATCAAAGTCGCAGTGAATAATTAAAACCTTTCCGGAAGTGTAACTTAAATAAAAAGACAAAACCAAAACCAGAAAAATCCCCAAAACAATGACCCAGACAGTGCTTTGAAAATGGGATCATCGCTCAACCAGGCATGCAATTCCTAACGATGATCAGGATGGGCGGGCTAGGAGTTGTCACTCAAACGCCATAAGCCAACTCCAACATGTTGAGATCATGGTCACCGATATCTCTGTTTCTTTCCTTTCTCCTTCCAATTTCCACTATTGTCTCTTCAGCACTATCCGTATCGAAGAGCAGTTGACATGAGAGCAAACGTTAACATGGCGACCAAGACAACGGAAGCAAGACCCCACTCCCAATTGTCGTCGAGTCGCTCAGTAGCTCCTCTCGACCGTCTGTAGCCATATTACATACTTTAGCGCCCAACATGGGGCCCACACATTCTGTTCCCAGTTTTATAACGCCGTGTTCTTATTTGATATGCAGCAATAACTTATGTGGTGTCTTTAATATATTACTTTCCAATTGCTGCTGACTGGAAGATACTCAGTTTTAAATCGCAAACTAGTAACCGCAGCAGTTTGAATAATATTTTTATATTTTCTACATCATGTTTCGTAGTCGCTGGAAATTCAGCTGTGGGTAAATGCTAACCGCAATACAAGAAAACTAATTCTTTTTTTGTTGTTGTGAAGAAGCTCTATGCCCGGAAGTCTTTTAGATTCACAAGTCAATCTAAATGCCGGACTACATTTATTCATCTTTTTCTATCTTTCTCGTTCAATTCCTTTTACACTATTTTCTAAATTGTTTTTTTTCTAAATATCTTTTCGAAAATTTATAAATTAAACTTTTCAAAAATATATCATAAATCTCGAATTCAAACCTATAGATTAAACGTTGATTTTTGTTTTTTTTTTTTAATTTTCTTATAATAATATTTTTTTTTTTTTTTTTTGTATTACCTTTTTTATTATTACAAATTTTTTTGATATGTCAGTTCGAGGCACACGGAGGATTTATCAACTAGTGTTGTGAATTCAATAACCTTCAATGTTTGTGGAAATAATATTGGTGTCGTTGGCCAGAGGCTTCCACAAGCTCGCGGGAACTTCGACAATTCTGCCTGGTGTAGATCACGATAGTTTGTCGGTGTTGGTAACGGCCGCAGTAGAAGGACAGCAGACGGAGATGTACTCAGTAAAACGTTGGCAAATTTAGTTGATACGAATATTGAGGCTGTATTTCGACGATTTGCCATAAACAATACTCCAACAATTTATGCTACTGAGACATTCTATCTAACAGCACCTCAGCAAAGACAGCATTTGGTGGCATTGGGCCATCGAACACCTTTTGGGATTACCATCTGTTTCGAACAATCCCCTTAATGTGCATTCTCTCGTTAATGCCGGCCAGAACTCCTGTGCTTCGCAATGCACGCAAAGCAATTTGGAAATTTCATTCCGTCCAGAGAAAGTAGGGCATATTATTTTTAATTGGATACTAAGATTTTCCGGCGGTTCCCAAGGTTCGTCAGTGGATAATCGAGTGGACCAAACTTTAGGAAACTTTACTCTTCTTTGCTGATGAACTAGTACTTTTACCAGCTAGAATCATTAATGAGATTAATTCTGTAAATTCAGAGCTAATTTCCCCACAATATCTTTCTAATGATCAGCTAAACCAACATCATTTGTTATTAATTTGTTTTCATCTTTTTCAAAGTAAGGCTTGGGTAAATATCGTCTTGCCCATTCAATCCTCTACACCTATCAAATTTTCCGCTGTTTCCGGGAACTGAGAAGATAATCTACGATGAATTAGATTGAATGATTCAATTGAGTGTAATTGAGAAGTCAGACAGCGTGTGGTCGTCTCCGATTATTCTGGTGTGAAAGCCCGAAAAAATTAGCTTGTGTCTCGATAGCCGCCAACTGAACGAGGTTACTCTGAAAGACGCATATCCTCTGCACAAACATTGATGGCATTTTGAATCGTCTACCAAAGACGGAATCAATAACGAGTTTAGATCTCTAGGATGTATTCTGGCAGATCCCTCTCGACGTGAACTCCAAAAACGAAACGGCTTTCACTCTTCTCAGTAGTCGACTTTATCAGTTCAAGGTAATGCCCCCTCTTCGGCCTCTACAATGCGCCACACACAATGTCCCGATTAATGGACAAAGTCGTGCCAGCTCATCTTAGAACTCATCTTCCTGATTTGCTTATCATTTCGGAAAGCTTTTCAAAACATTTTGAGGTGTTGCGGGAAATAGCGAAACATCTCCGCTTGTTAGGACTGACTACTAATGTCGAAAGGAGTAAATTTTGCACGAAAATGTAGCCACCATCACCAAATTTCCAAATTTCATTCAAACAACCCAGACCGTTTTTAGTTATGTCTGGGTGGTTCAGAAAATGTATTAGGAGTTATAACACTATTGACTGACTTGCTAAAGAACAATCGAAGTTTTGCTTGGAATGATGAAAAACCAAAAAACCCTTTGACGATTTGAAGTCTATTCTGAGCACCGCATATGTGTTACATTTCACGAATTTCACACAATCGTTTTACATAGAGTATATATATAGAAAGTTCATTAACCAATCAGCTGTCCGGAGGATTTTGTTGAGAAACTGGAAAGTTCCAGTTCTAGGAGCTCCAGAGCGGCAAGGCCATAGAAGGAACTCTGGAAGTGCCAGCTGAGACGGAGGAGAGGAGTACATCGTAGGAACATCTGTCAGAGTCCACGAGACGTGATCAAAGTCGCAGTGAATAATTAAAACCTTTCCGGAAGTGTAACTTAAATAAAAAGACAAAACCAAAACCAGAAAAATCCCCAAAACAATGACCCAGACAGTGCTTTGAAAATGGGATCATCGCTCAACCAGGCATGCAATTCCTAACGATGATCAGGATGGGCGGGCTAGGAGTTGTCACTCAAACGCCATAAGCCAACTCCAACATGTTGAGATCATGGTCACCGATATCTCTGTTTCTTTCCTTTCTCCTTCCAATTTCCACTATTGTCTCTTCAGCACTATCCGTATCGAAGAGCAGTTGACATGAGAGCAAACGTTAACATGGCGACCAAGACAACGGAAGCAAGACCCCACTCCCAATTGTCGTCGAGTCGCTCAGTAGCTCCTCTCGACCGTCTGTAGCCATATTACATACTTTAGCGCCCAACATGGGGCCCACACGTTCTGTTCCCAGTTTTATAACGCCGTGTTCATATTTGATATGCTGCAATAACTTATGTGGTGTCTTTAATATATTACTTTCCAATTGCTGCTGACTGGAAGATACTCAGTTTTAAATCGCAAACTAGTAACCGCAGCAGTTTGAATAATATTTTTATATTTTCTACATCATGTTTCTTAGTCGCTGGAAATGCAGCTGTGGGTAAATGCTAACCGCAATACAAGAAAACTAATTCTTTTTTTGTTGTTGTGAAGAAGCTCTATGCCCGGAAGTCTTTTAGATTCACAAGTCAATCTAAATGCCGGACTACATTTATTCATCTTTTTCTATCTTTCTCGTTCAATTCCTTTTACACTATTTTCTAAATTGTTTTTTTTTTCTAAATATCTTTTCGAAAATTTATAAATTAAACTTTTCAAAAATATATCATAAATCTCGAATTCAAACCTATAGATTAAACGTTGATTTTTGTTTTTTTTTTTTTTAATTTTCTTATAATAATATTTTTTTTTTTTTTGTATTACCTTTTTTATTATTACAAATTTTTTTGATATGTCAGTTCGAGGCACACGGAGGATCTATCAACTAGTGTTGTGAATTCAATAACCTTCAATGTTTGTGGAAATAATATTGGTGTCGTTGGCCAGAGGCTTCCACAAGCTCGTGGGAACTTCGACAATTCTGCCTGGTGTAGATCACCATAGTTTGTCGGTATTGGTAACGGCCGCAGTAGAAGGACAGCAGACGGAGATGTACTCAGTAAAACGTTGGCAAATTTAGTTGATACGAATATTGAGGCTGTATTTCGACGATTTGCCATAAACAATACTCCAACAATTTATGCTACTGAGACATTCTATCTAACAGCACCTCAGCAAAGACAGCATTTGGTGGCATTGGGCCATCGAACACCTTTTGGGATTACCATCTGTTTCGAACAATCCCCTTAATGTGCATTCTCTCGTTAATGCCGGCCAGAACTCCTGTGCTTCGCAATGCACGCAAAGCAATTTGGAAATTTCATTCCGTCCAGAGAAAGTAGGGCATATTATTTTTAATTGGATACTAAGATTTTCCGGCGGTTCCCAAGGTTCGTCAGTGGATAATCGAGTGGACCAAACTTTAGGAAACTTTACTCTTCTTTGCTGATGAACTAGTACTTTTACCAGCTGGAATCATTAATGAGATTAATTCTGTAAATTCAGAGCTAATTTCCCCACAATATCTTTCTAATGATCAGCTAAACCAACATCATTTGTTATTAATTTGTTTTCATCTTTTTCAAAGTAAGGCTTGGGTAAATATCGTCTTGCCCATTCAATCCTCTACACCTATCAAATTTTCCGCTGTTTCCGGGAACTGAGAAGATAATCTACGATGAATTAGATTGAATGATTCAATTGAGTGTAATTGAGAAGTCAGACAGCGTGTGGTCGTCTCCGATTATTCTGGTGTGAAAGCCCGAAAAAATTCGCTTGTGTCTCGATAGCCGGCAACTGAACGAGGTTACTCTGAAAGACGCATATCCTCTGCACAAACATTGATGGCATTTTGAATCGTCTACCAAAGACGGAATCAATAACGAGTTTAGATCTCTAGGATGTATTCTGGCAGATCCCTCTCGACGTGAACTCCAAAAACGAAACGGCTTTCACTCTTCTCAGTAGTCGACTTTATCAGTTCAAGGTAATGCACCCTCTTCGGCCTCTACAATGCGCCACACACAATGTCCCGATTAATGGACAAAGTCGTGCCAGCTCATCTTAAAACTCATCTTCCTGATTTGCTTATCATTTCGGAAAGCTTTTCAAAACATTTTGAGGTGTTGCGGGAAATAGCGAAACATCTCCGCTTGTCAGGACTGACTACTAATGTCGAAAGGAGTAAATTTTGCACGAAAATGTAGCCACCATCACCAAATTTCCAAATTTCATTCAAACAACCCAGACCGTTTTTAGTTATGTCTGGGTGGTTCAGAAAATGTATTAGGAGTTACAACACTATTGACTGACTTGCTAAAGAACAATCGAAGTTTTGCTTGGAATGATGAAAAACCAAAAAACCCTTTGACGATTTGAAGTCTATTCTGAGCACCGCATATGTCTTACATTTCACGAATTTCACACAATCGTTTTACATACATCGCGATGCGAGTACCACAGGCACAGGAGATGTACTGGCCAAGGTAAATTAAGAGGGTGAAGTGTTTCCGTTAGCATTTATATCGAAGCTTGTGTCTCGTAAATTTAAATTCAGTCGTTCCCAGCAAAAATTAATTTAAGCCTTTCCACATTCGAATGAAAGAATACGAAGAAAGAGTATATATAAAGTTCATTAACCGATCAGCTGTCCGGAGGATTTTGTTGAGAAACTGGAAAGTTCCAGGTCTAGGAGCTCCAGAGCGGCAAGGCCATAGAAGGAACTCTGGAAGTGCCAGCTGAGACGGAGGAGAGGAGTACATCGTAGGAACATCTGTCAGAGTCCGCGAGAAGTGATCAAAGTCGCAGTGAATAATTAAAACCTTTCCGGAAGTGTAACTTAAATAAAAAGACAAAACCAAAACCAGAAAAATCCCTAAAACAATGACCCAGACAGTGCTTTGAAAATGGGATCATCGCTCAACCAGGCATGCAATTCCTAACGATGATCAGGATGGGCGGGCTAGGAGTTGTCACTCAAACGCCATAAGCCAACTCCAACATGTTGAGATCATGGTCACCGATATCTCTGTTTCTTCCCTTTCTCCTTCCAATTTCCACTATTGTCTCTTCAGCACTATCCGTATCGAAGAGCAGTTGACATGAGAGCAAACGTTAACATGGCGACCAAGACAACGGAAGCAAGACCCCACTCCCAATTGTCGTCGAGTCGCTCAGTAGCTCCTCTCGACCGTCTGTAGCCATATTACATACTTTAGCGCCCAACATGGGGCCCACACGTTCTGTTCCCAGTTTTATAACGCCGTGTTCATATTTGATATGCAGCAATAACTTATGTGGTGTCTTTAATATATTACTTTCCAATTGCTGCTGACTGGAAGATACTCAGTTTTAAATCGCAAACTAGTAACCGCAGGAGTTTGAATAATATTTTTATATTTTCTACATCATGTTTCGTAGTCGCTGGAAATTCAGCTGTGGGTAAATGCTAACCGCAATACAAGAAAACTAATTCTTTTTTTGTTGTTGTGAAGAAGCTCTATGCCCGGAAGTCTTTTAGATTCACAAGTCAATCTAAATGCCGGACTACATTTATTCATCTTTTTCTATCTTTCTCTAAATATCTTTTCGAAAATTTATAAATTAAACTTTTCAAAAATATATCATAAATCTCGAATTCAAACCTATAGATTAAACGTTGATTTTTGTTTTTTTTTTTTTAATTTTCTTATAATAATATTTTTTTTTTTTTTTTGTATCACCTTTTTTATTATTACAAATTCTTTTTGATATGTCAGTTCGAGGCACACGGAGGATTTATCAACTAGTGTTGTGAATTCAATAACCTTCAATGTTTGTGGAAATAATATTGGTGTCGTTGGCCAGAGGCTTCCACAAGCTCGCGGGAACTTCGACAATTCTGCCTGGTGTAGATCACGATAGTTTGTCGGTGTTGGTAACGGCCGCAGTAGAAGGACAGCAGACGGAGATGTACTCAGTAAAACGTTGGCAAATTTAGTTGATACGAATATTGAGGCTGTATTTCGACGATTTGCCATAAACAATACTCCAACAATTTATGCTACTGAGACATTCTATCTAACAGCACCTCAGCAAAGACAGCATTTGGTGGCATTGGGCCATCGAACACCTTTTGGGATTACCATCTGTTTCGAACAATCCCCTTAATGTGCATTCTCTCGTTAATGCCGGCCAGAACTCCTGTGCTTCGCAATGCACGCAAAGCAATTTGGAAATTTCATTCCGTCCAGAGAAAGTAGGGCATATTATTTTTAATTGGATACTAAGATTTTCCGGCGGTTCCCAAGGTTCGTCAGTGGATAATCGAGTGGACCAAACTTTAGGAAACTTTACTCTTCTTTGCTGATGAACTAGTACTTTTACCAGCTGGAATCATTAATGAGATTAATTCTGTAAATTCAGAGCTAATTTCCCCACAATATCTTTCTAATGATCAGCTAAACCAACATCATTTGTTATTAATTTGTTTTCATCTTTTTCAAAGTAAGGCTTGGGTAAATATCGTCTTGCCCATTCAATCCTCTACACCTATCAAATTTTCCGCTGTTTCCGGGAACTGAGAAGATAATCTACGATGAATTAGATTGAATGATTCAATTGAGTGTAATTGAGAAGTCAGACAGCGTGTGGTCGTCTCCGATTATTCTGGTGTGAAAGCCCGAAAAAATTCGCTTGTGTCTCGATAGCCGCCAACTGAACGAGGTTACTCTGAAAGACGCATATCCTCTGCACAAACATTGATGGCATTTTGAATCGTCTACCAAAGACGGAATCAATAACGAGTTTAGATCTCTAGGATGTATTCTGGCAGATCCCTCTCGACGTGAACTCCAAAAACGAAACGGCTTTCACTCTTCTCAGTAGTCGACTTTATCAGTTCAAGGTAATGCACCCTCTTCGGCCTCTACAATGCGCCACACACAATGTCCCGATTAATGGACAAAGTCGTGCCAGCTCATCTTAGAACTCATCTTCCTGATTTGCTTATCATTTCGGAAAGCTTTTCAAAACATTTTGAGGTGTTGCGGGAAATAGCGAAACATCTCCGCTTGTCAGGACTGACTACTAATGTCGAAAGGAGTAAATTTTGCACGAAAATGTAGCCACCATCACCAAATTTCCAAATTTCATTCAAACAACCCAGACCGTTTTTAGTTATGTCTGGGTGGTTCAGAAAATGTATTAGGAGTTACAACACTATTGACTGACTTGCTAAAGAACAATCGAAGTTTTGCTTGGAATGATGAAAAACCAAAAAACCCTTTGACGATTTGAAGTCTATTCTGAGCACCGCATATGTCTTACATTTCACGAATTTCACACAATCGTTTTACATACATCGCGATGCGAGTACCACAGGCACAGGAGATGTACTGGCCAAGGTAAATTAAGAGGGTGAAGTGTTTCCGTTAGCATTTATATCGAAGCTTGTGTCTCGTAAATTTAAATTCAGTCGTTCCCAGCAAAAATTAATTTAAGCCTTTCCACATTCGAATGAAAGAATACGAAGAAAGAGTATATATAAAGTTCATTAACCGATCAGCTGTCCGGAGGATTTTGTTGAGAAACTGGAAAGTTCCAGGTCTAGGAGCTCCAGAGCGGCAAGGCCATAGAAGGAACTCTGGAAGTGCCAGCTGAGACGGAGGAGAGGAGTACATCGTAGGAACATCTGTCAGAGTCCGCGAGAAGTGATCAAAGTCGCAGTGAATAATTAAAACCTTTCCGGAAGTGTAACTTAAATAAAAAGACAAAACCAAAACCAGAAAAATCCCCAAAACAATGACCCAGACAGTGCTTTGAAAATGGGATCATCGCTCAACCAGGCATGCAATTCCTAACGATGATCAGGATGGGCGGGCTAGGAGTTGTCACTCAAACGCCATAAGCCAACTCCAACATGTTGAGATCATGGTCACCGATATCTCTGTTTCTTCCCTTTCTCCTTCCAATTTCCACTATTGTCTCTTCAGCACTATCCGTATCGAAGAGCAGTTGACATGAGAGCAAACGTTAACATGGCGACCAAGACAACGGAAGCAAGACCCCACTCCCAATTGTCGTCGAGTCGCTCAGTAGCTCCTCTCGACCGTCTGTAGCCATATACACGTTCTGTTCCCAGTTTTATAACGCCGTGTTCATATTTGATATGCAGCAATAACTTATGTGGTGTCTTTAATATATTACTTTCCAATTGCTGCTGACTGGAAGATACTCAGTTTTAAATCGCAAACTAGTAACCGCAGGAGTTTGAATAATATTTTTATATTTTCTACATCATGTTTCGTAGTCGCTGGAAATTCAGCTGTGGGTAAATGCTAACCGCAATACAAGAAAACTAATTCTTTTTTTGTTGTTGTGAAGAAGCTCTATGCCCGGAAGTCTTTTAGATTCACAAGTCAATCTAAATGCCGGACTACATTTATTCATCTTTTTCTATCTTTCTCGTTCAATTCCTTTTACACTATTTTCTAAATTGTTTTTTTTTTTCTAAATATCTTTTCGAAAATTTATAAATTAAACTTTTCAAAAATATATCATAAATCTCGAATTCAAACCTATAGATTAAACGTTGATTTTTGTTTTTTTTTTTTTAATTTTCTTATAATAATATTTTTTTTTTTTTTTTTTGTATTACCTTCTTTATTATTACAAATTTTTTTGATATGTCAGTTCGAGGCACACGGAGGATTTATCAACTAGTGTTGTGAATTCAATAACCTTCAATGTTTGTGGAAATAATATTGGTGTCGTTGGCCAGAGGCTTCCACAAGCTCGCGGGAACTTCGACAATTCTGCCTGGTGTAGATCACGATAGTTTGTCGGTGTTGGTAACGGCCGCAGTAGAAGGACAGCAGACGGAGATGTACTCAGTAAAACGTTGGCAAATTTAGTTGATACGAATATTGAGGCTGTATTTCGACGATTTGCCATAAACAATACTCCAACAATTTATGCTACTGAGACATTCTATCTAACAGCACCTCAGCAAAGACAGCATTTGGTGGCATTGGGCCATCGAACACCTTTTGGGATTACCATCTGTTTCGAACAATCCCCTTAATGTGCATTCTCTCGTTAATGCCGGCCAGAACTCCTGTGCTTCGCAATGCACGCAAAGCAATTTGGAAATTTCATTCCGTCCAGAGAAAGTAGGGCATATTATTTTTAATTGGATACTAAGATTTTCCGGCGGTTCCCAAGGTTCGTCAGTGGATAATCGAGTGGACCAAACTTTAGGAAACTTTACTCTTCTTTGCTGATGAGCTAGTACTTTTACCAGCTGGAATCATTAATGAGATTAATTCTGTAAATTCAGAGCTAATTTCCCCACAATATCTTTCTAATGATCAGCTAAACCAACATCATTTGTTATTAATTTGTTTTCATCTTTTTCAAAGTAAGGCTTGGGTAAATATCGTCTTGCCCATTCAATCCTCTACACCTATCAAATTTTCCGCTGTTTCCGGGAACTGAGAAGATAATCTACGATGAATTAGATTGAATGATTCAATTGAGTGTAATTGAGAAGTCAGACAGCGTGTGGTCGTCTCCGATTATTCTGGTGTGAAAGCCCGAAAAAATTCGCTTGTGTCTCGATAGCCGCCAACTGAACGAGGTTACTCTGAAAGACGCATATCCTCTGCACAAACATTGATGGCATTTTGAATCGTCTACCAAAGACGGAATCAATAACGAGTTTAGATCTCTAGGATGTATTCTGGCAGATCCCTCTCGACGTGAACTCCAAAAACGAAACGGCTTTCACTCTTCTCAGTAGTCGACTTTATCAGTTCAAGGTAATGCACCCTCTTCGGCCTCTACAATGCGCCACACACAATGTCCCGATTAATGGACAAAGTCGTGCCAGCTCATCTTAAAACTCATCTTCCTGATTTGCTTATCATTTCGGAAAGCTTTTCAAAACATTTTGAGGTGTTGCGGGAAATAGCGAAACATCTCCGCTTGTCAGGACTGACTACTAATGTCGAAAGGAGTAAATTTTGCACGAAAATGTAGCCACCATCACCAAATTTCCAAATTTCATTCAAACAACCCAGACCGTTTTTAGTTATGTCTGGGTGGTTCAGAAAATGTATTAGGAGTTACAACACTATTGACTGACTTGCTAAAGAACAATCGAAGTTTTGCTTGGAATGATGAAAAACCAAAAAACCCTTTGACGATTTGAAGTCTATTCTGAGCACCGCATATGTCTTACATTTCACGAATTTCACACAATCGTTTTACATACATCGCGATGCGAGTACCACAGGCACAGGAGATGTACTGGCCAAGGTAAATTAAGAGGGTGAAGTGTTTCCGTTAGCATTTATATCGAAGCTTGTGTCTCGTAAATTTAAATTCAGTCGTTCCCAGCAAAAATTAATTTAAGCCTTTCCACATTCGAATGAAAGAATACGAAGAAAGAGTATATATAAAGTTCATTAACCGATCAGCTGTCCGGAGGATTTTGTTGAGAAACTGGAAAGTTCCAGGTCTAGGAGCTCCAGAGCGGCAAGGCCATAGAAGGAACTCTGGAAGTGCCAGCTGAGACGGAGGAGAGGACTACATCGTAGGAACATCTGTCAGAGTCCGCGAGAAGTGATCAAAGTCGCAGTGAATAATTTAAACCTTTCCGGAAGTGTAATTTAAATAAAAAGACAAAACCAAAACCAGAAAAATCCCCAAAACAATGACCCAAACAGTGCTTTGAAAATGGGATCATCGCTCAACCAGGCATGCAATTCCTAACGATGATCAGGATGGGCGGGCTAGGAGTTGTCACTCAAACGCCATAAGCCAACTCCAACATGTTGAGATCATGGTCACCGATATCTCTGTTTCTTTCCTTTCTCCTTCCAATTTCCACTATTGTCTCTTCAGCACTATCCGTATCGAAGAGCAGTTGACATGAGAGCAAACGTTAACATGGCGACCAAGACAACGGAAGCAAGACCCCACTCCCAATTGTCGTCGAGTCGCTCAGTAGCTCCTCTCGACCGTCTGTAGCCATATTACATACTTTAGCGCCCAACATGGGGCCCACACGTTCTGTTCCCAGTTTTATAACGCCGTGTTCATATTTGATATGCAGCAATAACTTATGTGGTGTCTTTAATATATTACTTTCCAATTGCTGCTGACTGGAAGATACTCAGTTTTAAATCGCAAACTAGTAACCGCAGCAGTTTGAATAATATTTTTATATTTTCTACATCATGTTTCTTAGTCGCTGGAAATGCAGCTGTGGGTAAATGCTAACCGCAATACAAGAAAACTAATTCTTTTTTTGTTGTTGTGAAGAAGCTCTATGCCCGGAAGTCTTTTAGATTCACAAGTCAATCTAAATGCCGGACTACATTTATTCATCTTTTTCTATCTTTCTCGTTCAATTCCTTTTACACTATTTTCTAAATTGTTTTTTTTTTCTAAATATCTTTTCGAAAATTTATAAATTAAACTTTTCAAAAATATATCATAAATCTCGAATTCAAACCTATAGATTAAACGTTGATTTTTGTTTTTTTTTTTTTAATTTTCTTATAATAATATTTTTTTTTTTTTTGTATTACCTTTTTTATTATTACAAATTTTTTTGATATGTCAGTTCGAGGCACACGGAGGATCTATCAACTAGTGTTGTGAATTCAATAACCTTCAATGTTTGTGGAAATAATATTGGTGTCGTTGGCCAGAGGCTTCCACAAGCTCGTGGGAACTTCGACAATTCTGCCTGGTGTAGATCACCATAGTTTGTCGGTATTGGTAACGGCCGCAGTAGAAGGACAGCAGACGGAGATGTACTCAGTAAAACGTTGGCAAATTTAGTTGATACGAATATTGAGGCTGTATTTCGACGATTTGCCATAAACAATACTCCAACAATTTATGCTACTGAGACATTCTATCTAACAGCACCTCAGCAAAGACAGCATTTGGTGGCATTGGGCCATCGAACACCTTTTGGGATTACCATCTGTTTCGAACAATCCCCTTAATGTGCATTCTCTCGTTAATGCCGGCCAGAACTCCTGTGCTTCGCAATGCACGCAAAGCAATTTGGAAATTTCATTCCGTCCAGAGAAAGTAGGGCATATTATTTTTAATTGGATACTAAGATTTTCCGGCGGTTCCCAAGGTTCGTCAGTGGATAATCGAGTGGACCAAACTTTAGGAAACTTTACTCTTCTTTGCTGATGAACTAGTACTTTTACCAGCTGGAATCATTAATGAGATTAATTCTGTAAATTCAGAGCTAATTTCCCCACAATATCTTTCTAATGATCAGCTAAACCAACATCATTTGTTATTAATTTGTTTTCATCTTTTTCAAAGTAAGGCTTGGGTAAATATCGTCTTGCCCATTCAATCCTCTACACCTATCAAATTTTCCGCTGTTTCCGGGAACTGAGAAGATAATCTACGATGAATTAGATTGAATGATTCAATTGAGTGTAATTGAGAAGTCAGACAGCGTGTGGTCGTCTCCGATTATTCTGGTGTGAAAGCCCGAAAAAATTCGCTTGTGTCTCGATAGCCGCCAACTGAACGAGGTTACTCTGAAAGACGCATATCCTCTGCACAAACATTGATGGCATTTTGAATCGTCTACCAAAGACGGAATCAATAACGAGTTTAGATCTCTAGGATGTATTCTGGCAGATCCCTCTCGACGTGAACTCCAAAAACGAAACGGCTTTCACTCTTCTCAGTAGTCGACTTTATCAGTTCAAGGTAATGCACCCTCTTCGGCCTCTACAATGCGCCACACACAATGTCCCGATTAATGGACAAAGTCGTGCCAGCTCATCTTAAAACTCATCTTCCTGATTTGCTTATCATTTCGGAAAGCTTTTCAAAACATTTTGAGGTGTTGCGGGAAATAGCGAAACATCTCCGCTTGTCAGGACTGACTACTAATGTCGAAAGGAGTAAATTTTGCACGAAAATGTAGCCACCATCACCAAATTTCCAAATTTCATTCAAACAACCCAGACCGTTTTTAGTTATGTCTGGGTGGTTCAGAAAATGTATTAGGAGTTACAACACTATTGACTGACTTGCTAAAGAACAATCGAAGTTTTGCTTGGAATGATGAAAAACCAAAAAACCCTTTGACGATTTGAAGTCTATTCTGAGCACCGCATATGTCTTACATTTCACGAATTTCACACAATCGTTTTACATACATCGCGATGCGAGTACCACAGGCACAGGAGATGTACTGGCCAAGGTAAATTAAGAGGGTGAAGTGTTTCCGTTAGCATTTATATCGAAGCTTGTGTCTCGTAAATTTAAATTCAGTCGTTCCCAGCAAAAATTAATTTAAGCCTTTCCACATTCGAATGAAAGAATACGAAGAAAGAGTATATATAAAGTTCATTAACCGATCAGCTGTCCGGAGGATTTTGTTGAGAAACTGGAAAGTTCCAGGTCTAGGAGCTCCAGAGCGGCAAGGCCATAGAAGGAACTCTGGAAGTGCCAGCTGAGACGGAGGAGAGGAGTACATCGTAGGAACATCTGTCAGAGTCCGCGAGAAGTGATCAAAGTCGCAGTGAATAATTAAAACCTTTCCGGAAGTGTAACTTAAATAAAAAGACAAAACCAAAACCAGAAAAATCCCTAAAACAATGACCCAGACAGTGCTTTGAAAATGGGATCATCGCTCAACCAGGCATGCAATTCCTAACGATGATCAGGATGGGCGGGCTAGGAGTTGTCACTCAAACGCCATAAGCCAACTCCAACATGTTGAGATCATGGTCACCGATATCTCTGTTTCTTCCCTTTCTCCTTCCAATTTCCACTATTGTCTCTTCAGCACTATCCGTATCGAAGAGCAGTTGACATGAGAGCAAACGTTAACATGGCGACCAAGACAACGGAAGCAAGACCCCACTCCCAATTGTCGTCGAGTCGCTCAGTAGCTCCTCTCGACCGTCTGTAGCCATATTACATACTTTAGCGCCCAACATGGGGCCCACACGTTCTGTTCCCAGTTTTATAACGCCGTGTTCATATTTGATATGCAGCAATAACTTATGTGGTGTCTTTAATATATTACTTTCCAATTGCTGCTGACTGGAAGATACTCAGTTTTAAATCGCAAACTAGTAACCGCAGGAGTTTGAATAATATTTTTATATTTTCTACATCATGTTTCGTAGTCGCTGGAAATTCAGCTGTGGGTAAATGCTAACCGCAATACAAGAAAACTAATTCTTTTTTTGTTGTTGTGAAGAAGCTCTATGCCCGGAAGTCTTTTAGATTCACAAGTCAATCTAAATGCCGGACTACATTTATTCATCTTTTTCTATCTTTCTCTAAATATCTTTTCGAAAATTTATAAATTAAACTTTTCAAAAATATATCATAAATCTCGAATTCAAACCTATAGATTAAACGTTGATTTTTGTTTTTTTTTTTTTAATTTTCTTATAATAATATTTTTTTTTTTTTTTTGTATCACCTTTTTTATTATTACAAATTCTTTTTGATATGTCAGTTCGAGGCACACGGAGGATTTATCAACTAGTGTTGTGAATTCAATAACCTTCAATGTTTGTGGAAATAATATTGGTGTCGTTGGCCAGAGGCTTCCACAAGCTCGCGGGAACTTCGACAATTCTGCCTGGTGTAGATCACGATAGTTTGTCGGTGTTGGTAACGGCCGCAGTAGAAGGACAGCAGACGGAGATGTACTCAGTAAAACGTTGGCAAATTTAGTTGATACGAATATTGAGGCTGTATTTCGACGATTTGCCATAAACAATACTCCAACAATTTATGCTACTGAGACATTCTATCTAACAGCACCTCAGCAAAGACAGCATTTGGTGGCATTGGGCCATCGAACACCTTTTGGGATTACCATCTGTTTCGAACAATCCCCTTAATGTGCATTCTCTCGTTAATGCCGGCCAGAACTCCTGTGCTTCGCAATGCACGCAAAGCAATTTGGAAATTTCATTCCGTCCAGAGAAAGTAGGGCATATTATTTTTAATTGGATACTAAGATTTTCCGGCGGTTCCCAAGGTTCGTCAGTGGATAATCGAGTGGACCAAACTTTAGGAAACTTTACTCTTCTTTGCTGATGAACTAGTACTTTTACCAGCTGGAATCATTAATGAGATTAATTCTGTAAATTCAGAGCTAATTTCCCCACAATATCTTTCTAATGATCAGCTAAACCAACATCATTTGTTATTAATTTGTTTTCATCTTTTTCAAAGTAAGGCTTGGGTAAATATCGTCTTGCCCATTCAATCCTCTACACCTATCAAATTTTCCGCTGTTTCCGGGAACTGAGAAGATAATCTACGATGAATTAGATTGAATGATTCAATTGAGTGTAATTGAGAAGTCAGACAGCGTGTGGTCGTCTCCGATTATTCTGGTGTGAAAGCCCGAAAAAATTCGCTTGTGTCTCGATAGCCGCCAACTGAACGAGGTTACTCTGAAAGACGCATATCCTCTGCACAAACATTGATGGCATTTTGAATCGTCTACCAAAGACGGAATCAATAACGAGTTTAGATCTCTAGGATGTATTCTGGCAGATCCCTCTCGACGTGAACTCCAAAAACGAAACGGCTTTCACTCTTCTCAGTAGTCGACTTTATCAGTTCAAGGTAATGCACCCTCTTCGGCCTCTACAATGCGCCACACACAATGTCCCGATTAATGGACAAAGTCGTGCCAGCTCATCTTAGAACTCATCTTCCTGATTTGCTTATCATTTCGGAAAGCTTTTCAAAACATTTTGAGGTGTTGCGGGAAATAGCGAAACATCTCCGCTTGTCAGGACTGACTACTAATGTCGAAAGGAGTAAATTTTGCACGAAAATGTAGCCACCATCACCAAATTTCCAAATTTCATTCAAACAACCCAGACCGTTTTTAGTTATGTCTGGGTGGTTCAGAAAATGTATTAGGAGTTACAACACTATTGACTGACTTGCTAAAGAACAATCGAAGTTTTGCTTGGAATGATGAAAAACCAAAAAACCCTTTGACGATTTGAAGTCTATTCTGAGCACCGCATATGTCTTACATTTCACGAATTTCACACAATCGTTTTACATACATCGCGATGCGAGTACCACAGGCACAGGAGATGTACTGGCCAAGGTAAATTAAGAGGGTGAAGTGTTTCCGTTAGCATTTATATCGAAGCTTGTGTCTCGTAAATTTAAATTCAGTCGTTCCCAGCAAAAATTAATTTAAGCCTTTCCACATTCGAATGAAAGAATACGAAGAAAGAGTATATATAAAGTTCATTAACCGATCAGCTGTCCGGAGGATTTTGTTGAGAAACTGGAAAGTTCCAGGTCTAGGAGCTCCAGAGCGGCAAGGCCATAGAAGGAACTCTGGAAGTGCCAGCTGAGACGGAGGAGAGGACTACATCGTAGGAACATCTGTCAGAGTCCGCGAGAAGTGATCAAAGTCGCAGTGAATAATTTAAACCTTTCCGGAAGTGTAATTTAAATAAAAAGACAAAACCAAAACCAGAAAAATCCCCAAAACAATGACCCAAACAGTGCTTTGAAAATGGGATCATCGCTCAACCAGGCATGCAATTCCTAACGATGATCAGGATGGGCGGGCTAGGAGTTGTCACTCAAACGCCATAAGCCAACTCCAACATGTTGAGATCATGGTCACCGATATCTCTGTTTCTTTCCTTTCTCCTTCCAATTTCCACTATTGTCTCTTCAGCACTATCCGTATCGAAGAGCAGTTGACATGAGAGCAAACGTTAACATGGCGACCAAGACAACGGAAGCAAGACCCCACTCCCAATTGTCGTCGAGTCGCTCAGTAGCTCCTCTCGACCGTCTGTAGCCATATTACATACTTTAGCGCCCAACATGGGGC
Source organism: Coelopa pilipes (assembly GCA_947389925.1). Classification (NCBI taxonomy): domain Eukaryota; kingdom Metazoa; phylum Arthropoda; class Insecta; order Diptera; family Coelopidae; genus Coelopa; species Coelopa pilipes. Next base: position 291,824 of record CANDXB010000001.1, read on the forward strand.
CCACACGTTCTGTTCCCAGTTTTATAACGCCGTGTTCATATTTGATATGCAGCAATAACTTATGTGGTGTCTTTAATATATTACTTTCCAATTGCTGCTGACTGGAAGATACTCAGTTTTAAATCGCAAACTAGTAACCGCAGCAGTTTGAATAATATTTTTATATTTTCTACATCATGTTTCTTAGTCGCTGGAAATGCAGCTGTGGGTAAATGCTAACCGCAATACAAGAAAACTAATTCTTTTTTTGTTGTTGTGAAGAAGCTCTATGCCCGGAAGTCTTTTAGATTCACAAGTCAATCTAAATGCCGGACTACATTTATTCATCTTTTTCTATCTTTCTCGTTCAATTCCTTTTACACTATTTTCTAAATTGTTTTTTTTTTCTAAATATCTTTTCGAAAATTTATAAATTAAACTTTTCAAAAATATATCATAAATCTCGAATTCAAACCTATAGATTAAACGTTGATTTTTGTTTTTTTTTTTTTAATTTTCTTATAATAATATTTTTTTTTTTTTTGTATTACCTTTTTTATTATTACAAATTTTTTTGATATGTCAGTTCGAGGCACACGGAGGATCTATCAACTAGTGTTGTGAATTCAATAACCTTCAATGTTTGTGGAAATAATATTGGTGTCGTTGGCCAGAGGCTTCCACAAGCTCGTGGGAACTTCGACAATTCTGCCTGGTGTAGATCACCATAGTTTGTCGGTATTGGTAACGGCCGCAGTAGAAGGACAGCAGACGGAGATGTACTCAGTAAAACGTTGGCAAATTTAGTTGATACGAATATTGAGGCTGTATTTCGACGATTTGCCATAAACAATACTCCAACAATTTATGCTACTGAGACATTCTATCTAACAGCACCTCAGCAAAGACAGCATTTGGTGGCATTGGGCCATCGAACACCTTTTGGGATTACCATCTGTTTCGAACAATCCCCTTAATGTGCATTCTCTCGTTAATGCCGGCCAGAACTCCTGTGCTTCGCAATGCACGCAAAGCAATTTGGAAATTTCATTCCGTCCAGAGAAAGTAGGGCATATTATTTTTAATTGGATACTAAGATTTTCCGGCGGTTCCCAAGGTTCGTCAGTGGATAATCGAGTGGACCAAACTTTAGGAAACTTTACTCTTCTTTGCTGATGAACTAGTACTTTTACCAGCTGGAATCATTAATGAGATTAATTCTGTAAATTCAGAGCTAATTTCCCCACAATATCTTTCTAATGATCAGCTAAACCAACATCATTTGTTATTAATTTGTTTTCATCTTTTTCAAAGTAAGGCTTGGGTAAATATCGTCTTGCCCATTCAATCCTCTACACCTATCAAATTTTCCGCTGTTTCCGGGAACTGAGAAGATAATCTACGATGAATTAGATTGAATGATTCAATTGAGTGTAATTGAGAAGTCAGACAGCGTGTGGTCGTCTCCGATTATTCTGGTGTGAAAGCCCGAAAAAATTCGCTTGTGTCTCGATAGCCGCCAACTGAACGAGGTTACTCTGAAAGACGCATATCCTCTGCACAAACATTGATGGCATTTTGAATCGTCTACCAAAGACGGAATCAATAACGAGTTTAGATCTCTAGGATGTATTCTGGCAGATCCCTCTCGACGTGAACTCCAAAAACGAAACGGCTTTCACTCTTCTCAGTAGTCGACTTTATCAGTTCAAGGTAATGCACCCTCTTCGGCCTCTACAATGCGCCACACACAATGTCCCGATTAATGGACAAAGTCGTGCCAGCTCATCTTAAAACTCATCTTCCTGATTTGCTTATCATTTCGGAAAGCTTTTCAAAACATTTTGAGGTGTTGCGGGAAATAGCGAAACATCTCCGCTTGTCAGGACTGACTACTAATGTCGAAAGGAGTAAATTTTGCACGAAAATGTAGCCACCATCACCAAATTTCCAAATTTCATTCAAACAACCCAGACCGTTTTTAGTTATGTCTGGGTGGTTCAGAAAATGTATTAGGAGTTACAACACTATTGACTGACTTGCTAAAGAACAATCGAAGTTTTGCTTGGAATGATGAAAAACCAAAAAACCCTTTGACGATTTGAAGTCTATTCTGAGCACCGCATATGTCTTACATTTCACGAATTTCACACAATCGTTTTACATACATCGCGATGCGAGTACCACAGGCACAGGAGATGTACTGGCCAAGGTAAATTAAGAGGGTGAAGTGTTTCCGTTAGCATTTATATCGAAGCTTGTGTCTCGTAAATTTAAATTCAGTCGTTCCCAGCAAAAATTAATTTAAGCCTTTCCACATTCGAATGAAAGAATACGAAGAAAGAGTATATATAAAGTTCATTAACCGATCAGCTGTCCGGAGGATTTTGTTGAGAAACTGGAAAGTTCCAGGTCTAGGAGCTCCAGAGCGGCAAGGCCATAGAAGGAACTCTGGAAGTGCCAGCTGAGACGGAGGAGAGGAGTACATCGTAGGAACATCTGTCAGAGTCCGCGAGAAGTGATCAAAGTCGCAGTGAATAATTAAAACCTTTCCGGAAGTGTAACTTAAATAAAAAGACAAAACCAAAACCAGAAAAATCCCTAAAACAATGACCCAGACAGTGCTTTGAAAATGGGATCATCGCTCAACCAGGCATGCAATTCCTAACGATGATCAGGATGGGCGGGCTAGGAGTTGTCACTCAAACGCCATAAGCCAACTCCAACATGTTGAGATCATGGTCACCGATATCTCTGTTTCTTCCCTTTCTCCTTCCAATTTCCACTATTGTCTCTTCAGCACTATCCGTATCGAAGAGCAGTTGACATGAGAGCAAACGTTAACATGGCGACCAAGACAACGGAAGCAAGACCCCACTCCCAATTGTCGTCGAGTCGCTCAGTAGCTCCTCTCGACCGTCTGTAGCCATATTACATACTTTAGCGCCCAACATGGGGCCCACACGTTCTGTTCCCAGTTTTATAACGCCGTGTTCATATTTGATATGCAGCAATAACTTATGTGGTGTCTTTAATATATTACTTTCCAATTGCTGCTGACTGGAAGATACTCAGTTTTAAATCGCAAACTAGTAACCGCAGGAGTTTGAATAATATTTTTATATTTTCTACATCATGTTTCGTAGTCGCTGGAAATTCAGCTGTGGGTAAATGCTAACCGCAATACAAGAAAACTAATTCTTTTTTTGTTGTTGTGAAGAAGCTCTATGCCCGGAAGTCTTTTAGATTCACAAGTCAATCTAAATGCCGGACTACATTTATTCATCTTTTTCTATCTTTCTCTAAATATCTTTTCGAAAATTTATAAATTAAACTTTTCAAAAATATATCATAAATCTCGAATTCAAACCTATAGATTAAACGTTGATTTTTGTTTTTTTTTTTTTAATTTTCTTATAATAATATTTTTTTTTTTTTTTTGTATCACCTTTTTTATTATTACAAATTCTTTTTGATATGTCAGTTCGAGGCACACGGAGGATTTATCAACTAGTGTTGTGAATTCAATAACCTTCAATGTTTGTGGAAATAATATTGGTGTCGTTGGCCAGAGGCTTCCACAAGCTCGCGGGAACTTCGACAATTCTGCCTGGTGTAGATCACGATAGTTTGTCGGTGTTGGTAACGGCCGCAGTAGAAGGACAGCAGACGGAGATGTACTCAGTAAAACGTTGGCAAATTTAGTTGATACGAATATTGAGGCTGTATTTCGACGATTTGCCATAAACAATACTCCAACAATTTATGCTACTGAGACATTCTATCTAACAGCACCTCAGCAAAGACAGCATTTGGTGGCATTGGGCCATCGAACACCTTTTGGGATTACCATCTGTTTCGAACAATCCCCTTAATGTGCATTCTCTCGTTAATGCCGGCCAGAACTCCTGTGCTTCGCAATGCACGCAAAGCAATTTGGAAATTTCATTCCGTCCAGAGAAAGTAGGGCATATTATTTTTAATTGGATACTAAGATTTTCCGGCGGTTCCCAAGGTTCGTCAGTGGATAATCGAGTGGACCAAACTTTAGGAAACTTTACTCTTCTTTGCTGATGAACTAGTACTTTTACCAGCTGGAATCATTAATGAGATTAATTCTGTAAATTCAGAGCTAATTTCCCCACAATATCTTTCTAATGATCAGCTAAACCAACATCATTTGTTATTAATTTGTTTTCATCTTTTTCAAAGTAAGGCTTGGGTAAATATCGTCTTGCCCATTCAATCCTCTACACCTATCAAATTTTCCGCTGTTTCCGGGAACTGAGAAGATAATCTACGATGAATTAGATTGAATGATTCAATTGAGTGTAATTGAGAAGTCAGACAGCGTGTGGTCGTCTCCGATTATTCTGGTGTGAAAGCCCGAAAAAATTCGCTTGTGTCTCGATAGCCGCCAACTGAACGAGGTTACTCTGAAAGACGCATATCCTCTGCACAAACATTGATGGCATTTTGAATCGTCTACCAAAGACGGAATCAATAACGAGTTTAGATCTCTAGGATGTATTCTGGCAGATCCCTCTCGACGTGAACTCCAAAAACGAAACGGCTTTCACTCTTCTCAGTAGTCGACTTTATCAGTTCAAGGTAATGCACCCTCTTCGGCCTCTACAATGCGCCACACACAATGTCCCGATTAATGGACAAAGTCGTGCCAGCTCATCTTAGAACTCATCTTCCTGATTTGCTTATCATTTCGGAAAGCTTTTCAAAACATTTTGAGGTGTTGCGGGAAATAGCGAAACATCTCCGCTTGTCAGGACTGACTACTAATGTCGAAAGGAGTAAATTTTGCACGAAAATGTAGCCACCATCACCAAATTTCCAAATTTCATTCAAACAACCCAGACCGTTTTTAGTTATGTCTGGGTGGTTCAGAAAATGTATTAGGAGTTACAACACTATTGACTGACTTGCTAAAGAACAATCGAAGTTTTGCTTGGAATGATGAAAAACCAAAAAACCCTTTGACGATTTGAAGTCTATTCTGAGCACCGCATATGTCTTACATTTCACGAATTTCACACAATCGTTTTACATACATCGCGATGCGAGTACCACAGGCACAGGAGATGTACTGGCCAAGGTAAATTAAGAGGGTGAAGTGTTTCCGTTAGCATTTATATCGAAGCTTGTGTCTCGTAAATTTAAATTCAGTCGTTCCCAGCAAAAATTAATTTAAGCCTTTCCACATTCGAATGAAAGAATACGAAGAAAGAGTATATATAAAGTTCATTAACCGATCAGCTGTCCGGAGGATTTTGTTGAGAAACTGGAAAGTTCCAGGTCTAGGAGCTCCAGAGCGGCAAGGCCATAGAAGGAACTCTGGAAGTGCCAGCTGAGACGGAGGAGAGGAGTACATCGTAGGAACATCTGTCAGAGTCCGCGAGAAGTGATCAAAGTCGCAGTGAATAATTAAAACCTTTCCGGAAGTGTAACTTAAATAAAAAGACAAAACCAAAACCAGAAAAATCCCCAAAACAATGACCCAGACAGTGCTTTGAAAATGGGATCATCGCTCAACCAGGCATGCAATTCCTAACGATGATCAGGATGGGCGGGCTAGGAGTTGTCACTCAAACGCCATAAGCCAACTCCAACATGTTGAGATCATGGTCACCGATATCTCTGTTTCTTCCCTTTCTCCTTCCAATTTCCACTATTGTCTCTTCAGCACTATCCGTATCGAAGAGCAGTTGACATGAGAGCAAACGTTAACATGGCGACCAAGACAACGGAAGCAAGACCCCACTCCCAATTGTCGTCGAGTCGCTCAGTAGCTCCTCTCGACCGTCTGTAGCCATATACACGTTCTGTTCCCAGTTTTATAACGCCGTGTTCATATTTGATATGCAGCAATAACTTATGTGGTGTCTTTAATATATTACTTTCCAATTGCTGCTGACTGGAAGATACTCAGTTTTAAATCGCAAACTAGTAACCGCAGGAGTTTGAATAATATTTTTATATTTTCTACATCATGTTTCGTAGTCGCTGGAAATTCAGCTGTGGGTAAATGCTAACCGCAATACAAGAAAACTAATTCTTTTTTTGTTGTTGTGAAGAAGCTCTATGCCCGGAAGTCTTTTAGATTCACAAGTCAATCTAAATGCCGGACTACATTTATTCATCGTTTTCTATCTTTCTCGTTCAATTCCTTTTACACTATTTTCTAAATTGTTTTTTTTTTTCTAAATATCTTTTCGAAAATTTATAAATTAAACTTTTCAAAAATATATCATAAATCTCGAATTCAAACCTATAGATTAAACGTTGATTTTTGTTTTTTTTTTTTTTAATTTTCTTATAATAATATTTTTTTTTTTTTTGTTGTATTACCTTTTTTATTATTACAAATTTTTTTGATATGTCAGTTCGAGGCACACGGAGGATTTATCAACTAGTGTTGTGAATTCAATAACCTTCAATGTTTGTGGAAATAATATTGGTGTCGTTGGCCAGAGGCTTCCACAAGCTCGCGGGAACTTCGACAATTCTGCCTGGTGTAGATCACGATAGTTTGTCGGTGTTGGTAACGGCCGCAGTAGAAGGACAGCAGACGGAGATGTACTCAGTAAAACGTTGGCAAATTTAGTTGATACGAATATTGAGGCTGTATTTCGACGATTTGCCATAAACAATACTCCAACAATTTATGCTACTGAGACATTCTATCTAACAGCACCTCAGCAAAGACAGCATTTGGTGGCATTGGGCCATCGAACACCTTTTGGGATTACCATCTGTTTCGAACAATCCCCTTAATGTGCATTCTCTCGTTAATGCCGGCCAGAACTCCTGTGCTTCGCAATGCACGCAAAGCAATTTGGAAATTTCATTCCGTCCAGAGAAAGTAGGGCATATTATTTTTAATTGGATACTAAGATTTTCCGGCGGTTCCCAAGGTTCGTCAGTGGATAATCGAGTGGACCAAACTTTAGGAAACTTTACTCTTCTTTGCTGATGAGCTAGTACTTTTACCAGCTGGAATCATTAATGAGATTAATTCTGTAAATTCAGAGCTAATTTCCCCACAATATCTTTCTAATGATCAGCTAAACCAACATCATTTGTTATTAATTTGTTTTCATCTTTTTCAAAGGAACGCTTGGGTAAATATCGTCTTACCCATTCAATCCTCTAAACCAATCTAATTTTCCGCTGTTTCCGGGAACTGAGAAGATAATCTACGATGAATTAGATCGAATGATTCAATTGAGTGTAATTGAGAAGTCAGACAGCGTGTGGTCGTCTCCGATTGTTCTGGTGTGAAAGCCCGAAAAAATTCGCTTTTGTCTCGATAGCCGCCAACTGAACGAGGTTACACTGAAAGACGCGTATCCTCTGCACAAACATTGATGGCATTTTGAGTCGTCTACCAAAGACGGAATCAATAACGAGTGTAGATCTCTAGGATGTATTCTGGCAAAAACGAAACGGCTTTCACTCTTCTCAGTAGTCGACTTTATCAGTTCAAGGTAATGCCCCCTCTTCGGCCTCTACAATGCGCCACACACAATGTCCCGATTAATGGATAAAGTCGTGCCAGCTCATCTTAGAACTCATCTTCATGATTTGCTTATCATTTCGGAAAGCTTTTCAAAACATTTTGAGGTGTTGCTGGAAATAGCGAAACATCTCCGCTTGTCAGGACTGACTATTAATTTTGCACGAAAATGTAGCCACCATCACCAAATTTCCAAAATCATTCAAACAACCCAGACGGTTTTTAGTTATGTCTGGGTGGTTCAGAAAATGTATTAGGAGTTACAACACTATTGACTGACTTGCTAAAGAACAATCGACGTTTTGCTTGGAATGATGAAAAACCAAAAAACCCTTTGACGATTTGAAGTCTATTCTGAGCACCGCATATGTGTTACATTTCACGAATTTCACACAATCGTTTTACATACATCGCTATGCGAGTTCCACAGGCACAGGAGATGTACTGGTCAAGGTAAATTAAGAGGGTGAAGTGTTTCAGTTAGCATTTATATCGAAGCTTGTGTCTCGTAAATTTCAGTCGTAAAATTCAGTCGTTCCCAGCAAAAATTCATTTAAGCCTTTCCACATTCGAATGAAAGAATACGAAGAAAGAGTATATATATAGAAAGTTCATTAACCGATCAGCTGTCCGGAGGATTTTGTTGAGAAACTGGAAAGTTCCAGTTCTAGGAGCTCCAGAGCGGCAAGGCCATAGAAGGAACTCTGGAAGTGCCAGCTGAGACGGAGGAGAGGAGTACATCGTAGGAACATCTGTCAGAGTCCGCGAGACGTGATCAAAGTCGCAATTAAAACCTTTCCGGAAGTGTAACTTAAATAAAAAGACACAACCAAAACCAGAAAAATCCCCAAAACAATGACCCATACAGTGCTTTGAAAATGGGATCATCGCACCAGGCATGCAATTCCTAACGATGATCAGGATGGGCGGGCTAGAGTTGTCACTCAAACGCCATAAGCCAACTCCAACATGTTGAGATCATGGTCACCGATATCTCTGTTTCTTTCCTTTCTCCTTCCAATTTCCACTATTGTCTCTTCAGCACTATCCGTATCGAAGAGCAGTTGACATGAGAGCAAACGTTAACATGGCGACCAAGACAACGGAAGCAAGACCCCACTCCCAATTGTCGTCGAGTCGCTCAGTAGCTCCTCTCGGCCGTCTGTAGCCATATTACATACTTTAGCGCCCAACATGGGGCCCACACGTTCTGTTCCCAGTTTTATAACGCCGTGTTCATATTTGATATGCAGCAATAACTTATGTGGTGACTTTAATATATTACTTTCCAATTGCTGCTGACTGAAAGATACTCAGTTTTAAATAGCAAACTAGTAACCGCAGCAGTTTTAATAATATTTTTATATTTTCTATATCAAGTTTCGTAGTCGCTGGAAATTCAGCTTTGTCTGAACGCTAACGGTAATACATGAAAACTAATTCCTTTTTTTTTTTTTTTTTTGTTGTGAGGAAGCTCTATGACCGGAAGTCTTTTAGCAGTTTGAATAATATTTTTATATTTTCTATATCGTTTCGTAGTCGCTGGAAATTCAGCTTTGGCTAAACGCTAACGGTAATACAAGAAAACAAATTCTTTTTTTTTTTTGTTGTGAGGAAGCTCTATGACCGGAAGACTTTTAGTCAATCTAAATGCCGGATTCGTTATTTCTTTCTCGTTCACTTCGTTTTCTATTTATTCGAAATTTTTTTTCTAAATATCTTTTCTTTAATAGGTAGGGTATTTTAAGGATATGGTTACGAGGAATGGTCCCCAGTCCAAGATGGTAGGACGTCTAACTGGTAGGAGATTGACCGGAGATTTTCTGGTGCCACGGGTAGTCAGTGAGCACAAGAGATGACTTAGGTCATCTCTACTGGCTAATTGGGAACGGCCCTTCGGAGAGTTTTCGTGGTGGCTCTGGTTTAATATGCATATCGCGGGTAGAGCATTTTGCTCGACGTATAGTTGCGTTTTCAAACCGGGTGCCGTGACCCACAGATCGGAAGAGGTTTTTGATAGGCCTTGCTCTTCAGCAAGGAGTAATCTCATAATTCCTACATATGAGTTTTAAATTTGGTAATAATAGAAACATTATGCTACGATGGGGCATTTACTAACGCTTTGTTTACAGTCCAGTGTTAAGAGCACCGTGGAAATTACCTATCATGGCCGGTGTCCACGTTAAAAACATACGGATTATCTGTATAATTTGTATTATGTGAATATGAGCAACTGAAATGCCATAAATGTATACAAGGTTTTAGGTGAAAATCATTTCGAGGGGTAATGAAGGTTATTATTTATTTATAATACTAGTTAATATAATTTATCGATAAGGTTTATTATTATTTTAAATTAATTTCAGTTTTTGAAACTATACAAAACTTAACAAAGCATACAAATCCCAAAAAAAACAAAAATATAATAATGAAAATATAACAAAATCTATTAAAATAATATCGCAAAAAAAAACTTTTTTCGAGAATGTCTCACAACTAAATGTTTGTGTAAACTTAATGTCACACAATACAATATTTATTCATACAAAATGTTGATACTAAGATATGCTCCATTATTTACCTTTCCTTCTTAAAATGTTTCTGTAAATAAGTAATTATACCAGAGCAAGCCCTCACATATTATCCCGAAATTATTTGTTCAAACCAATTGCACGGATCATAACTAATAGCATATCTGAGAAATATAATGTTATAAATAAAGAAAATAATAAAAAATATATATTTATTAAAAAATATTACCATCGTATTAATTTATACTTCACATTCTGTTCAAGTGAAGCATAAATAAAAAACGCTAGTTCTTTTAAAGTTTCCAAAAGGTTTTGTATTTTGAATGTTTTGTATTTTCCATTTTGTTTCCTAATTATCTGTTCCATCTCTATTCTAATATTTCCAAAATATTTTTAAAAAGTTATGAGAGTTCTCGTAAAAATTTAATGATTTTAATATTTGTTTTATAACGATAGCACAGCAAAGAAAAATTGACAATTGTCCAATTTGTTTGAGTTGTCGCAAAATCCAAGCATACGCAGACATCGCAACAAGTATAGAAAAAAAAAAGTGTAGAGTATCAATAGTGAATTCAACACAAAAAGAGAAAATAATGCAGGCGATGTGTACATGAACTTAGTGCATATCAGTTTTTCCAAATATTTTTAATAATAGATTGTTTTATTTTTAAATTAAATTATTCAATTTGTCTTATTTATTATTTCGAATTTAAATTATACAGAAAGATATGTTTGGTGTCGATCTGCGTGAATACTGATCTATGATCTTTCGATGAATTCACACTTACGTCTTTCGTTTCCATTTATTGTGCTATAAAAGACGTCTATCTTCCCTCCTATTTTCAATGTATTATTGTCCTTTTTCATATTTATAATAACAAATCAGTATAATACTGATTGTCAAACCAACAACTGGGCAGTAGCTGTTCCGTAAGGAGGCTCAAGCAAAGAGTAGGATGGACCTCGTGAAGTTTTTGTATAACGAAAAGTTCTACATTTCTAGAACAAAAGTTTTTCAGACCTGTATTACTAGGTTTTTATTTTATTCTTTGGAGTATATTTGTTATAAACAGATTCAGAAACTAATTGTTATAATAATTATATTAATACAATTTTTTTATAACTTTCTATAATAGTCTTAATACAGTTCTGTCGAAAATGCTTTGTGTGCCATTCAGAATTTACGGTATATTATGATGTGTCGGTCACCCAATCTGGGCATTAAATATTATTTCATAATTGTTCATCATAAAGAGAACGAAATAATTGAGATTCTACAATTAATGAAAATCAGATGAAAGGGTTAGAATTGAGTTTAGCACAGCGTAGAAAAAGATATGAAAAGTTTCAAGAAATATTAATGTGCGATTATTAATATGTATCCAGTTGTTGCTAGGGTTTATAGCCTTTTTTATTTACACTTTCCACATAAGGCAAATGAATTCAACAAATATTAATAGAAATCTGTTAGTACCTACGTATTTATTATATCAAAACATTATTAATAACATAATCATCATACCTTTGTTCCAGAAGGAAAGTTAACGTTGATTATTCCTTGGGCGAAAATTGGATCAGTTGTTTTATCAATATTCTGATGAACAGAGCTAACTAGCTCATTACAAACAAGTTTATTTTGTTTAATTTTTTTAAAAATGTCAGTACATTTCACATGTTGTTCATAGGAAAATACAGGATGGTTAGCCGCCATCGTGTATACAAGCAACAACTCCTGTAAGGTGTCCAAATCATCCATTTTTCGAAATTCTCGATCTCCCCATTCATCTAACGTCCGAAATAATTCAGTCACGCAGGATCGGTTACATGCTCGGATTAAAGCCAAATAAAGAGCCATTTTCCGACGAATTTTTTTGTCAGTTGGTTCACCTTTTTGACAGGCTATCATGTCCGCAGCAAGGTCTTGCGGATTATTTACTCGAAGTTCTATACCTCGAAGTTCTTGGGAGTCTCTTCGACCCAGCTCCTCTAAGCAAGTTCCTAAGAATCGTAGCTCAAATGGAAGGCACATATTTAACAACGTGCACATCATATCAATTCTTCTGTAACTTTCGAGATCTTTAAACCATATAATAACATCTTTTTTACAAATCATTTCCAAATGTACATAAAATTCAATAAAAAGATAATATATTTAACTTATTCTTATTTCTCCAACACTTTACCGTTAACGAAAAAATATAAATACTATAGATTTAAAATATAATTGGTATATATATATATATATATATATATATATATATATATATATATATATATATATGTATATATATTCATATACAACTTTTTTATAGAAAACACATGAGGACTAAAGTGCGTATTTATTATATCCCAAATCGATTCTTTTCACACCACAAACTAAATTAATAACTACAATAGTTTTCAAAAAAGAATTACAGAGCATTGTTTACATTTCAATTTAATCACTCCACTTCTATTTTGTGTTTCAAATTTGTGTTTCTATTGCAAACGGCAAGAAATTATTCTTATATGAAACTATACTTTCACAGATGGTGAACATTACTACTATTTGTAAACGTTAATTAATATTTAAAAACTCGATAACAAATTTTGAATCAGTAAAACAATCAAAACATTTTTAAGGGCATAAAAAAACCCACAAATAGCAATATAATTACCATGGATTAAACCATATGCTACGTCGCTTAATCTAAACGGCTTTTTTTCCTATAAATTTTCAGAAATACCATCCCATATCTAATATCCAAAAAGATTAATAATAACATAAAATTTCTTAAATCTTCATTAAATTTTTAATCAAATATGACAATATTTCCCACAGTATTTATTTCTCTTATGAATAGAACCTGATATCTCAATTCTGATATATAGTAAATTTTTCAAATTTAAAAAATGTTAAATGCTTTACTAATTTCAGTTCACTACAATCGATCATCGATGCTGTTATAGTTAACATAATTTTGATAAATTTCTCGTATTGTTTAAATTATATATGTGTGCAGATGTAAAAATAATGTATATCGAATATAATATAATATTATAAAATACAATATAATAAATATCTATTATTTTATATTTCACATTACTCATTTTTCTATTAACTTACTAATAGATTACGAAAAAAGTGTATATTGGCCAACTACTTCATTGTTATATAATTTATCTCCAAAGCATAATTTTTGGTTTTATGTTATGTAAGAAACTAGCGGTTACAAATATCTTTGTAACAATAATATCTTATTATTATTCTGACTTGTTACTCTTCACATCATTTGACACTCAATGCAAAATGAATGTTTCCTAGATAAAATTTGTTATTGCTCGTTCGTTTCGGTTCAGTTGATCTAATACTTAAAAAACCAAGAGAATTTTGAATACAAGAGGAATTCATATAAACTAAGAAGTAATTACGATTTCCAAAAGGTATTTGCGATAATCAAATACGAAAGCTATAACTGGGTGTAAACATGTAAAATAAATTTATCTTCAAGTGCATCTTGAACCATCATTGGTCTTTTATTAAAAGATTTTTACCAATCTCAAACACTTTTAAACTACGTATTTGATTAGTGATTGGGAAATTCCAATTTAATTACAATAAATATGCACTAATAAGTAGATTTTATCAACAATATTCTTGTTGGTAATAGAAGCAATTACATAATTATTCTAAAATATTGAAATTTTTTCACTTTTCGTCGTGGGTTTTAAAACAATTAATTTTTCCCCATGTCTGAATATATATCAGAGAGGCATACTCTATAACTTAACAATGCGGCTAAGAATGTCGTTATTGATACAAGCGCTATG